>JAEQBH010006273.1:0-143754 GCA_016808115.1 Tetrastigma voinierianum | reverse complement strand
AGGCCCCGAGTGCGTCATGATTTGGCTGAGCATAGAGTGACGGGCGACCTCACGATCCGCAGGATGCTGTGTAGGCGCTGGTGAGCGGGATGGCATCCCGTCACGCATGATCTCGAAGTGGCGTGAACATGCTCGGGTGAATGGTGTCTTCGAGGAGGATGGGCGGTGTATACTGCGTTTAACGGATGTGGTGTGTGGAGGAGAGATGGAGGTGACATACGCGGATTTGGACTCATACGTATCTGAGACCGAGGCGGGCTGTCGTCTCTATGAAGTCCTCGACCACGACCGGTACCTCCTCCTGCAGTCCTGGCATCGGAGATGGAAGATGCGGGCATGAAGTGCATCACAGCTCAGTGACATAAAACCGAGAGAGACATCGAACTCTCATCCTCGATCCTCGGCTCCTCTTGGGAATCCCGTATGCTCGAGAACACAGCGAGTAGTCTCGGCATCGATGAGTGAAATGCTCTGCTCGTACTAGGTCCTTAGTGGACCTTCTCTCGAAATGTCGAGGAGGTCATGCTATTTCGGAGGTAGACGATATCCCTCAGGGATCCAGGTAAAGCCTCCAGAATGGCTCCCCTCATTTGCTGCAATAATCTTTGTAGCGAACCAGTTGCTGTCGGAATAAATGGTCGATCGGCAGCCGTGATGCCTCTATAAAATCGTGGTCCCGGTATGTCTGGCGGTCTTTCGAACCATCTCTCGATGGGGTGGGTGGAGCCCGATCTACTATAACCCTCTTGCATTGGCTGGCGATTATCTGGCGTTGGCTTCTTGAAATATCGACGCTCACGGTACCTCAGAGTAGCTGATCATCAGTATGGCCCGAAGCTCACGCGGACCATACGCTCCTCGAGATGTCATGATGATGGCCCTTTGCTTTTGGCTGGTGGGTAATAATCTTTACTTTCAGAAAGGTCATGAAGAGCGGTAGTGAATAATCCTCGGTCGGCCTCATAGAATCCTAAACTACAGGATCGGCCCTCGCGATGGGACATCGTAGTCACGACTCTGATGAAAGTCTACTGCGGTGGAGCCGTACATTCCAGGAATGGGGTTCCGACGAAACGATGGCCTCGATCACGGAGGTACGTGGTGACATATGAGGCGATAGTGTCAGCCTCTGCGGCCAGATGTGGTTGGTGATGGCTGGCCAGGGAGGAAGATGACTCGCTGGGCCGATGTGCGGGCCGCTTGGGCCGGGCCTCTGGCTCTCCTCTAAGATGCAATTGATGGGGCAGGGGTCCCATCGTGTCTGATCTTGAAATCACGGCTCCTCAAGTCTTGCCTCGGGGGCGTGATGTCTTGGAGGCCGGGACGGGAGGCTTGGTAGGCCCGGGGCCTCTCGGCTGAATGTCTTGAATCGACCGCGACGAAAATGGGACCCACCTCGAGTCTGAGCCATATCACAATCCCCGAATAATGCTCACGGAAGGGAGCTAGGCTCGCTGTACAGCTAAGGCCTTTGAATACGGGCGAGGGGCTGGCTGGAGGTGGCGAGTCACTCGGCGGTGTGAACCGAGCTCATGGCTGATCTGCCGGCTCTTGGAATAGCCGTAGGCCCGGTAAGGGACCATTTCTTTGGGACGGGGCACAACTAGCTGAACGAGCCGCGAGGGTCTGGGCGTAGTGTAGACCTGATGAAGGCTCGCGAGGAGATGGCTCGAGTGACCATTCCTTTCCATTTGTGAACACCAGCGAGGGCTCGTGCGTGCGTGTCGATCTTTGGTAGTGATGGAGGCTGGTCCCAGGCTCGGTCGGAGTCTCGGTTAAACTAAGGCCCCAGGATGCGAGCAAGAGCGAGATGCGCGGGGCTATAGCGAGCGAAACAGCGTGGCTGATGGCTTGAGGCCTTGAAACTCACAGCCGGTGGGAGTGGCGTAGCAGAAAAGTTTAGTAGCGATGGTGACCGGATGACTCGGGCTTGTGGGAGGAGAATGTGAAACGATCTAATGGCGACCCTCTCCCGGGTTTAAATAAGCTCTTAGCGGTGGCGAGATCTCCACTGCGCCATTTTTCCGGCTATTTTAGCGAGTGTGGTACACCTGCTGAAATTCAAAAAAAAAAAAAATTTATAACTTAAATATTGAAATGCGTAAATAAAAATTATTATAATAAAATTTACTATATGAAACCAAAATTAAAAATTTAATACAAAGAATCTTATAGTATAAACAAAATTATTAAAAGGAAAAAGCGCTAATTTAGGAAATTTTCAAAAATTAGCGAAATTATCAAAAAATTAACTAAATTGGGCTTGAAAGCAAAATTGTTGACTGCGATCAGGTTTGAAAACAGGACAAATTTAATTTCAAAATCTACTCGAGGGTCAAGGAGAATGATCTCCTCGACCGAAGCGGTAGCACAGGGTGACTCATGGTGTTGGGTGTCAATTGTTGAAGTGGTCCTCACGTGGCTTTGAATTGAAGCGATTGGCTGCGGTGGATGTTGATGGCAAGACCAATATCTCTTCATCTCCTTGGTGATTACTCCTTGCAATTCACGGACCTTTGTGCTTCCTACGCATGCGAACATTTGGCAACTTCACTTCGGTTATTTGATTTTCATGTTCTTAACTTTGGCTTGTTGTTCAAAATGATGTTAACTCGAGTGTATTACAAAGGTAAGTTGCATGATTCCATTAGGCAATTGATGATTGCATTGGGTACGTGGCGAAATGGTCTTCCTAATATGATTGGCACATGATTGGGTTCATTCGCGATTGGCTGGAGTGTCAAGCTTAACACAAAATCTTGGGTAGTAGAATTTGTCTATTTTCTGAAGACATCTTCCAACTATCCTTAGGGATTTTGCGATCTATCGGCCAATGAAAGTGTGATGTTGGTCGGTTTAAGTTCACCTAAACCTAGGCTGCTTGGCCTGCAGAGCTCCGGCGGTGGTTCACGGCTCATCAGTAATGGCTTGTCTATGCGATTCACCGATATTGACGGAGAATTGTGCAGGAGATCCACGGATCCTTGTATTTGGCTGAGATTCTTACTTTGGATTATGGCGGCTTGTTCGGTGAAATGCCTTCTTCTCAATGCCTAATCCCTTCTTGATTGCAAAGATCTTTGAAAATTTTGCATATCTGAGGACTTGTTTGATTATGTCAATAGGAGTATGTTAACCTTCGCCCTTAAGACCTCTAAAATGCACCTTCTTGAGATGCCTTCTTCTCTTACCTCTAAGTGCTTGTGGAAATGGAATTGGTATGCGGTGTTCATGGAATCTTCCTTCAGGAGAATATCATGTTGCGATTCATATTACTCCTGCTTGGATTCTTCAACAGGCTTTGGCATAGGCTGATCAACCTCTTTTCCACTTCTCAGGGTGATTATAGCCTTCACCTCATCCATTCCTGAATTGTTGGATGATCCTACCTCATGGATTCCCTTTGGGTTTGGCACTGTTTGGGAAGGGAACCTTCCTCCTTCTTATTACCTCAGCTAACCTGTGATCTTGGTGATTGAATCTGTAGGTTGTCGATTTTTTTGTTTAGATTGCTCTGAAGCCACGTCTATTACTCTTATTCAATGTATTCTCAATTATCAATCCTTTGTGCCAGTTGCACATTGATTCCTTTTTGTTCCTCAACAAAGTTGCCTACCACCTTACTCAAATTCAGTATGGCTTGTTCCACTGGAGAAGAGGATGGTGGTGGTTGTGGTTGAAATTGGGAACCAAACTGTGGTTTGGCACCTGGGGGTACATAAGCAGGGGGGTTGGGTCTCCATGAGAGGTTAGGGTGATTCCTCTAATTGGAATTGTAGGTATTACCATATGGAGCATTGGGTTGTGGTGGCTTGTATTGACCTCACGGTGTTGCACATTCGACATCAAATCAGCTAACTGCTTAGGGGGCCGTAGGACAACATTCTCTTGGATGTACGAGGGTTGATAATTAGTGCAAAGATTGGTGTGTCTGGGATTTTTCGAGACCTTTGCATGAACTTCATGGAGCCTTTTTCCTTCAAGCTCCTCCACTTTCCTAGCTAAGGTTGAAATCCTAGCTTTCGTTTCTATATCCTCTGGCAGTGTATAAATCCCTCTCCTAGGGTTGGTTGAAGGTCTCATTGTTTCCATTTCCCTAGGGTTTGGCTCATCCCAACCCTTAGAAGTTTCAGCCATATAATTTAAAAAATCCATGGCTTCGTCAGGATGCTTACTGAGAAAGTCTCCTCCACACATGGTTTCCAAAAGCTGCCTCATGGTAGGAGACATACCACCATAGAAATGGTTTTGACATCCATGTATCAAACCGTGATGTGGGCATGCAGCGATGGTCTCCATAAATCTCTCCCAACAACGATAAAACCTCTCACCATCTTGGCTGCCAAAGGTATAAATTTGTCTCTTCCAAATTATTAGTCTTATGAGCGAAGAACTTCTTGAGGAATTTTGCACCCAACTGTTACAATTTCTAATGGTTCTTGGCCTCAATGAGTTGAGCCAAATCTTGGCCTTGTCCTTTAGGGTCAGTGGAAATGCTTTCAGCTTAAGCAAATCCATGTCCATCATTCCTTCCTTAAAGGTTGTGCAAACCTCCTCAAAATCCCTAATATGAGTGTATGGATTTTCATTTTCCATACCATGATATGTGGGGAGTAGAGGGTACAGTAAAGGCCTCCTTTGCTACATCACTTCGGGAGGTATGATGCGAAGGGGCCTTGGCACTCACAGGAGGGTGGATGATCCTCATGGTTCATAGGCGGAGTTGGATTCATTGGGGTACCCTAGGCCCGACTCTATTTGTCTTGGAGTGAGTGGATCCATGGTATCGGTGTGTGCACTAACTTCCTTTGTTTTGAAATTGATTATTGTGCGATTCTATATGAATCTACGTGTGTCTCTATCCTTTGTTGCATAAACACACCACAGTATAAAATTGTAGAGACAACAAAGAGGCACAAACAAACTTGCAAAAAGGGTTATTGTTAGCTAAATAAAAGCATTGTAAAAGAACAAAAACGGTGCTGATTCTTTGTAGAAGTGATGGCGGCGGTTCACGCAGGCGAGTTACAAAAGAGTTAAAGGTTACCTTCAGCATGATGTTGATCCGCAGTACGCTGACTCATCATTAGTAGTTTGGCACCATCACCGACAGCGGCCTTTCATTTGATTACGTGCCCACGGTAGAATTTGAGAATCAGCAATATTTATATACCTAAGTTCCTCCTACTGTAAGTGATCAGTCTTTGTGATGCTATGAGTAGTCTAAATTCGAACACGGGGATGGGTTTTCATCCTAAGAATGATTTGCATAAGTGTAAAAAGGTAAGGCTTTCTATTTGGACTTTTTGGATTTTTGTTTCAAAAACAGTGTAATGAGTTTGAAAACTGATTAACTGTAAAAAAAAAACTGAAAATGAAGTGTGAAAAGTTAACTTTGAAGATTTAGGTCACTAACTTGGTAACTTAGGGCAAGCAAGTGTCTCGGGTTTATCTCGGCGTTATGACAACAACTATAGTCAGCCACAGCAGGATCTATGTTTAACTAGCAAACCTCACCACAAATCAACTCCTATTTAGTCAACAGATAACATGCATCTATGGCCCCTTTACGAGTTTGAAACCTAACATTAAACATCATTTCGGTGGCTCGTAAAGACCATCTAAAAACCACAGTGCATCTAGCAATAAATCTATAAGCATGGTAGTATTGATAATCAATGCAAGCCTCTAGCCTAAGCTATCTTGAGTATAGATCATAGCCATTTCATCATTTTGCTTTTGAGGATAACAATGCACTTCTTGCCACCAAGCTAGCTTCCTTCCTCTTCAAAGAAAGAAACAGCGACATCGCGAGTTGTCATCTCAAGAAAGTGTTTGTGAAAAATAAGAAAGAGGAGAAGAGAAAAGCAAAACCCTAACTAAAGCTCACGAAAGATATTTACAAAAATAAAAACTTGCCAAAAAATTTCCTTCTCGATTTGTTGCTTAGGGTTACAAAATGGGAGAGGCTTTCTGACACCAATGTATGAAAATACCATAAGCCTAACATTTTGGCTAAATTTAGGGACAAGGGAGTAATACACCAAAATTGAAGTCGGTTTGCATTAATTACAAAAGTGTGACAAGGCAGTGAATTTCACTAAGGCATACAAATTTCGCTAGGCAGCGAAAATTTCGCTAGCTAGCCAATTTAGCTAGCTAGCAAAATCACCAGAGATAGCGAATCGGGAATTTTAAGCTGAGCGGGTGGCAATTTGGCTAGCTAGCGAAATTCCCAAGCTAGCTGTGAATTCTTGTGATAGCAATGCAAAATTAAGCTAGGAATAGTGCTTAGAAATCCACGGAGTCTAGTGAAAATTCACAATTTCGCTAAGATTGCGGAAATTTTAAACAAAGATTCTTGAAATTTTCGCAATCCCGTGAGTACCGTCTTAGCGAAATTCACAGGAATTCTTGATTCTTCTTCAGCACTTTCTTTGCTCTCTTACGCATTGGATTTTCCATCACTTTGCCTTATTCTTTTCTTTGATTTTTTTGGTCCGTTTGATGGTGACAATTGAGTTCGATCTTCATGATTCATCCTTATGTCTTAAATATTGAACTCCCAAAGGAAATCTGTAGCCTGAAACAACCACGAATAACCTCTGCTTGGTATAAGTGACTAAGAAGACTTGAACACTTCAATTGTCATAAATAACATGATTAGTGCGCAAAAAGCACTCAAAACCTATCTAATATAGGGTTTAAAATAGCACTTTTTGGGCACTAATCAGAAACTAACCTTGAGTATGGAACCATGAATATTAGTATGGATCTATGGAATTTTTGTATGGATACATGTTTGTGGGTTGTGGGTTGTAAGAAACCTAACCCTAGAATAAATTCTTATGGGATCAAGAGTATGGAATCCTTCAGCTGAGTTGGGTTCATGGTTTAAGTTCAAGTAATTGAGTTAGGGTTAAGAATAGGCCTAACAAATCTTTTTTCTTGGTTTGTGTATGGGTTATGACCCATATTAGAGTTGTTTGGGAGTATTCATGAAAGGTTTTTGAAGAAACCTATGTAGTGAAAGATGATTTGAGTAAAATAAAGGTTACAAGATGAATATGAAGTTCTAAACCACCATTTCAAGATGAATTTGGAGTGGTTTTGAGATGTATATTGAGTATTGAGTTGGTTTGGGTGGAAATATATGAACAAAGGGAAGAAAAACATACATTATGGGCAAATTTCGAGGGAAATTTGTACCGATGCGAGACGGTACATGCAGATACACCTTAACTCTATTACAGACCCAGTGTTCATATTTTGGCCATAAATTGCTCATTTCTTATTCGATTTGAGTGATTCAAGTGGCTAATTAAACTAGACTTCAAGGAGAACCAAACATCCTGAAACATCTACCTTCAAATTCTGATTCTATGTGGCCCAAAAATTCACTCAAAGTGGGGCTATATTCAAGCCAAATTCTGGTTTCAGTTTTGATCATAGAGTAGTCCGGGTTGTTTAGGACATAACTTGAGTTTCGGTGCTCCGATTTGGGTGATTCCAGTTGGAGAAGAACCCTTAGCACCTTAACTTCAAATGAATACAAATAACCAGTGTCAGGTATGAATTTAAGACCCCTGAAAATTGAGTATTTCAAACGGTCCCTCGTTGGCATGAAAATGCCATAACTCGAGTTTGGATTATTCAATTAGAATAATTCCAATTTCTAAGTTAAGTAGATTCATAGAGGAACAAGAATACAAGAATGATGCGTGAATACATAAGCATCATCTTTGGCCTGCAAGTATGAAATGCCATGTGAAATGCAATATGTATAGGC
Source organism: Tetrastigma voinierianum (assembly GCA_016808115.1). Lineage (NCBI taxonomy): Eukaryota > Viridiplantae > Streptophyta > Magnoliopsida > Vitales > Vitaceae > Tetrastigma > Tetrastigma voinierianum. Next base: position 135,965 of record JAEQBH010006273.1, on the reverse strand, counting down.
GTGTTAATGAAACATGAATATGATATGAAATATGAAAACGAACTGAAACATGAACATGAACATGAAAAGCAATATGGCATGAACACAGAACATGATAAAGATAGGTTATGAGTTCTGAAAGACATATGATAGTATAACTACCTAGGACCGAAAAATGAATGAGTGGGCGTCACGATTTAGTGCTTTCTGACACTCCTGCTCGTGCCCGGTACTCACGATTAGTGCTACGGCTTGCTCACGCTCGTACTTTTGTTCTCTTGATTAGTGCTACGACACTCATGTTCAGTGCTTCGGCACTCTTGCTTTGTGCTACGGCACCTCAGTACTGTATTGTACCTTCGGGTGCCCATTGTCAACATCGTCTCCTCATTTCTTATGATTGAGGTACGGTAGTCAGCAGTTATATGATAAGACTCTAAATAAAGACTAAGAGTAAGAGCCGAATATGGTAAAGATCTGAATGTACCTACGGGTACCTCTGTATCTGTTCTGTAGTACCTATGGGTACTTCTGTACAAGTAAAATCTCTAAAGTACCTACGGGTACTTCCGTATCGGTAAAATAAGTATAAGTTTTGTAATATAAGTATAAGTCCGTTAGTACTGCAGGTACTTAATACATAATGAATGCATGAAGAACTTCTGTATCAGTAATATAAGTATAAGTTCTGTAATATAAGTATAAGTCCAGTAGTACCTACGGATACTTCCATATAATGAATCTGTGAAGAACTTATGTATCGGTAATATAAGTATAAGTTCTGTAATATAAGTATAACTCAGTAGTACCTATGGGTACTTCCGTATAATGAATCTGTATAGAACCTATGGGTACTTCTGTACAAGTAAAATCTCTGTAGTACCTTCGGGTACTTCCGAATCGGTAAAATAAGTATAAGTTTTGTAGTACCCACGGGTACTTCCGTATCGGTAAAATAAGTATAAGTTATGTAGTACCTACGGGTACCTCTATATAAGGATAGGTTTTGTAGTACCTACGGGTACCTCCGAACAAGTGTAACTCTGAATATGATTATGATATAAACCGATAAATCTGTTTGTTTTTGAATATGTTCTGAATCTGTATGAATCCAGTATATGTATCTGTTGTGATCTGTACCTATTACGGACTAATGTTCGTATCTGCATAAGTCTGATCTGACCTTGTATGTGATATGATTACGTCTGTTCGGGCTTATCGTACCCTCTGGTTATATGTACTTTAAGAATAAGATCAAAATCTGAAATTAGTTCGTAATACAAGTATAAGATCGAAATACAAGAATAAACAGTTCGATAATACATGTATAAGTTAAAGTAAGACGGGATATGCCGTAGTACAGTATAAACTCTGAGTACCCAGATATAAATTTTGTAGTACTTACGGGTACTTAGTATAAGGATAAGTTCACTTGTCTGCTCGAGTATCGTTAGGTAATATCTACCCGCTAGTACCTCTGCGAATTACCTCCAAGCAGTGTAATCTCCATTAGTATAAGTATAAGCCCTATGGTATAAGTATGGCCTTGTGGTACCTAAGGGTACCTCTGTATAAGCATAAGTTAGCCAAACTCCTACAGGAGATGCAGAGATAGATATAAGTACAGTCACGTGTATAAGTATTCTGTATAAGCATAAGCTGCGCCAACTCCCTACGGAGATATTTTGAACAAGTATAAGATAATAAGTACCGGTATAAGCTCTATAGTACGTACGGGTAATAAGCTCTGTAACTCCGATGGGAGATCCGAATAAGCATAAGTCTGTTATAAGCATAAGTAATTGTATAAGTTCATTATATGAATTCCTGAAGATTCTGAGATCTGTTATTGTTATATGATTATTATGATTCAGTATAAGTGCATGTGTTTCTGTATAAGTCATATGTTTCCCACTAAGCATAAAGCTTAGCACAGGTTTTCAATCCGTGTAGGTACAGGAGAAGACGTCTGATCTTCCGCATACAGCTGGGCTAGCACACTAGTAGGGGTTCATCATAGTATGTCCCACACTCTGATTTGTAAATGTATAAGTCTGGTTGCATATGTATGGGACTCGGTATGTGTATGAATTTTTGATGGACACATAAGTGTGTTCTTTTGTATATGTTGTATCTGATATTTTGATTCTGTTATAAGTTCAGCTCTGAGGAAAAAAATGAGTAAAGTCCCGAATTATATAGTCTCAGCACCGGAACTTGGTTCGAATGCCAAATCAGGTCACGAGCCCAGGGAATCGAGGTATGACACTAAAATGGATTTGAGTAGCTAACGGGTATGCTTTATTTTGGGTGTGGTTATGGTGTTTTGGCCATAAGTTGAGTTTCACTCATCCAAATTGAGTGATTAAAAATTTTGGGTAAACTAGAATTCTAGGGGAATAATTTACTTGAAGGAAGTGTATGTATTTTGTAGCCTCAAAGTGCCTAGAAATCTATCAAAGTGGAGCTATGTGCAAGAACAATCTGATTACGCTTTGCAAAATTAGAATTAGTACGAGTGTAAAATGCAATAACTTGAGTTTTAGTAGCCCAGAGTGGATGATTCAGTGGAAGAAACCTTAGAACCACATATTCAAATAAATAGAATGAACCATTGCAATTTGCCTTGAATTAAGCCCACGAAAGCAGAATAATAGTAGGTAACCGGTGAAATTTGGAGATTTACCCGACCCGGTTGGCGGTAAAATGGCGTAACTTGAGTTTTAGTTAGTCCAAATGAGATGATTCAATTCCCACTAAAATAGACTCATAGAGATATAATTTTCTTGAAGGAAGCTGGCAAAATATGGCTCATGTGTCCCCAAAAATTTTCAAGTGAAGATATTGGGTAGACATCAACCTAACCAAAATCTAGAATGCACAAGCGATTTTTTCTTGGGTTGTTCTTTGATAGTGACATATTTGTGATGGATTAGAAGTTGGTGACAAGGAAGCTTAACCCAAGAACGGGATTCCAAGAATAGGAATCGAAGAGCGACAACCTTTTTGGGTTTGTTCTTCACACTTCCTTTCTTGTTTCGATTTTGTGTTTTGTTTGACAAAATAAATCTAAAAGGTTCTTTATGAATATGCACGTGTGCTCCGTTTGAGCCATAAATGAATTGGTTTGTTCTCCACTTCTCTCTCTCTCTATTTCTAAAATGTTTGAATGATTATGAAATAAGTGGATTTATTGAAATGAATTGCGATAAATTGCATATTGATTTGTTTTAAATTGATTTAATCTGACTATTGTGAAATGAATTGTGAAAATTGCATGAATATTGGAAACCAAGTATTTGGATATAAATGTATATACACTATTGTAAATTTACTATGAACGGTTGGCGTATAATAGAATGTTAGCAGTTAAGTCGGAGTTAAGGATAGATTGGTATACCCGATAAGGGTCGAATTAAGCGATCTTACGCGAGCGTAATGATGTGTCCTCGATCATTAGCCAATGAGGTTGTCTTGTGTTATAAATCTTTTTTTTATATATATCGGCTTGCAACCCAGCGAGAGGCCGTCTTCCAGTGATTATCCTGTACGCCAGCATAGGATTCACAGAATTTGCTTAAGGGAAAAATGAAAAGAAAATTGTAAAATGCATGATTTGTGTTTTGAATGATTTATTGCATGTAAAAGTGCATATTTGGATTGATCAACAAACTGTAAATGAATGTATATGAAATGAATATATGTATTATATTGCATTGATCATTCAAAAAGGTTAAAAAGGCATTGTTTTAGAAAAATGCATGACTTGATTTAAACTGAAATGGAAGAGAGTATTATATAGAACCCTTTAGAAAAAGCAGAAAATGCTTAGCGTTATTTTATCATCAATTATCAAGTAGAAAGTGGCGGGGCCAGAAGATCGTCGCGAGTCACCATCAAATAGACGGCGTATAAGTAAATGCTCAGTCTCATGCATATCATTTTCATTCATGATGTTTTAATTATTTTGCATTGAACTGAGGATGTAAAGTCTTCATAAGAAGATCACATTTTTTATATCTTTTGAAAGCATGCAAATGTATTTTTACATATTGTGGACATAGGGTGAACTCCATAAATATTTTGTAATAGTATTTGAAAGGCATGGAATGGTAATTTATATAAATGTTATTAACTTGATTATGGAGCCTTCTTTAAATTAAGAATATATATTTTGTTATCAAAGCTGCAGTTAAATTGTTATAAAAGGGCGCAGTGTGCCACATTTTAAGTGGTATCAGAACACAAGTAGCATAGAGCTACGGTATTGAAAACATATTTGTATTTGTATTGGTTTTTTAATATATCTTAAAAGTAAAAGTATTGGTAGCGCAATGGACGCTACAGTCGAGGTGGCCCGATTCAGCATAGAGGACTTGGAGGTACAGTGTTAGAGACAGTGGATCAGTCACTTTGCCTCTGACCACCAGCACGGGCATGATACATGAGGCTCGTGGGGATTAGGATGCTCCCTAAAGTGATTACTAGTATATTTTTTCTATATGATATTGAGATGCATGCATTGATTGACCTTGGTTCTACCCATTCATATGTATGCATTAAGCATGTGTTTGATAAAGATAGCATAGATGGAAGTTGTTATACGTACTTTTCATGTAAACTAGTCCCTAGGGCAAAGTGTTAATGTTAATAGAGTGTATAAGAATTGCCCTATAGTTATTCATGATAGGGAAATTTTCGTTGATTTAATTGCTCTACCATTTCGTGAATTTGATTTGATTTTGAAAATGGATTGGTTGTCTAAACACTGGGCTATAATTGATTGTGATAAAAAGACAATAGTGCTTAGATATTCTGATTAATTAAGTGATATATAATTTTTATGGTGTTCGTTTTATTTGATGTCTGATTTTTTAAGAAAGCGTGAGGCCTTCTTGGCATAGTGTGACTACAGAAGGAGCTTGAGTAGAATTGGAAGAGAAGTATTTTGTCGGTGAAGAGAATTTATGGATGTATTCCTTGAAGGATTCTAGGGTATTCCACCTAAAGAGGGTGGATTGTCTATTGAGATTTTACTAGAGTGCAAACTCTTTGTTCCAGACACATTATAGGATGGCTCAGACTGAATTGAAAGAGTTGAAGATTATCTACAAGTTCCTAGATAAAGGATTTATCAACCTAGTGTTTCTCACTAGCGCTTTGTTCTGTTTGTTAAAGAAAGATGACACTCTACAAATGTGCATTGATTATCGGCAAATCAATAAGGTGATAGTGAAAACAAGTACTCGTTGCCCGATAATTGAAGATCTATTTGATAAGTTGAAGGAAGCGGATGTCTTCTCTAAAGATAGACCGACTAATCATGGTACTATCAATTATGAGTAAAAGATATCGGCGTGCAGAAGGCGGCATTTAGAGCCCAGATATAAGTAGTTATGAGTTTTAGTAATGCCATTTGGGTTGACTAATGCATTGTGGCATTCATGGATTTGATGAATAGGGTGTTTTTCGGCTGTTGGACCAATTTGTGATGGTATTTATTGATTGTTATATTGGTATATTCTAGAGATGAGCAACAGCATAAGCAGCATCTACGAATAGTTCTACAGACTTTGAGAGAGAAGAAGTTGTATGCCAAGCTTAGCAAGTGCGATTTTTAGCTAAAGGAAGTTTCATTCCTAGGCCATATTGTGTTTGTTGAGGGTATAAGAGTTGATCCTGCTAAGGTTGAAGCTGTGGTGAATTAGAAATCGCCCCGAAGTGTGATCGAAGTGAGAAGTTTCTTGGGCTTAGCAGGATATTATAGAAGATTTGTGAAGGGATTCTTTGTCATTGCTTCTCCACTCACCAAATCACTCAGGAAATGAGTAAAGTTTGAGTGGACAGATAAATGTCAAGATAGTTTAAAGCAGTTAAAGGAAATGTTGGTTGAAACACTTAGGAGTGTGTGACCTATAGGAGTAAAGTATACCTTGTATAGTGATGCTTCAAGAATTGGTATGGGTTGTGTGTTAATGCAAGATGGTAAAGTAGAGAAATATGCATCTAGATAGTTAAAGCCACATGAACAGAATTATCCTACACATGATTTGGAATTAGATGCGGTAGTATTCGCTTTGAAGATATGGCGACACTACTTATATGGTGAAAATGTAGAATTTATATAGATCATAAAAGTCTTAAGTATTTGTTAACACAAAAGGAGCTTAATTTGAGACAACGGAGGTGGTTGGAGTTGTTTAAAGATTATGACTGCATAATAGACTACCACCATGGAAAAGCTAATGTGGTAGCAAATGCCTTAAGCAGAAAGGCAATGGCAGCTTTGTTATTACGGCGCAGTGAATGGAAAATAGTATATGATGGAGTTATACTAGCTCAATTAAAAGTGTAGCCTGTTTTAAAGCAAATGATTATAAATGCTTAGAAAAATGATGAAGAGTTACAAAAAAAGGTACAATTGGTCAGAGATAGTGATAAGACTTATTTTTTAGTAAAAGAAGATGGAAGTTTGTATTTCCAGAATAGATTATGTGTGTCAGTTGATAATGAGCTGAAGAAAAAGTTGTTATATGAAGCTCATACTATGGTATTTACCATGCATCCTAAAGGTAACAAGATGTACCAGGATTTGAAGCAGTGTTATTGGTGGAAAGGAATGAAAAGGGATGTGATGGACTATGTGTCCAAATGTTTGACGTGTCAGTAAATAAAAGATGAACGTATCAAAGTAATAAACAGATCTGTAAATCCCATTCAATTCCTTGATGGAAATGTGACAACGTACCATGGGATTTTTGTAGATTAGACTTCCCACACCTTGAAGGAAGCATGATTACGCATGGGTGATAGTTGATAGGCTCACAAAGTCGGCCCATTTTATACCAGTTAGGATTGACTATCCTATGGATCGACTAGTTGAGCTATATGTGGATGAGATTATCCGATTGCATGGTGTTCCGTTGTCAATTGTGTCAAACCAAGACCCAAGATTTACATCAAGATTCTAGAAGGAGTTACAATCAATCGTCTCAATTTCAGTACATCTTTTCACTGTGACGGATGGAGCGATGCGAAAGATTGATTAGTCTTGGAAGATATCATTCACGGGGTTATGTTATAGATCTTCCTGGAAGTTGGGATAGGTATATTCCGTTGATGGAATTTGCTTATAACAACAGTTATCAATCAAACATTGGCATGGCACCATATGAGGCTTTGTACGGTCGAAAATATAGAAATCCTATATGTTGGACAGAATTGAATGAGCATAAAGTGATTGGTCCAAACATAGTAAGGAATACAAAAGAGAAAGTTCAGATTATTCAACAAAGGTTAAAAATTTTGCCGATGATCAGCGGAATTCATATACGATTTGAAGAAAATATATTGAATAAGAAGTTGGAGATAAAAGGTCTTCTTGAAAATTATCACTTGTGAAAATATATGTTGGAAGAAAGTTGGTTGGGGTTCTTTGGCCCATAACGGGTTTGAAGAGATGGATTTGATGGCGTATCGTTTGGCTCTTCCTCCGAGAGTTAGCGGGGATTGCATGGTAATGTTCCATGTGTGTGTGCATATAAATACCGTTTAGATGAATCACATATCTTTCCAGTACAAGAAGTACAAGTGCAATAGGATTTCGTATTATGATGAAAAGAGGCTGCAAGGCTATTCGGCTCGTGAAGTGAAGCGATTGTAAGATATTAGGTATCATTTAATTGAAAGTGTTCTACTTGACACCATGGTAGAGAGGAAAATTTGCGGGAGCGAGCGAATTCTCGAGACTACAATACCCATAACTTTTTTTATTCAAGTATGAATTTTGAGGACAAAAAATTTTTTTTGAGGAGGGAGGGAGTTAAGCTTTTGATTATACCTAATAGCTTTATGGCATGTTTAAAGTAAAATGGAAGTCAATTTGTGCTTTTCAGAAATTTTCGGTTTAAGTGTGAAAAAGGGCATAATCAAAATTATTAAAGAAGTAAAAAAACAAGATAATGGTCAGTGTGAATCAAAAAATTGGGTTCAAATGCATGTAAGCTAAAAGATTTTAGTAAAACCAGAATGTCATTCTGATAAGTTGTTTTAATTGAATGGTATATGAGGACTAAATAGTAAAATGGGAAAATTATTTGAAAATGGGATAATCCAGCAGCATTATAGAAGAAGCATTTCCCATTTTGTGTTGGTTTGGAGTTAAGGCTACAGTTGGGAGGGAACCAATTTTTCGTTTGCTTGTTCTCCATTTGTTCAAGGTTCGACTTGATCAAGTAGAAGAAAGGAAGAAGGAAGAAGAAAGAAGAGAAAGAGAGAATAGAGAAAGAGAAGAAGAAGAAGGAAGCTAGGGTTTGAAGTTTGGTCAAGGTTTTGGATTTCCTTCTTATATTTTATCATTTGTTAGTGTGTTATGATTTTGTTTTGGATCCTCGATGGAGGATTTTGGTGTAATCGTGTGAAATATGTAGGTATTTTAAGGGATTTGCTATAAAATTTTCTAAAACCCTGTTTTTGTTTTCCATACCTTGGCCTAGAGACCTTGATGATTATTCTGGTGGAGGAGAATCCTAAGACTCGTAGCTTTAAATATTTAGAAGGCCACCAGGTCAAATTATGGTACTATGAGCCCTGAATTTGGAATTCACTTCCAGTTCTTGGTTTTGACTGGCAACTAGACCAACCTTGAGTGTTTGAGTCATATCTTAGGCTAGGTTGAGGATTCAGGTGAAGTGATTCTAATTTTGTATAAATTGAAACTGTGTGAAATACTTCTGAAGGAAATGCCAGTAATTGATCTACCATCATTGCAGAAATTTGTTAAAGTAAGAACCAATTTATATCACGAAACTTGTCTCGGAAGCAGTTCCACTGGCTGAGATATTCAGTTATTTAAATCATAACTTGAGTTATACTGATCCAAACGAGGTGATTCAAAATTTTATTTGCAAGCCTGACGACTGGTAGAAAAACTTTTCTTTAGTAAAAAAGTATGGTCAAATTATCTATCAATTCCCAAGTGCCAAAATATTGGGATTTGTTCAAGTTATTACGGTGAGGCATCAGGGTAGTTGAATGTTTAGACCATATCTCTCAAATTAAAATTCTAAATGACATGATTTTTAAACCATAATAAACTTAAGATATAGGGGTATATTGAGTTAGAATATGTCTTTGTCTAACAGTCCGTTCACGGGATCAAATTGTAGTCAAAATGGACTTGGGAGAATTTGCCTTGAACTATTGACGAGAATTTGTTATAAGCTGGGAATTGTATAAAGGCGATATAGATTATTGTTGTATGAAATATTCACGTCATTGTAAGATGATCGTATAACATGTGTTATAAAAACTAAAGAATAAATATAAGTTTTGTTATATGAAAAGTGCAAGAAATCTGAGTTAAAAATATTTATGAATATTATTTGATTATGAATATCTCATATGTATACATGATATCAGTAGTATTCATATATGTGAGATCATATTTTTCGATACCCCAGAAAAGATTGTTAAGAAAACATAATAAAACTAATTGTGCCTTATGACTTCAGTAGTTGGATTAAGGCGCACTGGGATTTGCAAATATTCACGACATACGAGTTCTGAGACGAGTGACCGTTTGGAGTCGATGACATGGATCCATTTGGATCATTCTGATGTAGTTTGGGTCCTTGTCTGATGCGATTTATATATCAGCATCTCGTACAATGATAGTACCTTCAGCTACATACAATTCCATCCCATGATCCACTTGTTTAGAATACGCAGGCAAGACATAAGATAAGATGAAACTTTTGTAATGTTTATAAAAGGCATAAAACATGGAAATTACATGACATGAAAAATGTAATGAAATTATAAATGACAGGATATAAGACATTAAGCATAACAATGAATGTCATGAATATGCAAATAAATCAATTAGTGGAATTGTTATAATTTATTTCCCTATGTTGAAATGTTAGTGATAAGTGGTTGAAGTATTGTGTCATATATGGTTAAATGTATATGTATATGTATAGTTATATGCATTTGTATATGTGTTTGTGATGATTATTATAATTGGTCGTCTACATTTATGGAGTACACTAAGCTATAAAGCTTAGCATGGGTGTTTATCAGTATAGACCTATCAAAGTGCGATGATAGTAAGACATCCATGTGAGCGACATCATTAGGTTTCCATCGATAAATGTTTGGTTTATTTTCAGATGATGTATATATTTTTGAAAACAATAGAAAGTTTTGTATATAATGTAATTGAATCTATGGTTTTTGTATATAATGTAGTGAATATAATGATCACTCAATGGTGGAGTATGATATTATTTTGTAATATGATAATTATATATATTTTTTAAGTTTATATTTTCAGGTGTTAAAATTTTAGAATGGTGTAAGTTAAGTTTGCCAGTTCTCGAATTTGTAACCACGCCTTTGCGACCTGAGGTCGACGTTGTTGGGTTGGGCGATGTAATAATAATATGCAAATAAATAATAAAAATAAAAATAATAATAATAAAAATAATAAATAAATAATAAACTAATAATAAATAAATAAATAATTATATAAACGAAGGGTAAGTTAGAAAGTAGTCGCGAGTATTATTGAGCGCCTTCTCAAATCTATAGGAGCAGATATAGATAAGAGACAATAAACAAAGTAATTAATTTAGGGAAAAGCTACAGTAAGTTGAGAACATAAGCTGAGTTTTACCTTTAGATTTGTGGATTATTATGCTTTTTGATGGGGTCATAGAAAAGATGCGAGAATATTAAAGTCGATGGTGAAAAGACTCGAACATAAGCTCAGAGGATTTTCATGAGAGCCCATTAATTTATCTATCTATCCATCGTCAATGTATAAAAGAAGAAAGGAAGGGAGAGATGGCGATGAGAGAGCTAGTGACATGGGAAGCTAGTAGTAGTTCTGGTTAAATGCAGTAGTCATCGCTAATCATTTCAGTGCTCTCTCGATATTAACACATGGATCTACTTCAGAACCCAGGTTAGGTACTTATGTGCATTTGCTGTTTTCACAATTTTTTGATATCTGTTATATTCCTCCATCATTCGCATCCATATGTGTGTTGAGGTAATAGTATTATGTTGTGTGTCTTGTTGAAGGGAGGAAAAGGGAGAGAGGGAGGAAAGGAGGAGGAATTCCACCATGGTTCTCTATGGCTGTGAAATTTGCTATATCTTTGAACACTGAAACAACTTAAGGAGATCCCCACATCAACTACCACTGCCTCCAACTCCAACTCTAATGCAATTGATACTCTCTTCCAGGAAGCCCCATTGGACATCCCCGTAAATGAGCTTGATCGCTCCTTTTCTCGTCCCCCCAATGCTCAAGTATATTCGTGTTAGTAAACAATAGTTTTCAAAAAGGTGTTGTCCCACATGGAGAAAAGACAAGAGTCTTTTATGGGTTTATATACTAAAACCCAATTATGGGCTTGTACATTACTTGAGAAAAGGGAAGCTCTCTCGCCCAAGAAATGGGTTGAATAAACCCAAGACACATTCAGTTTTGCTCCCATTTTTGTGTATTTAAAATCAAAATGGTTAAAGTCATAAATCGTAGTAAATTCACAACGAATTTATTTTGAATTCAAATTCTAACAATTAAGTTTGAACTTAATTCGTAACGTTTTGCTTTAATTATTACAATTAAGTTTGCATTTAATTCATAACATTTTTTTTTACCATAATTTTGCCTATAAGTTCAAATGGGTTCTAAGTTTGAGAAATACACTTTCACCCTTCTTTCTTCTGCAACTTTGAATCTTGTTCTTTATTCTGCCCCGAGCTGTCTGTGGCACCCCCAAAGCAGAGGGTCTACCACATTAACCAGTCACAGCGTATTTAAATTGCAGACCTCAGAAGAACACTCCTTATAGCTTTCCACCTTGTCCCAGCCTAAAAATCAGGTTGCAACCTCAAATTTCAGGTTGCAACATTCTTAACACTAAACCAGGTCACGACCCATCCTCTGCTATGAAGAACTGTTGTATCATGGGGAATCAAATTCCTAAGGACAGTGTTTTATACACGCCTCAGTCTGTTTTGTTCTCCCCAACCTATTGCTGATTTCTGAGCACAACATTAGTCTGAACACCTTTATCAATGAAGTCTTAGGTTCCTATTCACACTCTCATTTCTTCTTTGTTGTCCTCGTCTTTTTCCGACCTTCTATAGGGTGCATCTTCAATAATCTTAGGAATTTAACCATTAACACCAATGCTCTGATCCACGCCCATTCTCAGACCTTTTGTTGTGCTCTCCACTATAGCTCAACACTACACCACGAGTTCTTATGCTTCACTCTGCGAAAACCTTTCGAACATCAAGATTGAGTCTTCTTGTAAGATTTCAAACACTTTACAGAAACGGATACTCTCCACTCTCGACATGCGCAGAGGGGCATGGATTATTTGTCCACTAAACCACGCTTCTAACTCGGGGTGGACATCTCACGAACAATGTTTGTCGACATACCATCTTATGATATATGGCATGCTAGATTAGGACATGTGAGTAGTGGATATGTTAAGTGTGACGCCGTTTCAGGGTTCGTTGTAACCAAGTGACCCATGGAATACTCGTGGATGTCAGGTAACACCACTCATGAAAATCGGGCGAGTCTCCTTTATGCGAATCTACCAATACAACACATCACAAGCAGTTTGCGACCACAATTGGAATCCATGAGTAAAATGGCCACTTGGGCCCTTTATGTATCAATACTCACAAAATATATATATCAACTATATAACAATAGTTCAAGAGTTATTACAATAATCTTAACCAAAACAAATATCAAAATTTACAATTTTAATACATGTTCTACAAAATGAATATCGAAGCCTACCAGCTTTCTTCTAAATGTGGCTTTAAGTGGCGTCGTCCTCTGTGCCTCAATTGCTCACGAAATAGTGATCCTCGACGGGGTGGGCAAAGCCCGATAGTGATAATTTCCTACATGAGTTTACTCCCCACCCCTAAGTGCATACCATGGCAAACAATCACATCAAGCAATTATAGCAAGACTTCACTCAGATAACTCTACATGACCAATCCATGTCAGGAGTCCTGCCAGGCTCCTACTTTATATACTAAGTAGAATCAGAGTAAAAATATCTTTTCATTTCTTTCATATCGTGCACTCACACTAATTTCTTAGTTCCCAGTGCATATGAAATGCATATGTCATTCTCAAACCACACATGCAATATATCATTTTACATATATTAACAAAATTTGCATACGTACCACATGTTATTTAATTCTACATGATAACATGAAAATTAGCTGCCAGGCTAATTCTGATTCATTTCAATGGCTTATACACAATTATATTTTATATAATTCCACATCATACTAACACATTTAATTACATGCATTAACATAATTCTCACTTTAATTCCAGCCATTCATGCTAATATATTTGTATGTATTAACAATTAAGTTCCTAATTATATTCGATTCTCGATCGACCTTGCTAAAAATTATCTCACATGGGCTAGTCGCAAACACAAACAATTCATTTTGAATCGAGACATCACATAATGATTCACACCAAAAATCACATCACTATTCACACTTGAACGGTGAAACCTCGGGTTATGCTGATGCGACCTAACTGGCGGGGATTTTCTCCACTCAGTTGAAAGCTTTTGAGACTGACGACACGAAGGCCACAATCAAGCCCCTCCTGCATACGACCATTTACATGGCTCTTAGCGAAAGAATAACACAAGTAGGAAAAGATCTACCTCTTGGAGTTATCCAGACTCACCAAATGAATGTCAGCATCAGCGTGGCCTTGCGAAACCACAGGGTCCGTTGACAACTCTGTCGACCGCGGAATTTTCGTGAATCTTCGGGTAACTTTGACACATCCACTGAAAATCGGGTAGAGTCTCCTTTGTACGGGGAGCTCTGCCCAAAATTACCTCTTCTACCTGTATCCCCGAGAAACAACATCATAAGACATATACATGAGTAAAGCGGCCATAGGCCCATGCAACAATACTCATCAATATACATCAACTATATACCATAGCTTTCAGAGTTATTAACTCACTCTTACTTGAACATATATTAAAATTCTAGAATTCTAATACATGTCATACGTATAATACCATAAAGCCACAACCTGGCTTTCTTCCAAAATACGGCCTCTAAGATGGTAGTCTCCTTACCTCCTGTACACGAAATAAAATATTTCCCTCGAGGTGGTACTTGATATTGAATCACCACAAATGGTTTACTCCGCTAAGTGCATATGGAATGTCCCAATGTAAACACACATTTCAAACAAGTCGTGATTCTACTTGAATGATAAATGACTCCAACCCATGTCTGAGTCATCACCGACTCCTTACGCTTACCTAACCATGTATGAGAAAACATCATTTTCAAAACAAAACTTGTTGTTCTCGAAAATATACTACCGAAGTGTCGGTAAAAATATGGGACTACCCTCCGAGGTGAATGTGTTGGAGAACCTTCCAAAACAATACATGGGCTCCTCCGACGTGTAATTGTAGGACCATCTCCCAACACCATTCTCAGAAAATCATCCTGTGAAATTCCTTTTGCAACCATTTTCGTTTTTCTGAAAATTCATGTCATGCACACACCCGCATTCTAGGTTACCGATTGCATATAGAGTATTATGTCATTTCAACACAATTTATATAACACATGCAAATATATCATCATGCATATATTTACATAATTTATATCACAACAACATGTTATATCAATTCTCAATACATTACACCAAAAATTAGCTCACATTGGCTAATTAACAAACACTAGCAAATCGATTTGAATTACTCGACGACATTTTCTCACAAAATATTTTGCTGAGCACTATTCCACATGAGCAGTGAGAGCCCTCGGGTTCTTTGTTCACGGCCAATATCACCCAATCGGGTTCCACTTTGTGAACTGCGACTTTCATAGTCATTTCCAGCCTCACTTTTATGATACAATTTAATGCATAATTCATACACTAACAGCCCAAACAGTCCGTGGACTATCGCGGTTGTCCAAATAAGGCGCTCAATAATTTTAACGGCGGTCCCGAGTTTTGGGGCCAGATCAACTAGCTCAGTTCAAGGCCTCCAACCAACCGAATCATCAACAAAGCACTTAAATCAAGAGTAAAACAAGTAGAATAAAACTCCTACCTCACGGAGTTTAAACTCGAACCGGTATCTCTGCAGAAATTTCTCTCTCGTGATTCAACTTTTTCTTCTTTATAAGAAGAATCCGACCAGTCGGATTAGCAGGGATCTTAAAGAAGTCACACTCTCTCGCTAAAAATCAAAAACTGCTCATGAGTGTTTCTCCCTTTTCACGTTTTCAGGTTCTGAATTAAAAGGTAGAGGATGACAACGCATTGGCTATCTTGTCTATTATGTTTAAAATTTATATTTCCCATTTGTATCACCTTCTCTTGGATTTTGGCAAATTAGTGCGATCTTGGCCGTCCATTTTCAGTAAATGCTAACTTTGCAATATATGTCACATGATCGTATTATAGAGTGGCTTTTGTCGTATCGGCGTGTCGTTTTGTAACGCGTGATGCTCGATCGCCTCCGAAAATGTGCCAAATTAAAAATGTCTGCAGAATCTGACGAAATTCGATGTGGTAGCTAGATTTCACAGACGATTCCAACGGTGAAATATGTTTCGTCATCCAAGATCTAGAAAATTTCGAATTTTTACCGAAATTACGATTTTGCCATTTTTCCAAAAATTGGAATTTTCTAGATGCTACAGTAACCCTCATTATTAGATAGGCTTTACCAGCTTCTTTATAAAGTGAGAAGCGATGATCCCGAGCAGCGCAAATCTGAAGAAGAATTAGATCTCTTCTCTAAAATCTAAAAATCTAACCTACTACATCAATTCCAACCCTCTGCCCGTTTTTTTGTGTTTTAATGGAGAAGACAACTATTTGCTATTTTGTCTTTATTCTCATTCAACGTTTCAAAATAATTCTAATGTCCCTTTTGTCTTGATTTTTTTGACATTTGCCACACTCTCAATGGTCATTCCCATAATATCTCACAATCACAGCATATTGTCATGTGGGTACATGTAGTAGGTGACTTTTGTCGCATCACATGTCTCTCAGGCATTTTACGGCCTGACCTTGGTGTCTCGGCGTGAAATTATTGTCTCGGGTCGGCGAAGTCGACCCGAAATTCGACGTGGTAGCTAGATTTCACGAGACGATTCCAATGGTGAAGTCTGTTTAGTCATCTGAGATATAGAAAAATTCCAAATTTTGTGCAGAAAATTACCATTTTGCATTTTTCAAAAATTAGATTTTTCTCGGGGGGTTTCACATTCTTCCCCCGCAAAAGAATTTAGATCGAGAAATTCCGCGCGCCTCCCATCGACCACGTGCATATGTAACCTTACAATCCTTGGCAGTGTATGCGACCTTCCCGAGTCACAATCAACGATCAATGAATAGTCAACCTAATCCTGTGTCATAAATGACATCCATATCACGAGCCCTTGTAGGCTCGCAATACCAAATGCAATTTCCAATGGGTATCAAATCTTGATCCTCAAACTCTATCACTTAACTCTAGGTAAATGATAACCATGACGATGTGTTTTCATCTCGAGTCACTCGAATCATCACTCAACTCTAAAATTCACGTGATAACCATGACCGTGTGTTTTCATCTCGAGTCACTCCCAACTCCTATCACTCAACTCTTAGTCTTCGTGACAACATGACCATGTGTTTTCTCTCTCGAACCTTGAGCGGGAGCTTTTCAGCACACACTTGCGAGCTCACCCACTTGACACAAAGAATTTCGGATATCTCCACGGGTCTCTTACACCGCACCAAATTCGGATATCTCCACGGGTCTCTGCACCCACCACGAAATTTGGATATCTCCTCGGGTCTCTTACACCCACACATAAATTTCGGATAACTCCACGGGTCTCTTACACCCACACAGAGATTTTGAATAACTCCACGGGTCTTTTACACCCACACAGAAATTCGGGATATCTCCCCGGGTCTCTTACACCCTCACAGAAATTTTGGATTTCTCCACGGGTCTCTTACACCACGAAGTGGGATAGCTTCCCAAGTCTCACCACCCACAAAAAATTTGGGATATCTCCGGATCTCTTACACCCACACAAAAGTCGGGATGGCTCACCAGGTCTCTTCGCCCACACGGGGAAATTTAGGATATCTCCCGTGGTCTCTCTTACACCCACACAGAAATTCTGGATATCTCCACGAGTCTCCTTACCCAGAGCTGGATCTCCGGATCTTACCTTAAAAATTTGGACTTCTCACGATCTCTTACCACATGAAATTTTGAGGACCTTCCAGCGGTCTCACCACCATTTGGACTCATCAGTCTTAGCCACGTGGAGACAGTGCGGGTTCACACATTGGGATATCTAGGTCTATTACCTGAAGTAAGATCTCTAGATCTCTTTTACGAGATACTTCGAATGCTGCATTGGATCTCATTCACCTAACCTCAGACTTTCCTGGGATTCGACCATACTTTTGCTTATGACATGTTACTCACTGTTTACTGATTTGAACTGCAGGTGCTGCTGTTTGGGCGTAATTCCTAAGGCAAAGCAGAAACCCACACTCACGAAGTGGTGAATGACCATCTGAAGTGCACCCACACTGGCTCGGCCCGATGTCAGCATGCACCAGCCACCCATTCGATCACGATCCCCGGGGGTCCACCATGAGTATAATCTCGGAGATCTCTAACTCACAATCGCGACCCTGCTCCAGGTCAACTCTCCTATATATCTTGGGGAAGAAACATAAGCACATGGCTTCTCCTAAGCCTCAACCTCTAAGTCCAAATCTGTCACCTGAGATGCATTAATATGAATGAATATGATGCATCAGTTAAGCCTTCTCTAGTCGACAAGTGCAAGAGTATAAGCATTACCATGCATATTAATTTTTCATATGCTCGGCTGATCCTCCATGAGACCTCACCTCCTTGGACAATCTCGTCTCATATACCCCAGTTTGTCGATCGAAATAACATATCGTACGCCTGCTGACTAAGGAAGTCCGGCTGTGAGCCTGTGCAGCCTCGACCCGCGCTCTAGCCCCTCTATGGCCATCGTAACTCACAGAAGGTGCTTGTATAGCACCAGGAGACTAAAAATTTGGTTCCCTCTAACCCATACTAGGGTGTGGAGGAATGAAAGCATATACTCTCTGTTCTCACGGCTAGCTTTGGGTATCTTTTGTCAAAATCAGGATCCACGTCTGCGAAGCGATCTGTCTCATGCGTGTGGCGAAATAACATATCATCACGCCTTCGACTAAATACCCCATCTGGCCTAGTCACGAAACTTCGTGTGAAGCGAAGTCTTACGCCTCTTCCGAACTAGAAGAAGGTGATCCTCCTCTTCTCACAGCATCCGCCAACTCGGATACCGGGTATCTATCTCTCTCTGCATGGTCGGTATCTGACCATGAGTCCATGTCTGTGGCGAAGTGCACAATCCACCACGAATGGGTAACTTTGGCGTTGGATCTCGTTGGATGCTACGTGGCCGCATAGTCATCACTAAAACGTGCGACTCGGTGAATCACGGCCCGCATTACTCCATCACTGTCATCGTTCCTTGCCTCAGCTCTAGGAACTCCTGGGCCTTTGCATGTCTAGCAATGGCCGGAAAATACTTGCCCATGAAAAGATCATGGAATTCTGCCTAAGTCATTGCCTCTAATCTCTAGGGTCTTTGCCAGATTTCTGCCAAGCAGGCCTCACCCTCGTGGAATGTAGTCGATCTGATGAGTATCGAGTCAATCTCCATAGCCTCGATACCTTCTCGACACACGTGAACCAATGAGTGCGCCACCATCGGATCTCCTCCCACGTGAATGTTGGAGGATGATGTGCCGCCAGGCGCTGGAGGTTACTCGGACCTCCTTGGCTGCTGTTGCGGCTAGTCACGCTGATAGCGTTAGCCCGGCCGCGTCACCTGCGGCCTCGGAAAAGCCTGGCGTCAAAACGGTGGGTGGTCAAGCGCAGTGGTGCTGACCCCGGTACCTCGTGGGCGTCTACGTCCTTACCCTCAACTAGCCATCTACATGTCAAATGGCAAAGTTAAATTCTAATGCCGGTATCTCTGAAGCAATCAGCCCGAGACACTATTCATACACGAAACATATTTCATACATTAGGTCACGCCATTCCTAGGTAATGCAAGACAATAATTCCACGGTAAATCATTTTTAACAACAAAAATTTTATTTTAGAAAATTTTATTTGTTTATTATTATTCACAAACCTCTGACGATTGCTCAGTGAGCAGTCTTCATGAGCAGATCATCCAAAACGGTGACTCAGAACCCATGATTTAAAAATCGGACCGGACCGGCCGGTCGGACCGTCGACTGGAGCCAAAACCGGTCCGGTTCACCATAAAAACCGTTTTTACGATTGAACCGGCTTTGAACCTCCCGAACCAGCGATCGGACAGGTGAACAACATCATTTTGATGCTTTTTACTTCTAAACTACATCGTTTTGCTTAGTATTAGAAAGCTTATAGGGTTAAAAGGCTTGTAACTAAAAAAAATTCAATTAAATAATGCAGGATCATTGATTCGAATATGGGAAGGGGAAGTTACTAGGGAACCACTCTACCATTATCTGCCATTGTGATTATTCTAGATATTAACAAAATTATATATTACTACTAATTAAGTATATATTTATATAAATAAGTTTCTTCCATTTTTAATATGTTTTCATATATAAACATTATACATATTTTTTAAATACTTTATTTATATACAAAGTAATAATAATATCTTAAATGTATTAATTATATATTTACAAAATTTAAAATAAAATATGGCATACTATATTTATTACGACACCGGTTCAGCCAGCGGTTCGACGGTCGACAAGTGATTCGATGAGCCGTGAGCCCAGTAACTTCACGATTCGATCCAGTCAGGTGCTAAAATGCATTGCTCGAGAATAGTGTCCAGTCAAAGCGGGTTGGGTGCCTGAGGTGCACCGCGGACCACTGTTTCTGCGCCACTGCGCCGCGCCTAAAGCCAGGCAGCCTTGAGCAGTGCCTTGTCGTGGTAGCCTTATTTGGGCCAAATATCGTGGCCTCTCACGATGCATTAGCCGGGCTTGTCACCCGCCGCAGATCATGCAAGGTAGCTATGACTCCCCCTCGGTCCTGTCCTGGTGTATCGCAACGATTCCACGCCTCGCGCGGCGTGCGTCGTGTGACTGGCGTCGTGTCGTGGCGCACTCTTGCATTAAAGTATGTTAGCCCACGGCTACGCTAATATCGCGACACCAACGATTCGCCCCCAACGTCACAATTTTTTTGTATCGTGACTCCGTGACTAAATGGCCTTCAGCGTCTTTGCCCGCCGCATGCCTTTCATGGTACGTAGTATCATAGCCGCTTCCGGTGATGTCGGTAGGCCGTGTCGCACCTGCTACTGCCCGTGCGTGCGCTGCGATCTGAACATTGTATCGTGACTCTAAATCCTGCAAAAATAGGCGTAGCCAATTTCGATTCTGCATAAATTTTTTTTTTTCACATCATTTTTTTCATTTATTCCGCCCCTCTTTGGAAAGCATAAATATATATATATATATATATATATATATATATATATATATATATATATATATATATATATATATATATATATATATATATATATATATATATATATATTCATTTTCAATAAGAACAAAAGACCAAATTCATAAAAATTTATTTATTTACTTTTTTTTTCGAGTTTTTTACAACGCACATAAAACATTGAAAAATTCCTGACACATTTCTTTCTTTTTTTTTTTATTCCTTGATGGCCTTCCTTGCTTATTCACGAGAAATGAAGTAGCTTGAACATTGTCATTTATACAACTCCAAAAATTTTAAGGGTTTAATTTTAACCCTTTTCTTATCTGGCCAGACAATTTTCGAATTTCACAAAGCGATATGTTCATGTTAAAAATTGAACTACTATCTACAGGAAAATACATTTCATTTAATTACGAATTTATTTTACAAAATTCTCGAACACCTAAGGTTACATTTTCGACCTAATTGACAACATTTTCCTATACTATTCAACAAGCATACAATTTCACCACACATACAACAACCATCATGTTATACACCCAATCACACATAAAACACAATGCATGCAGTGTTCTAATCCTATCCCATGACTGCCTAGGTAATCACATACCTAAACCCTAACATCGAGTTTTACCAAGTTGTAATGCTTTTACACTTATGACCATGGCCTAAGCCCAAGTCCCTCAAGCCCTAGGTATTCGTATACCTAAGTAGTAAATACCAAGCTATGACGCCCCATTTCAGGGTCGGGTTGGCGGCCGTCGGCTCGCGAAATCTTTCATGGATGTCGAGTGGCAGGCCGCCACTCATGAAAATCGGGCAAAGTCTCCTTTATGTGGGAACTCTGCAATGCAACTTGTCCCAAATAGTTTACAACGACCACTCCAGTCCCACATGCGAGTAAAATAGCCACTTGGGCCCATTCATCAATACTCACAAAATATATGTGTGACACCCAAAGCGGGGAGTAAGATTTAGCAAAATGGCAGAGCTGCTAGTGGTGTGGGTTTGCGGCACCTCATGAACAAAAATCTCCTTTATCTGAAACTCTACAAAATGCAACTGTCCCAAATAACTTGTAATGACCACAAAGTCTATATGCGAAGTAAAATAATGGCCATGTGAACCACAAATCAATACTCAAACATATAAGCACATGACTATAAAACCATAGTCCATAAGAGTTTAAAGTACATGCTCTTATACAAAATGAAAACACAACCCATATGCAGCACAAAATATATATTAAAACCACAATCAGGCTTTCTTCATATGTCACGGTCTCAGATGGTCGTGATACACTTTTGACTGTACACAAGAGGGGTCCCACAGCAGAGGTGAATGGCCAGAGTAGTGATAATCTCTGAGAACACTCTACTTTAAGTCGTCTGATGGTCGCATGTCAACCAGCATCAAGTCGACATACACATGTCTACCTAAATGTCTAAATGCCATGAATGAGACTCGACTCACCATGCCCCATGTATCGAGCTCTCGTGGCTCACATCCTCGATATGTCATTGAGTAGCTATATCGAGTCACTCCAGGCTCGTCTCACATCACATACACAGACCTTTATTGACAAGCGTCAGCGTGTTGCAATGACCAGTATCGAGGCCTCGAGCTCAATTCACCCAATGAGTGTCTGAAGTAGGGCAGCAAATCCAGTGATTAGGCTCACATCACATGACAAAAGTCTATGTGATAAACATGACCATGTGTCTTCTTTAGGCTGACATAACTTAGGATCTGCTTGGTCTCTTCTGTCTGAAGCTATGATATGTGTGGGTCTCTCTTACACCCATCACATGCAGTTATGCATTTGCCATGAATGAAAACCATTCCAATAAAAGGTATTTGTTTTAACGCGAGACAATATCAGGTATAAATAGTGTGAATAGACTCAGATAATCTATTTTGTGGAATGACCCTCCGATGTATATCAATTGGGTAGACTCGACAATTGATATTATATGTAGACTGACCTCCGTGTATCAATTGGGGAACTCAGAGCGATTGATATTATATGGATAACCCTCCGATGTTGTAGTGGACATAGATAAATAATATTGTTGAATTGACCCTCAGAACAGTTCTCTTTCGAGAAACCACCTATTGCACTCATCTATTGTTCTAGGGTGTCCAGTTCATATAGTAATGAGCCATTCCATATTCTTAACTTGTGCGACTCATTTGGACGTTGTCTTATTAATCAAGCCTTCAATAATCAACACCCTATGAGTAACAAGAACATTGACACAGTGGACAGGTCATGGGCTAACAATAAAGCTATTCTGAGTTGCAGGTGCATATGGAATGCATAGTGCCAATTCGACACATTCATGCTAATATCATATTTACATGCGTATGTATTAACGCGATTAAATCACATGAACATGTTATGTAAATTCACCTCGACCAATTACACAAGAGTAAAGCTTACATGGGCTAATTAACGAACCACGAAACGATTCATTTTGAATCACTCAACCATACACACATTTTCACACAAAAAAATAATTTCATGTCACTATTCATGTTACTATTCATGTCACTATTCATGTTACTATTTACGTTATTCATTTTCTAGTAATAACACATAAAATGGCCCAAATCTCGGACCCATATAAAACAGGGCACCTCTTGGTCCCTTCATGGTTAAATCAGGAATATTTGTGATACCAAACACACCTGAAACCCACAGAGACATCGGAGTCTTAGAAGACCAAACGAACCCTCGACAATTAAGATTTGCTGAAAATAGTCTCGAAAATTGATCATGATTTGTCTAAAAGCAGTCTCGAAATTCAGCATTTGTCCAAAAACGATTTAGAAATTGGCAGGGTAAGCTCCAAACCGAGTCGAAATTCCTAAAAATTCCTACATAGTAAAGAAAATCGGGCGAAATTCTGACTCAGGCCTACAATGATTGAGCCCATTAAATAGCCTTTAGGCTAGAAATAACACAAGTAGGGAGAAGAGGAATTTCTACCTGGGTGAGTTAGAAACTCAGAAGATTTTAGTGTCCCACACGTGGCTCGTCATGTGTAGATCAACTTTGCCTTTGTGGTCGCGAAAACACACGGAGTCGATTTCGTAGATGAAAAAAGAGCGAAGAGAAAGAAAAAAATAAATAAATTCTCTGCTCATTCCCTCTCCTCCAGGCGCCCTCTTCCCCCTTTTGAATTTTTTTCCGTTTTATTATTATTATAATATTATATTATTATTATTATTATTATTTATTATTATTATTTTATTATTATTATTATTATTATTATTTATTATTATTATTATTATTATTATCATTTTGAATCACATGGATTCGTATTATTATTCGTTCGGGTCCGTTTACCTGAAACAATTTATTTCTTTTGATTCACTTTATTTTAAATGAACAACCTAAGTCATTTCTGGAAGCCACGAGATTTTAGTAAAAATCTCGTCGCGAGAAATCATTTGACTTGTTTTATCATTTAAGGTGTTATTAGGTGTCTCAAAATTAATGAAACTTTTCTAGGTCACTTTCGTTTGAGACAAATTTAACAAAGCAGTCCGTTTTGTCATCAGAGATCACAAAAATTTTAGAGTTTTCATGAAAGTACAAAGTTTTACCACTTTGGAAAATTGAATTTTCGGGGTTTTACATATATCCGGCTATATAACAATAGTTCAAGAGTTATTACAATACTCTTAGCAAAACAAATATCCAAAATTTACAATTTTAATACATGTTTCTACAAAATGAATATCAATGCAATGGCTTTCTTAAATGTGGCCTCTGACGGCGTCGTCTCTGTACTCCATGTACCTGAAATAGGCGTGATCCCTCGGCGGGTGAGCAAAGCGAAGTATTGATAATTTCTGCGTGGGTTACTCCCCACCCTAAGTGCACATGCCATGGCGAACAATCCATCCCGGCGATTATAAAGACCTACTCGAATGTCTACATGACCAATCCCATGTCAAAATTCTCATGACTCCCTCACATATGCCTAAACAAGTAAGTACAATATCCTTTTCATTTCTTTCATGTATTGCACTCACAATTTTCTTAGATTTGAGTGCATATGAAATGCATTATCCCATTCTCGAACCACACGTACGATATACTCATTTTACACACATATATTAACAAATTTTGCATACATGCATATTATTGAAATTATAATAACATCAAAATTAGCTCCCACTTGAGCTAATT
This sequence comes from Tetrastigma voinierianum, assembly GCA_016808115.1. Classification (NCBI taxonomy): domain Eukaryota; kingdom Viridiplantae; phylum Streptophyta; class Magnoliopsida; order Vitales; family Vitaceae; genus Tetrastigma; species Tetrastigma voinierianum. Next base: position 111,152 of record JAEQBH010006273.1, on the reverse strand, counting down.
ACAATTCATTTCAATAGGCTTACACACATTTATATTTTTATATAATTCCACTCATGTTAACACATTTAATTGCATGTATTAACATATTAATTCTCCATAACGATTCAAGCCATTAAATGCTAATATATTTACATGCATGTATTAACACAATTAATTCCCATAATTCATATTATCCGATTCTCGTCAATAACACCAAAATTAATTCAGCATGGTAATTAAATCTCAGCTGTTGTTTGAATCGCTGAACATCATAATGATTCACACACTAAAAAATCAAATCCTCTTCATGTGAATAAGTTTAACCCTCATGTTGGCATTTGGCCACAACAATGAGAAGTTTTGCTCCACTCGATTAGAAAGCTTTTAAGATCGAAGAACACAGCTAATCCGACCTCTACATAACATCCCCGGCCAATTTACGTGGCTCTTAGCTAAGAGAATATACAAGTAGGAAAAGATCCCTAACTCTTGGAGTTGTCGGAACTCCACCAAATCGGTGTCCACGCGTAGCCCTTGCTGCGTAGATCGACTTTGCTTCTTTCTCCGTCGAGAACCAACGGCCCGAACAGCCGCAAATCTAGAGAGAATGAGCTCCTTCTCTCTCTAAAATCACAAAATTCCAGCCTACTGCATCAATTCCATCCCTCTGCCCGTTTTTTGTGTTTTAATGGAGAAGACAACTATTTGCTATTTTGTCTTATTCTCATTAACACTTCCAATAATTACCACTGTCCCTTTTGTCTTGATTTTTTACACTTGGCACACTCTCAGCCATTCATTCACATCATCTATCTAATCATGCAACATGTGTCACATGGGTACATGTAATCAGGTAGCTTTTGTCACATCTTGGCCTATCAAACCGTTTTCTGGCGCAGACGCTCGATTGCCTCCAGCGATGAAATTAGACTATCTCGAATTTGTGAGAATTGGCGATGGTAAACTGAATTTCGCGAAACTATTCAAAAAATTTGATCCGTTTCATCATCCGAATCACCAAGAGTCCGGATTTTGGCCGAGTACAATTTTGCCCTTTTTCAGAAAATTAGATTTTCTCGGGGTTTCACATTAAGAAAATGCAAACTCTAGGCTTTGTCTATAATATTGATTATTCAAGATTATGTAAATGTCAAATATGTGACACTTCTAAGCCAACTAAAAAGACTTGTGTGACTTCGATGACTAGAAAAACAAAGAAAGCGATTAGACTTATTCATTACGATGCAGGAGATTTAAAACAAACTATGACTAGAGGAGGTAAGAAATTTTATGTGACCTTCATTGATGATTGTTCTAGGTTCACTAGAGTTTACTTGTTTAGAAATAAAGATGAAGCATTTGACATGTTCTTAAGCTATAAAGCTGAAGTGGAAAATCAACTTGATAGGAAAATCAAAGGATTAGATCTTATAGAGGGGGCGAATACATCCCTTTAAATCATTATTGTGAAAAGGAAGGAATAATTCATGAAGTGACTCATCCTTATTCACCTGAGTCAAATGGAATTGTTGAAAGAAAGAATAGAAATCTTAAAAAGATGATGAATTCTCTACTTGTTAGTGCTTTAGCACCTAATAATCTATGGGGGGAAGCCATATTGTTTGCATGTCATCTACAAAATAGAATTCCATACAAGAAAACTGGTAAGACACCCTATGAGTTATGGAAAGGTCATGCACATAACCTTAAATATTTGAAAGTGTAAGGGTCTCTTGCCAAGGTTATGTTACCTGATCCTAACAACAGGAAAATAGGATCAAAGACTTCTAATTGCATGTTTATTGGGTATGCTAGTAATAGTGCGGCTTATAGATTTCTAGTTTTGAAAAGTGATGTTCTAGAATGCAACACTATTATTGAGACAAAAAATGCAGAATTTTTTGAACATATTTTTCCACTTTTTGAAAAATTTTCCATACACCCACAAGTGTGAATGATATAGAAACCTCATATGATGAGCAGCTGTGCCTACTCATCAGGTGATATGGAAAGCTCTCATGATGAGTTGAGGAGTAAGAGACAAAGAAAAGAGGTTTCCTTTGGAGATGATTTTTATACTTATTTGATTGAAAATGAACCGTCCTCTTATTTTGAAGCGATTTCTTCTCTGAAGCATTACTTTGGAAAGAAGCCATTAAAACTAAACTTGAATCTATTTTAAAGAATCAAACATGAGAGTTAGTTGATTTACCTTCAGGAGCAAAACCTATTGGTTACAAGTGGATTTTCAAAAGAAAATATTTTCCAAATGGTTCTATTGAAAAATATAAAGCTAGGTTAGTAGCCAAAGGTTTTTCGCAAAAAACAAAATAGTCGACTATTTTGATACGCTTTCCTATTACTGTGATTTCCTTCCATCTCGTATTTTGATTGTTTGGCTTATCCATAAACTATTTATCCATCAAATGGATGTTAAAACAACTTTTTTAAATGGAGATTTAGATAAGAAATTTACATGTTACAACCTAAAGGTCAGACACTTGACAAGAAAAATAAAGTTTGCAAATTGAACAAATCTCTATATGGTTTAAAACAAGCACTTAAACAGTGGCATGAGAAATTTGATAATGCTTTTTTGAAAAACAGGTTTTTTTCTGTTGAAGTGGATAAACGTGTATATACAAAGTGTACAAAAAAAGAATGTGTAATCATTGCATTGTATGTAGATGATATGTTGATTTTTGGCACTAGCCTGAGGTGGTAATATAGTATCAAGATTTCTTAGCTTCACTATCGATATGAAAGACATGGGTGAAGCTAAGGTAATTTTGGGTGTGAAGATCACAAGGATGGGTGATAGTATAAAGCTATCACAAGAACATTATGTTGAGAAAATACTCAAGAGGTTCGGACATTTCGATGCTAAACCTCGTGGATACTGCAGGATGCAAGTAACACCTACGAATGAAAATCGAGATCCCTGTGGTCGGATGTTTCAGCATGCATGATTATTGAAGTCTGATGCATTTGATGAACTTTTCTAGACCTGACATAGTATATGCAATGTGTAGATTAAGTAGATATACACATAATCCTAATAATGATCACTGGAGTGCATTAGCTAGACTAATGAAATGTTTAAGGGGTACCATGAACTATGATATCCTATATAGTGGATTTCCCACTGTGTATGAAGGATATAGCGATGCTAACTGGATCTTTGATTCAGATGAGATAAAATCCACAAGCGGTTATGTCTTTACTTTGAGAGGTGGTGCTGCTACTTGGAAATCATCTAAGCAAACCATCATTGCTACTTTTACCATGGAGTTAGAGTTTATAGCTCTTGAATATGCAGGTAAAGAAGTTGAGGGTCATAGAACTTCCTATCGTGAATCTTTCTGGGAATTTCTCTATTAATTTCACAGTCTCCTGTATCTCTATCTGCTAAGTAGCAATATCATTGCAAAGAATAAAAAGCATTCAATAGGAAAAACAGAGATATTACTCAAGACATGAGGTCAGGAAACAACTGCTGCAAAGATGGAATTGTTTCCATCGATCATGTAAAGCCATATGAATTCCGTTAACTCCATCAAACTAAAGAAAAATTAATTTTGAAACATCGAGTGGAATGGGACTTGCCATGAGATTGGGGCAAAGGATAGGAACCGAATATTTGTGATTAGGAGATCCCGGCGAAGAAGGTTCATGCGGGTAATAACAAGTCACTTGCTAAATCCTCGCAAAGCACTACAGCACTTGTCCCTTCCTATGTTTTATTATGGTGCTATAACTATAAATTTGAGAGGATGAGTAGTATTCTTACGATTTACATCCCTTATGGGTGGTACATATAATGCAAAGGTGTATTTGATAAATCGTTTATATAAGGTGAGGCGCCTCATGAAGTGATATGGGCAAAATTTTAGAGCACTTATGAAATGAATCAGCAGCAAGATGGCCTAAAAACACACAACGAGCGTCGAATAAATAAGAATCATGATGTGTGGTGTTGATGATAAGGTCCCTGACCTGCCATCAAGAGTACTTTGAGTTCTATAGAAGCTAAGCTCACCAATACCAGAATTAAATCTTATTCCATCTATGTCTGTCTATGTCATCGGTCATCAAATTTAAGGCACTACGCTCTTCTTCCATTCCAAACAAAGTGCTTTAAATACAAAATTTATGAATAATTAACGATTCTTTGAAAATGGGGATTGTTAGTAAACAATAGTTTTCTAAAAAGGTGTTGTCCCACATGGAAAAAGACTTATCTTTTATGGGTTTATATACTAAAACCCACCACGGCCATACGACTGAGAAAATGGGAGTCATCACAGACAAGAAACAATAAAGCTCCAAATTCACCGCAAATCGTGGATTCGCCCCCACCTTCCTCAGACGTTGAATAAACCTGTGGGACACAATCTGCCTTGCTCCCAATTAATTGGTTTGCTTTCTGTCAAATAAAACCTTGATTCAGGTATTAAAATCAAACTGTCAAGCTTCCAAAACGCATTAAATTCACAACGTTTATTTTAGTAATTCAAATTCTGTCTACGTTTGTACTTCTAATTCTTAACGCTTGCTTAATTCTACAACAAGTTTGCATTTAACTATAACGCTTTTAATTAAATCCTTAATGATCAACGAATATAATCTTTACCTATAAGTTCAAACGGGTTCTAAGCTCGAGAAATATATCAACCTCCTTTCGTGCAAATCGTGAATCTCGGCTCTTCTTCACCGTTGTTCCCAACTGCAGAGCTCATCTTCACTCCAAAGAATCTTCCGTTGTAATCCTAGAACCAAATTCGCGACAGCGGCTCTATACACGCCTTAGTCTCCGTTATTCCCGTCACGCTGATTTTACAGCACACATCGGGCCTTAACCCGCTTCATCCAACGATCTTCGGTTCCGGCCTTCTCCTCACTGCTAAGTCGCTTATCCCTCGCCTTTCCGACCTTCCAGCATCTTCAACACTTCGCACTTCCCTCTTTATTATTTTTTTTTTTATTATTTGCTCATCTAGTTGGCAATTTGGCTTATACATCGTCCTTTGTTTCAGGTGTGAGGTTGCCCACAGCCTCCTAGCTTCACCATGACTGGGAATTCAGCTTCTGTATTTATTGGAGCAGAGATTCAGAAATCTCACGCCCCCTCGCTCCCAGTTGGATCCCATTTATGACCGCTCTCGCTTTCAACCGACTGCTGAGTACCCTCGTTTGCACTCCTGTGCTGCTACGGCTTAATATTGTTAATGGTACTTGAAAAAGGAAGACAGAATTTGGTCTCATGTTGATGGCTGATGCTTAAGGTTCTCAAAGTTTGAACTATCAATTGAGAAAGTTACTTCTTCTCCTTACCATTGATGTGAGCTGAAGCATTTAATATAAAACATGTCCTAATCAAATGAAATTTTCCTCCTTCTAGAAGTGTCAGCTTGGATCTTCAGAAGAATCTTCTTGTTGACTCCCCTAAATTAATTGCTTGATAGCTTAGATACACATTTGTATATTTTTTAGTTTCAAAGGGTTCGTTGGTAATTAGTATGTATTTGTTTTCTTGTTTAAGAAAAAATATTTATTATACTAGCTTGCTACATAAAAGTTCATGTATTTTGAGATGTATGGGGTGATATTCATGTGGTTTCAACTATATATGTGAAAGCAATGACATATTGAAAATTTGGTCACAAGTACAAATTTGTATCGGTGATATTTTCGCTACTGCTACCAAATACGGGGCCAGCTAGTCCTCAATTGTCGTTTATAGACACCGATCGTTGAACTTATGTGCATTCGTTTATGAAGGAAATTTGCCGTTGCACGCCAGGTGCTATAATGCATGTTATTATTGATCTTGTTCAGACATTTTGAACTAGCACTTGTGTCCATCTGTTTCTCTTTTTAGGGCCTATTTTCAACTGCAATTCTTGGAAGGATGTAGGAAAATATCAAGGTAGTGTTATTTGTTTTTGTGCTGTAGGGACACCCCAAAGGGTGTTTTCAAGCTTCTTGCACTCGTTTGTTGGCACCAGCCATGGTGGAATATCATTTTGTTCTCAGCCACTTCCACGCTTAGGGTCAGTTCTAAGGTGATAAGCAATGCATCTCGTGATTCAGAGCAAAGATTATGGCACTGTGACTTTTTGCGCATAAAAGCCGAGATTTTGAGAAATTACAAGAAAGTTTATATAGTTTCTTCATCACCCTGCATTCCTCTAAAAGAATTTGCTGATTCTGAACATGGCTACATGTTTTTCTCTAGGTAAATGCATTATTGTCCTCATTAGACATTGACAATGATATCTGACCTAATGGGCCTGTACATGCGAGCTTCCATGAATCGGGAGCGATACCTGAACGAGACGCAAGGAACTCTGCACTGCTCATGGTTCTCACGACGATGTGGATCCAGAATTTAGCTCTCAAAGACCAAAGTTGGCGTGATCCAAATGCTCGGGTTCACTCATTTGAACAACAACATGGGGTCGATGGATGGGCTTCTGTAATTTGAGCTAGTAATGAAAGCTATTTCTAAGATTTATCGTGAGTTTTCTAATTTTAACACTTTATTAAGTTTATTACTGCCATTATCACACCGGTGATCTCAAATTGTTTGAAGTTAGATTTTCCAATTCCTGATTTCTAAAACCATAGATCTTAGTTTCTCTTTTTATGGAGAGGTAGAACTGAGGGGTTGTTTAGAGTAGCATAGCTTTTATTTTCCATTTTTTTTTTTTTTCCGGCTCGAGGTGATCGAGTCGGATTCTCGTGGTGGCAACCTTCAAAGAGGGCTAATACTTTAATTAATAGATATTCCTTTGAAAGCAACCATGAGCTGGATACGGGTCACCTAATGTTATGGTGCGAGTGGGCTAAGATTTCGTGGCGCAGATCGCTCTTCAGTGGTTAATGGGGTGGTCAGGTGGGCTGCCAGCGCGAGCTTTTGGCTTGGTCCTCTTTGTGGTGTGTGAGAAAGAACCATATATTTCTCCTACTCCCAAATTTTAGGTTCTGGAGGGAATGAAATATAATGGTTTTTGCCGGATAGGATAACCTATACAAAGCCTCGCTGATGGTTCGCATTTTGTCTTTTCGCATAAAGGCTCCTTTCGGCTGGATGAGGCTTAGATTCAGCATTTTGGAAACTCCTACATTTTCTGATTGTACATGGTTGCAATAACATTGGTGTCTCTTATTTACCAAAGCAAAAATGCGTTAACACAGCCCACATCAAGTGCACTATATTCCTTTCAGACTAGTATGACTTTCGACAAGTTAGGTTTATCCTATTTCATCATGTTTATTGTAGAACAACATTGGCACACTAGATCATGTGAGAGGTGCTGGTATTCCCGACTTGGTAGCAATGGTTGCATATACTTGTTTCGCACATGCATTAGCTCAAAACAATGACCCTAAATTCCAGGTTCATATGCTTTGTCTTCCCATTCCTTATTTCAGTCATAGTACTAGACCATGGTGCATGAACTCACGTTTTTTGAGAGACCAATTGCTACTATTCATAAATGTTCTGCATAATGCTATGCAACTCAAAGTTTCAAGTAATTTGTTTCAAGATTTAGTCGGTGAATCATTATCATGACAATCAAATTAAGCCCTGCCACTCGTCAGACTCCTGGATTGGGCAACCGAGTATCAACAGCACTTAGCAAAGATTCTTCTTGGGCTGATGAATATGTGCGAGAGGCAAGTAATTTTTGTGGAACAAATGCTTGAGTTTTTCCTCCTTATGTTAGAATGGTCCATATCAATTTCAATTTTAAATTCAAATTGAATCTCCCATCACACCTTTCCCCAACCCTTGCAACTCTTCAGAAACCTGTGATGGCCTAGTCTCCATATAAAGAAGAGACACTGCACAATTTTGGGTCCCTAAGCCTACTAAAATACAAAACAATTCACCATCAAGTTTGCTTTTTGAGAAAGGGTTTAGAAGAACCAAAAACTAAATTGATTTTGGTTTCTTAGTTTCAACAATTTGGTTTCCAGTTTTCCAATGTTTCAGTTTCTCTGTTTCTTACAATGGCTTGAGGTATATGTATTCTGGCATTTTGCTTCTACGTATAATCTGATTGGATTGCTTGATTAAGTTTCCAAACATTTTGTATCATAGCGTACTAGAACCTCTGCCTTGTTTTTTGTGTGCCAATGTTTCATACAAGTTTTTTTTTTTTTTTTTCACTAGATTTTTTCCAAAATTCTAGATCTTTTAGTTTAAGTTTTTTCCATTGTTATGAAGCATTAAATCTCATTTATATATGATTTAATGTATTTTTGTGATTTTATATGACATCAAACTGCATAAATAATGATGTTTTTGGTTCACTTATTGGTTCTCAGAATGGAGTGTCCTACTAACCAACAAGGCGCGACTATTTAATAATAATATTAAAAAAAAATACTGGTTTTTCTAGGTAGCAAACTCTTAATTAGTTAGTGGGCTACTGGAATACCCATTGGATTCAAAATTTTGTTCAAAGGGGTGGTTGTTGTTGACTAAAAGGATTTGATCCCAAGACCTTGTAGTCTTCAAGATAATGCTCTACCATTAGGCTAGGGTAATGTTCTTACATTGGTTTTATCTATACAGATTTAAAAGGATTAAAGTTACCTATTAACAAAATTAATTAAAGTATGATGTCTACTGGAGTTGAACCCTTGCTCTTGAATTCAAGGGACACACTCCACCATCAGGCTACATGCTAGGTTGATGTTCTAATTTAAACTACAACCTATTTTATATAAAAAATACAGTAATTAAATTCATTATTCACTACAACAAATTGACAATTTACCTACGAAAAATTCTGTAGGTAATATAAACAATTCCGTCGGTAATTAAATTTACCTACGGAATACCGACAACTATATTTCGTAGGTCGCATGCAGAATAAATTTACCGGGACGAGGAATCAATCCGCAGGTAAATTACTCACGAAATTCACAAGAAATTGTGGAAAGTGGTAGGTAAAGTTGAGGAAAATCTACAAATGGGGACGAAATACCAACAAAATTCCATGTAATCAGTTTCCAGAATTTTACTCATACGAAAGTCCACGGTATTTTTTTTAGTTTACCAAAATCAAGAAAATATGCATTCAAGGGTTTTGAACCTTAATTTTGAACTTGGGAAAACATGGAGGATCCACTACAACAATGACTAATGTTAGATAAATTGAAAATATTATATATATCATCTGAATCAACATATATTAATTGCAGATTGAAGTATATATATATATATATATATATATTGGTTAGAATAAAAATAATTAATTTTAATTCTTTTGGATATATTAGGTTTAAACATTAAAATTATTTCATTTTATAAAATTTAAAATATTATTATAATTACACTTATATTTAATAATACGTATATTAAAGATAAATATTTCAAAAAAGTATCAAAGATAGCTTACCTACTTTAACACTTCCGTTGGTAATGTTCCGTAGGCATTCTCGTTGGTAAACGGAAAATTGGCATACTAACACTTCCGTGGTAATTTTTCAGGTATTCGTTTAGAAATGGAAAATTACTCACGGAACACTTCCGCCGGTACTTTCCAGGTATTCTCGTCTTCCAGAATGGTACCTAAAAGTTGGCGTCTATATATAGCGCTGAAATTACCATTTAACACTTCTCACGGTAATTGTGAGGTATTTTACCTTGAATGGTACCTAAAAGTCGGGCGCCATATAGCGGGAAAATTACCACGAACACTTCCGCTCTGCATTTCCCCGTGAGGTATTCTCGCCGGTAAATGGTAGCAAAAATGTGGAAAAAAATAATACGCTTGTCTGGCCGATGTTCATTTGCAATTACCAATGTAATTTAACTGGCTTGCACTTTAGCTCAGAACTGCGGAATTTCAGAAGTGATTTAATTTATTATGATTGTTTGTGCTTGAACATAATTTTTACATGCTTATAATATTATTCTTTAAAATTGTTTGCGCTCTTATGTTATGATCTATATAATTTTAATTAATTGTGTGGAATAAATACAAAGATCCTTAGTTGATTAAAATTATATATTAAGTTTTAATATCACATTTGATAACATTGTCCATAATTAAATCATTTGGAATGTGATAAATCTCATCTCACAAGAATTTTTATTATATTTTTGTATGATTAATTAGGATGAGATATCAAATCATATTTCTAATTCTACCTCCACAAGGACAGAAAGGAACACGACGGTAGTCTTATCATAAAATTAATTAAATCTAATTGAGTAAGACTTACTCCACGGCAAGTTTTATGTCATTAGGTTTTTTTTTTTTTAAGTATGATTACACGGTGAAACATAAAGATTGTATCTTTGCCTCACCTTTGATTACTAAGCATGTATACTTTCACATTAGAAGTATTCAACCTACTATCATTTCCTCGATTATAAGTGTGATATTCAATTAAGGTGATAACTATAAGGTATGGCGAAAGAGTTCTTCGTGATTTGGGATGATGGATATTGACTACGCTTATAAGGAAAGAGAACCCGATCCCATTATCAAAAACCAAAGATCAGCAGGAGCCGCCTCTGGCATTATGATAAGTAGGAGAGGTCTAATCGCCTCTCCGTAATGTTCATAAAGACCAAGATATCTGCTAGTATTCGTGGTTCTGTCGAGCAAATTGATAAAGTCAAACCACTTCTAAAAGCCATCGATGAGCAGTTTGAAACTTTTGACAAAGCTCTTGCTAGTACCTTAATTATGCAATTTTCATCCACCAAGCTTATCTGACAAAGAGAGCGCGTGGATCATGACTACGCAGTGATATAGCGGCCTAACTTCGTACATCGAAGTCACTATGTTAGACACTTTCCTGTTCATTATATATCAATACTCGCCCCAACACATAAATTCCTTCAAAACCTCTTACAACACACATAAGGATAAATGGTCAATTAATGAATTGTTGACCATGTGTGTGCAAAAGGAGGGAAGGTTAATGATGGAAGAGGGCAAACAGGTTAATTTGACCACTTTTGGAAAGAAAAGAAAGGATCAAGCTAAAAGAAAGGGAAAGATTTCTATTCAACCAAGCATAAAGAAGGAGTCAAAGTGTTTTTTCCTGTAAGAAGAAAGGACACATGGTAATTAACCAGAATTTTAGAATGCGACGATAGAAGATTGCTCAATTTTCTTTTTTATTAATATGGATCTAATATGGTTAATGTTAATCATAACACATGGTGGATTGATTTTGGTTCTCTGATCCATGTTTCAAATACCTACGAGGTATGCAAAACCTAAGGAAGCCAATGAAGTGAAACGATGCATCTATTCGAGCAGCTTAGATGAGTTCACGTGTGGAAGCTATTAGCACTTACAGCCTTGTATTAAGCAGCAATTTCATTTTAGAATTGGAAAAGACACTTTATGTTCCAAGTTTCTCTAGGAATTTAATTTCAATTTCAAGACTTGTACCTTTAGGATTTTCCTTTATCTTTTCAGATTCTGGTTTCAGTTTATCCAATAAATCTAAAGTTATTGGTTATGGTACATTGTCTGATGGTCTTTTCCAAATTCAATTACAAAATGATATTACTTATAATTCTATGCATGTTACTGTTGGATTAAAAAGATGTGTTATGAATGAGGAATCCCCTATGTTATGGCATCGGAGATTGGGACACATCTCCATTGAAAGAATAAAAAGAAATTGGTTAATGATGAATTACTTAAATAATTTGGATTTTCTTGATTTTGAGACTTGTGTGAATTGCATTAAGAGCGACAAATAACAAGTCTAAGGGTCTGAGAACTAATTCTTAAGTTATACATCACCGACATTTGTTGTTGGCATGGATGCAAATAGTCAGGAAATACTTTGCTCTTGTATAGATGATTCTTCCACGATATATGTATCTCTGCCCGCCGTTCAAAGGATGAAGCTTTAGACGCCTTTAAAGTTTTAAGGAATTTTGAGTAAGAGAATCAATGTTGGAAAACATATTAAGACAGGTGGTCCCGAAGTGATGGTGAAAAGTCTATGGTAAATACCACAGAGAATGGACAGCTCTGGTGCATTTTAGAGATTTCTTCAAAGAAAAATGGGATTGTTGCCCAATACATTATGCCTGGTTCTCTAGACAAGAATGGTGTGGAAAAATAAAGAAGCCGAACTTTAATGGACATGGTAAGGAGTATAAGTACTAAGCATAGTACTTATAGTGCGGAAGCTGCAAAGCCCGAACGTCGTATATATTAAATCGAGTTCCAACCAAGGATGTCTCTAAGACACCTTTTGAGTCATTCAAAGGTTGGAAACCGAGTTTGCAACATATACGCATTTGAGATTACCGTGCGAGTGGGAATTTATAACCCGGCAGAAAGAAGCTAGATCAAGGACCATTGGTGACATTTCTCATTCTGGATATCTTTGAAGGTCAAAGAGGTATATATTGGTGTCACTCTCCCACGGCACTAGGATTGTGGAATCCGAAATCTAAAATTTCTTGAGAACGACTTAATTAGTGGGAGTGATCAGTTTCAGGACATTGTTTCTAAGAAGGATCATTATGAAGAGTTAACCCTCGGTTCAGTGATGGTCGATTGTCATTCTTTCGAAATGCAATGGGAGTGTGAACAACATTTCACGAAGTTCACATTAATGGCGATGTGTGATCCACGTAGATCCAATTGCCAATGAAGAAATTCCATAAATTGTTGAACAATCAATTGAGCAGTTTGATCAACAAATTCCCTCGAAGAATGATGAAGCAACATTAAGAAGATCTACGAGTTAGGAAATCTCGACAATTCTAATGATTATATAGTGTATTTTACAAGAATTGGACTATAACATTTGGAGAAAATGATCCAGCGTTTTCACAAGCCATGAGTTACGAGTCTAACTCATGGCTGAAATGCCATACAGAAGAAATGAATTCTATGACATCTAACCGAGTTTGGGATCTCGTTGAGTTGCCTAATAGTGTAAAAGTCGTTGAATGTAAATGGGTCTTTAAAAAAAAAAGAACTCACTGGGCAACATTGAGATACATAAGGCAAGACTCGTTGCCAAAGGATTCACTCAAAGGGAAGGAATCGACTACACAGAGACCTTTTCTCCTGTATATAAGAAAGATTCTCTTCGAATAATCATGGCATCGGTTGCCCATTTTGACTTTGATTTACATCAAATGGATGTAAGCTTGGCATTCATATGCATTAGTCTAGAGAAAGAGTTTACATGAAACAACACAGAAGGGATTCTCCTCTAGTAGAGAATTGATCATTTAGTTTACAAGGCTTAAGAAATCCGTATATGGATTAAAACAAGCATCCTCAATGGTATTTGAAATTCCATGAAGTCATTACTTCATTCGATTTTAAAAAGAAAATATCGGATCAATGTATATACCCGAAGGTCGGTGGGGTAAAGATATGTTTTCTTGTGTTATATGTGGATGATATTCTGCTTGCAACCAATGATAAGAGTTTGTTATATGAGCTGAAACAATTTCTCTCTGAAACTTTTGATATGAAGGATATAGGTGAGGCATCTTGTAATAAGTGACATTGTAGATCCATAGGGAAGATCTCGAGGCATTTTGGGTTTAAATAGAGACCTATATCAATAAAAGTTTGTGAATTTAACATTAAAATTTGTTGTAGTGCACCCATTTTGAAGAGTGAAAGATTCGATTTGAATCAGTGCCCTAAAAATGATTTCGAACAAGAACACATGAAGAACATTTCATATACTTCAGCTGTTGGAAGCCTAATGTATGCTCAAGTGCATGCGGACAGCGTACATTTGTTGGGAGTATTAAGGAAGATGTCGAGAATATTCGGAATTAATGAAATATGGAGAGAACGCAGGGATGAGATACCTTGAGGAACAAAGTTATGCTTATGTATAAACGAACAGATAGTTTGGAGGTGATTGGCTACTCCGGTCGAGACTTTGCTAAGGCATGTTGATTCACAAGTAAATCAACATGCAGTTTATATTTCAAGCTGGCGATGGGCGTATCTTGAAGTGCGAAGCGGACCTTAACTACCACTTCCACTATAGGCCCAGAGTTCGTATCTTTGTTTTGAAACTGGCTAGGTGGTGTATGAGTTAAAGTTTCATATCAGGGCTTAGAATTGTGGATTAATATCTAGGCCATTGAAGGCGTATTATGATAACCCGAATTTGTGTGGTGTTGGTTAAGAACAATAGGCGGAAGTCGAGTAAGCATATCGACATTAAGTACTTAGCCATAAGAGAGCATGTTAAATAAATGAAAGTGGTCATTGAACACATTGCTTAACGAGTTGATGATTACTAATCCTTTAACTAAAGGCATACACTTACCTAAGTATTTTAAGGATCATGTAGTAAAAATGGGACTCGGTTACGATGTAATTTTGTTAATACGTACATTCATTATTTTTAAATAAAACTCTTATTCATTCTGATATTTCTTATATGGTTTTGTACATTTCAGATTATTATTATTATTTTGAGAAATATCATTAAGTTTGGACTTTGAATAAACACATGGTTTATTCATTAAGTTTAAGGGTTTGTATTGAGAAACTTGATATATTGTAATACATGGAAGATACTACTCATATCGGACTACTCCGTGATTTTATATATTTAGTTTATAACTTGTGATAGGTCATTGTGCTTATATATGGACCAAGTGGGAGAATGTTAGAATGGTCCATATCAATTTGAATTTTAAATTCAAATTGAATCTCCCATCACACATTTCCCTTGTCTTGCAACTCTTTTAGGAGCCTATAATGGCTGGTCTCCATATAAAGAAGAGACATTACTGGTACAGGGTCCTGGCCTGCTAAAAAATCTGAGAACAGACCCACCCATCAAGTTTGCTTTTTGAGATAGGGTTTAGAAGAACCAAAAACTAAATTGATTTTGGTTTCTTAGTTTCAACAAATTGGTTTCTAGTTTTCCAGTGTTTCAATTTCTCTGTTTCTTACAATGACTGGAGGTATGTGTATTCTAGTATTTTGCTTCCGCATATAATCTAATTGGATTGCTTGATTAAGTTTCCAACATCTTATTCTTACCTTTGTGTCTTCAGTAGCTCTCTCTTTTTGAATTGGTAAGTAGTGTTTCATTTAGTTGATTTTTTGAATAATTGGAGCTCTGCATGTACACCAATGTTTACTTTATTTGATGTAATGTCATATATTTGTTCCTGCTTCACTGTATTCGCATAAGCAACACAGCTGGGTTAGGATTCTTGAACCTATCTTCTTGGCACACAAGTTTTTAGCCTTGATAATACATGTTTTCTTATTCTTGTTTATTGGGAAAATGAGTTATGTGATATTAAATTTATCAAGTTAATCCAAGAACAATAATCCAAAAATATGAATTTTCCCTTAGTTCTTGAATAGAGCAATATAACCGATCAGGCATCAATGTTTGTTTTTAACTCTTCCGGATATGATAAACAAAAGCATCAAACCAGACTGATGTAACAGAAGGTATTATGAGCCATCACCATAGCCACTAGATGAAATGAGCATGCCCAGCTACATCCAATGCTAGGTTTTAATTTTTAAGTATTCCGTCAATGTTCTGTTCTTTTATTTTAAATTTTCTCTGTAGCTTCCACATGGGCTTGATCAATGGGTAAATGAGTTTGCGGCCTCACGAGAGCAAAATAAATGATCGAGTGGAGTGATAATTTTCAGAAGTTGCATATGAATGACTGGGTTGAAGAATTCAGTCAGCAGAGGGGTGAAAGTGAATATTTGACTGATAACTGGGAAAATGCATATGATGAGTAAGCAAATTAAATTTGTTCAGTCCAAACTTTCCCTTTCGTTGTTATTCCAGATTTTGCATTGTCTGTATCGAGTCAGAGTATTCCATTGTTCAGATGTGTGGTTGTTTTGCGTTTTCTTTTGCATGGTAAAATCATCTGCTAAATGAACTTTGCTACCTTCCAACCATAAATATGCATGTGTTTACTACAGGTACCTAAATGAGCAAGTCTCTCTATGAAGCAGTCGGATGCTTATCAGGCAGTTTTATATGTCTTCTCTGATATGAATCGTATGTTGGTCCTTCTAATCCTTTAAGGAAAGGCCCAATAGCTATTCAAGCGGGGGTTCTCAGTGAAGCAGTGCTTACTTTAGAGGCCGAAGTTATGAAAAATCCTGACAATGCTGGAGGTTGGAGGCTTCTTGGTATTGCTCATGCAGAAAATGATGATGATCAACAGGTAATTTGGCATCAGATTGTCAGGTGATGATTTTATATTTCTAAATCTTAAATATTGGCTTGCAGCTCTTTCTGGCCTTCTATTGAATTTACCTACCTTGTGATGATGGTGTAAGTACTGGTCCTTGGTTTGCCACGCCTTGTGGTGTATCCTTTGGTTTCTGTGCTAGACTGGCGATGATGGCTTATCCTTTGCAGGTGACACCTGCTTTGATGCTTATGGTATGTTGGTGTCATTGGAAGTGCCTATATCCGAGATCTTAGGGTGAGCTCATATGTGAATTTTTGTGGGTCCCAAAATCTGACACATTCAATGCTTTTCTTCATTACATTTCCTAGCTACTTTCTGAATATTGTACCTTGTTAAACATCAATAAAGTTGTTTTGTTTATCAGGCATGGATTGTATTTTGATGTTAAAACAATAAAAACAAATGAAATAAAAATACTAATTATTTTCTTGTAATCCTTTGTAAAGAATTTATCATCTGATATTGGATGAGGGCTAAGAAATTATTGAAGGCTGCTCTACAGCTAGAATTTCAACTCTGGTCACATGTGCTTGTCTTTTTGGATCCCAATCAACTATTAGAGTGATGGCCATCCCTCATGTTGGTCACTTACAGGAAGGTGAAGCTTAAAATATTTAAGTGGGTGATGTAAGGATTTGAATATTTGCTGGGGAATTTCGCATAATACATCAGTAAGTCAGAGTTGGATCTATGAAATTTAGCGACCATAGTTGCTTTTAATTCTAGTCTAGAAGCAATGACCAAATCTCCATCTCCAAATTCCTCTTCTATTCAATAATTCCTGGAATATTTTCTTACACCAAAGAAATCCTACATCTTTTCAATGTGATGCACACAAAATCTTTTTTGGTGCAAAAACTATATGATTTGAAATTCAAATCTATGTATGTGGAAGATTGTCTGTATATAATGATGTAAAGAGTGCATTTACACTAATATTATAAAGCGCAAAAAATTGACTAACCAGACCAGTCCATTTGTTTCCCAGTGAAAATATCTTGCTGACCCCATATAGAATAAAATCTTAGATGTTGCTGCTTCTTGTTCTTAAGGCCTTAAATGGCGGATATTTGCCAAGTTCTTTGTTTGGCTGCATGTCCTCTGTAGACCAGGTAGCGCAGAGTACAGTGTTTGCAAAATGATTTACTCAAGAAGTAATTTTCTTGGTGATTACACATTATTCTTAATGATCGAGAAACTAATTTCCTAGACATCATTCTCCTTATTTCCCAAATGATTGAAGAATCTAGAAATTGTTTTATGTTTATAACAAAAGTGACTAATTAAACAACTTAAAACGTTTATTGATGCTCTTAAAATTTACTTGTTAATTTTTAGAAGAGCTTTTCATGTATTTTTGAAAAATTAGGGTCATAACTTTTTTTATGTTATATACGCTTTAATATTACTTATTTATCTGTAGTGTTTGAAGCCATAACTATTGCAAGTGTTCTCTTCTCTATATCATCTTGTAACACATCAATGGTGGTGATATATTTGACTTCATCTCATTCTCCCTTGTCTTTTGCACGAATTCACATTAATATTTTGGATTATTCATCCAATGAGCGTTTGAATTTTGCACCACCGATCCAACTTGGTTGAGATAGATTGTAGATAGTGATAATGATGACGTATTTTGTTTAATTGATAAATCAATGGCTGCATTAAGTTTCTATAGTCTAGTTCACTTTTTTCTCCGGGTGCACGGTTGGAATCTTCATTTCTGTTTCATTATAGCAACAGTGTATTCATATCTGTTTTGATATTTAGGTTACACAAGGTGATATACATATATGTAGGAGCTTACTAAGCTTTCATTAGAATAAAGTGTTTATGAACTATATTTATGGCTATCCAGGCTATTGGAGCAATGATGCGTGCTCAGGAGGCTGATCCTACTAATCTTGAAGTGCTTCTTGCTCTAGGTGTGAGTCATACAAATAGTAAGTCGTTGCTTGAATAGTTTCCAGCTTACATTTATGTAGTTGAAGCTTATGTTAAGATCCTAAGAGAAAAGAATCATTCTGTTTTATTCATTTAGTACCAGAGCTACAGAATTAATGTTTCTCATTTGGCATCATTAGCTTCAAGAAAAGCATTAAATGTCTTGCAAAGCGATTGACCACCCGCCCTTTAATTTTTAGAGCTGGAGCAGGCAGCTGCCCCTTGAAAGTTGAAATATCTCTATGGATGGCTACGTAATCACCCGAAGTATGGAACGCTTGCGACTGCAGATCTTTCTAATTCGCTTGTGCTAACGATGTGAGTGTTATTGTCCTCTTGGAGAAAAATATTATTATTTCCTCAAGGCATCCAATAGCAACTGTGATGCATTTGCTTTGTGGATATCCAACTTTGTTGTATAAAATTGTATGGATCTAAGCTGTCAGAAAATGAGTAAGCAAAAAACCTTTGTTGAAGTTGCACCATGATATCTGATCCTTAACCCTTGGTAATGGAATGCCCTATCTTGCCTCTGAGAACACACCTTGTATGTATGGGCTTTCTCTTGTCAGCAATATGGCTTTGGTTCCAGATCCTCCTCCATTAGCTAAATGTGGCAACGAATATTATCTTAGCTAACTAATGTAACTGTCTATTTTGCTTAGCAAGCTTCTTTAACAGAAACAAAAAAAAAAAAAAAAAAAAAAAAAAGTAGACCACTTTAAGGAGGGACATGATATATGTGATCACCATATCTCTTGTTAACAAGGAGTGGGGCAAGAGATACATTATTTGTCAATGTCTGGGAATTGAACTGTATTTTCTTGAACCATGGGTGAAATTTTGAAAAACCCAGGAAGAAACTGAAGATTTCCTTATGGATTGCATTTACCAAGGCATTTATCTTTGATAAAATATGTTAACATTCAGACTTTCTTCAGTATGACTTCTCTATAGACTTTTCCTATCCATTTTTTTATCTTCCACATGCCATTGTCAATGCAAGTTAAATGATCCTCCCGAGTTACCATGGCTTATGATTCTTGATTCAGTCAAATAGTTTTTAACTCATAGACACATCCAGTTTCACGGCCCATTACTGATGAACATTATTGAGAAATTGTGTCCACAAATATTGTGGCTGTTTTCTGTAAGTTCCAAACTACAGCAGTCAATTTTACCCCTAGATGATTTTGTTATTGTGATATGAGATTTAAGACACGACGTTAGTCATGTTGAGGCGGCCTTCTGTTTTGGTGATATTCAGGGTATAAGATTGTTTAATGATGCTGCTCAGATGTCTCCGGAGGATACTGCATGCACATTGTGAGTGATAAACCTATAATTTGTCTCAGGGGCTGCTGATAAGGCTATTGCTTCCTTCCAGACAGCTTTGAATCCTAAAACTACATGACTACTCCCTTTAGGTAAGCTTGGCGCAACCAAACCAACAGTGTCAAGTGCTGATGCAATTATGGCCTACCAGAAGGTCTTTTTTTCTTCTGATCATTGACTACCATCATTTTTTCTGAAATATCTTTGTGGCTAGGACTTTCAATTTTATTGAATATCTGGGCCTTCTTGTCAATTAACACATCTGATCTGAGCCCTTTACCTGGATTTACTTCATGCCAATATGAGTTGAAACTAGTTAATGCATGACGTTCTGATCTCACCTAATTTGGCAATAAGCTCCTTTTGATTGTTTTATAGACTTTGCCGAGTTTTATGTTTTGTGTTCTTTCCATGGTAAAATTTTAAGTGCTTTTCCCTTATTTATAGACTTCGGCGATCAAGCGGTGGCTATCAAGCATAGTAAATGTTTGTCATCTCCCTCTGGCAGAAATCTTCCTAGCCAAGTTCCATTCTCACTTGATTGATGTCAAGGAATGAGAAATGCCAGTACTTTCATGGGTTTCTTTTTGTATCTTTGTACACAATTCATAGTATTTCTTGTTCACGTGTATGCTTCTGTTGGGGATTAAATTTATGGCATAGGCGCACATTCTTCCTCATACAATGTTAGACCTAAGTATCTCATCTATAGCATTATTAATGACAGAAAGATTCTAACGCACCACAGCAAAGTTATCATATGATTAGATACTTTGGATTCGATTTTTTTGTTTTGCCGATCTTGTGCTCTTCATTGATGTACCCTGATTTGCAGGCACTTGATTTGAAGCCAAACTATGTCCGTGCATGGGAATCAGCTATGCTAACCAGGTTCTTACATGATTGGTTGCCCAATTCTCTCATTCGTCTTTAGTACCTGCTGTTTGTTTCTCCCCTACCTGGGAATGATAAATCGATCATGATGAATTTTGAAGTGTCATGCAGGAGTCTTCTATTACTATGTTCGGGCACTAGCCATGAATCCCAAGGAAGATAATGTTTTGCAATACTTGAGAATATCTTTGAGGTATGCTTTAGAGGATATAATTTCATTGATTGGTAAAATGGAGAATGAAAATAATCTGTCTACAACTGCATTCACTGTGCAGCTGTTCTTATAGGAATGACATGATCGAAGCTTGTGATTCTGGAAATCTCGATATTCTTCAAAAGGAGTTTCCGCTTTAGTGCAATATATTAATCTGTTGCCAAGGAATTTGGGATCCTGAGGACTACTTTCTGCATAAAGTGGACAAAAGGAGCTTGCACTCGTCCAGGGGGATTCATCATCCTGTTATGCCAATCTAAGTGAATGGCCTCCCTAATTTGGGATAAGTTGGATGTTGGAATGCAAGGCATTGTAGTACTTGTAAAGCTATAAATTATAATTAAAAAAAGAAATAAAGTTATCACAGAAAAATTGGTACGGTCCTTGGATTATCTGTTGGTGTGTTTAAGATTGAACTGTACTGGAAGTCACTTATGAGCTAGCTTCATGATATAATTACTAGTATTCCATTTTCCTCCTTTTTGTGCATCGATTCGGCTTTATAAAGTAAAACTTCATCGTTAAAAGCAATTTTGGTAACATGTTTTAGGTCAAAGTCAACTCTGGTTTCAAAAACATTTACTTTTGCTTTATAGCCACCTACTCAAATTTAAGGTTTGAGTTTTCGACTTTGATTTATAGGTTCAAAATTTTGGATTTAGGGTCATAGAACTTTGAATCTAAAGTCATATTCAAGCAGACAATGTCAATTTAGTTTTATTTCTTCTAACTCATATGATAATTCATATATAAACTGAATATAATTAATGAGTTAGGTCCAAGAAATTTTGAGTGCGAATTTTTATTGAATGGAACAAAATGTAATATGAAAAGAAGTTATCTTTATACTGAATATTAACATAGTAGGAACTCAACGTCTTTATTATTTTCAATTATATAAGCGTATTTAGAAAATTAAATAGAAATTTTCACTTTGCTATTACTCGATGTGAATTTATTACATCCGTGCACTTTATATTGCTAGAGTTATTTGAATAAAGAAAGACAATGTTTCGATTATATAGCAACTTTAAAATTTTGGTATATGAGCTTTGCACTTTAGTAAACCATGGACAAAAGTTGGACTAAATGTTTACATTATCCCTTCTAGGTTTGGTTGTAAAGACCATAACACTTTATATAATACAACTCTTATAAAACTTAGTATTCGACGGAAAACTATCATTAGTTTTTCTATTTTATTCTTGTTTTCCATCTTCTTATTGTCCTCACCTCTTTTTAAGATACTGAATTGACTCTTCTCATGAAGTGGGAATAGGCAGAATGTCATTACAGAGACTCTTCTTAGATGGTACCCTCAATTTGTGAAAATTGTTTTATTTGAAAAGATGTACAAAGAAGGGGATGAATGGAAAGTCATGTTAAGGTGGAAGAAAGGTGATTTCACAAAAAAAAATTGGTCTTACTTAATTAGTATAGAAAAATTTCATGGATCTTGGATTTCATTGTACACTTTCAAAAAGTACGTTTCTAGGTCCTTGTCCTTCGTTGGCTTTGTATTTAACCTGGTTGATCAGAAAAAATTGAGTCTCTCCTCTTTGACGGAAAAGGAGTCCCTTTAATCTTACAATTTGGGACTAGCGAAAAGACTTTTACCTCTGGATCTTAACAATTTAGCTAAGAAAAGAAAAATAAATTCTCATTAAAATCTTATTTAGTTTTATATATAATACATAAGTGATTTGTAAGTCATAATAGAAGAGAATCCTTCTTTTTTTGTTTCTGGGATTTCCATCTATTATGAGTTTTCTCAAATCTATCAAAAATCAATTCTTTTAGTTCATTGGTATTCTCTAGACAACCAAGCAATTTAATAAATTCTTCATCCTTATATAATATCTCAAATCATTTATTATAAATATATATTTTGGGGTTCAAAGTATTTAAGTTAATAATTTTTCGATCTCAAATGAAGGATAAAGGAAAAATCACTTATTTTTGGAGGGCAAGCCATGTATGATTCTATATGGCCCAGCATCCATTTCCTCTTCCTAATTATCCTTTATTGGAAAATGCAAGAAGGGTGCCCCAGCAATATAGGAAACAAAGTTAAAAGCAAAGACTTTTAGTAGTTTGAACAATAATAAGAAATAGACATGACATGTGCTTGTTGTGACACCCCTGACCCACCACCCACGTGCGATGTAGGGCGAGTGCTACTATTATTTACTATATACACTTTAACATATTCCATTCAACTCTAATAAGCATGTATCTTGAGATATGCTACTAACAGCAGCAAAATTCAAAAATATATTTCGGCTCACAAATGGGAGTATTCGAGCTTTTATCTGAAAACTTTGTTTTTACAATGACAAAGGTATTACTATACAAAGTAGACCAAAAGTCTTTCGGTGGGCGTCCCCAGCACATGTGACCTTGGCGATAAGTGTTATCGGCATGCTGCTTATATAACTAATCTGCGAATGAAAACGTCTTTAAGCTTTATGTAGTGGGAATGGTCATGGATGATGAGCAGAGATCGTCGCGTGACACATCTTTGTGCGTATCATCCCAACATGCTCATGTCGTTTAAGCATCTTTACTCGTATCTACGTATTTACTTATTATATCATATTTCATTTCTTATGGCGTTTAAAAACTATACGTTTATCGTTTACTTTGTAACGTGCATGCGTATACTTGTCGTTTGCATAGCGGTCTTATCTTTTCTTATCATATCATCATTTCGTATAACAAACCATTCAGCGAATTTTGTTTTTATGTTTTTAATGCTCACACATTGCTTGCCAAAAAGTGGATAAGGAAGCCTCGAAACTGTACTCCTTTATGCAATCGGTGGACTAATGGAGCTCGGCGTTGTATAAAATGTACTGGTGACCATCTATAAAAAAGGCTGAGAAGCGCTGACATATTATCTGAGCAAATGGCCAATATAAGTGAGGTATCAATGTTTCGCGAGGTCGATTGATTAATATGATTCGAACATACTGGGACATAGCTAAAATCACTTTTAAATGAGACTTCTTGGGTTAGGGATGGTTGCTTTCACAAAATGGGTGTATCGAAACGGGTTCGATCTCTAAATGGATTGTTATAGTTATTCGATTTTGTTACGAAACTTTGAAAGTGCCTCATAGCTTCAGCTAATGCTACTTTTAGCGCCAACATTATTTATGAATCACGCCGGTTATCATAAGGCAATGCCCAGGATAAGGTTATCATTGACCTAATACAGTAGGCTCCTTTAATAAAGGGAACTGGAAGGGATGATATTGGTGTTATTGGTAGTGCTCTCGTTATCATTAGGGATATGCCTCTTTATCTATTTTCAAAAAGAATTATTTTTGTTTTATACTAGGACTTTTGATCATTCTTTATTGAATAGGTGGATGATGAAAGAATCCCTTTTGATAAAGTTATTATTGAATTAATCAGTTCTGTAACAAATGCACTCTTAGTCAAATTCTAATGCAAGAAGGGGAACCAAAATGGTGGTCATCATTCAGGAGAATGAAGGAATGGTCACAATACAGCTTACCGCAGCAGGTGAGCTATAACCATTCAGTGATCAAATAGCCTAGCTGGCCTCCTCACCCTTACCCGCACATAGTGAGAAGAATGGATCAAAATCTGACATATCTGCTCCTGCTACCAAAATCTTATGAGTATGGGTAAATGTTTATTTAACGAAATAGCATGATTTCTCATTTCTTCCTACAATTCCTTTTACGAACTAGGTGTTACTGGCTTCATCTCCACTTTTCGTATAAAATATAGGATCTTTGTGGCAAAGGTTGCTTGTTTTTGGCTCTTAATTGTCATAGTAGAATAAAATATTTATTAAAATAAAAAGATTCTCTTCTCTTTAACCCATAAACGAATTATATATCTCTAAGAAAATGAATGGTCTTCCTACCAATGGTAAAATCTCTCCCTCGATCGAATGCCTTTGACTTACTAGCTTTAAGAATGAATTCACAAAAAAGAGAGTGAGGCTAAACTTTATAATCGGGACTATATAGCCCTTCTTTCCAAAGTATTTCTTTACGTAAAGAGAATCGTATATAATCTTATGAGTATATTAAAATGTCCCTATGAAAGCTTAAAACCATTAATCGTGTCTAATTATAGACGGTAATCAGCACATGAAACAGCCAAGTATGACCAGGCTACAACTAGAATGACTTAAAGGAGTAAAATGGCTCCTAAAATATACTAAAATTTATGTAAATAATATGAAAAAGAACTCATTATGGTACTATCCTAGGGTCGTACCAGACGATATCATGACAACCCTCTTTATATTCTGACTTCAACCCCTAGATTTCTAAACTAATGATGTATACAAACCATTCACATCTAACGGAGCAGAACTTTTCTAAAAGTGAGGGAAGTTTGGGTAAAATAGACACGTGGGAAGAATATCTTGTCATGAATCGATTTTTACCTAGTTGTATTAGCATGGAGCCCACTTTTCTCCCTACGAGGGTCCACACCAAAAGCCTTACTACCATCTCTAACCATCCTTCACCACATACCATGCTTAGCAAGGATCATCAAAGAAACTCTTATAATTATTAGAGGGTCAAAATATGTCAAAATCTCCTAAATCATCCATAGACAGAAAATAAGTTCCAATAATCACATTTCACTAAAATATCCTCCATGAGCAACTAAGAGACATCAAAAAGAAAAACAACTCAAATCACTAAAAATCCACCAGAAGAATAATTGGGTCCACCTTGAGCACAGGTAGCAGCTAGTCTGAATTCTACGCCCAGACTAGTATGTTCTCCTGGCCTGTAACAACATAACACAGGAAGAGGGTAGGTTTCCACGACCTCAGTGAGTTAGGTAAACTAAGATGCAACAAGGGTAACAACATGTGATCATCAATATCAAATCCTTAATTAAAGCACACAACAACCGTACATTTACATAACAAACAACCAGGAGGATAGTACTAAGGGAAAAGAACCACATAGCAAAGATACGCTATGCTTGATCACTTAGCCTGATAGACTCATTACCATTGATCCATAGTCATGTAACTTCTGACTTCGTAGGCTGACGACCTTGTCATCTAGGAGGTTTGTACCAGTAAGGCCCTCCCACTCACAGAGCACATCACAATACCAAACAACTAAAATGCAAAGTATAACATACCATACCACACAGAAAATGCAATAGCCAACACCACAATCATGCTTGACCATCCGCGGCCATATGCTTACACTCTAAGATGATGGGTTGTGTGCATATGTTTATCCACTACAAGAAAAATTAGGGATATAGTAGCACTTTTTTATGAGGGGTCAAATTTCAAGACTAAAAAATGTATATAGACGCAATTATGTAATTAATGCGGCTGATAGAATTTTTGGGTGACTTTTAGCTGGGTAAATTAATTGACCGTGACTATACTTACCCGTATAGTCAAGAAATGCCATTCACATTTCTTTCTTTCTTTAGGCTGTTGACTCCAATTTATATTTTCCTTTCCCTCCCCCAACCACCCTCGATCAAGCATTTGGCATCGTGCCTCCAAAGCCCATTAAATGTGAGTGTCATTTTCGTAATTATTCCGACACCATCACGGCTAAATCGTTCACTCCCCTTCTTCGACACTTAGTTCACCGAAGACTCTTATACACCTGCTTTATACCTTGATTCTCCCCACTGCACGAAGAGCCTGCGATCCATCAGCTAATGTATATCATGATTCACTGCTTCCGAGAAAGTCGAGCATATATCTTCTCGTGTTATTCTGGCCCCGTATTCTAGCGTGAAAGGTATCCCCTCATGCTCTCTTTCTCTCTTGAAACTCTCTTTGAGATCCGAATGTGCAAGAGTGACTCGCTGGATCTCGCCCCACTTCCTTTTGCATTGATTTCAACTTTGTGGTCCCTAATCTCCTCAAAGCCTTAATCATGATCCGCGACTGTGGTTTTTTCTTACCGCTAATCACGAAACAACTAACTCCAACCTTGAACTGGCAATTCTAGGTAATTTCCTCTTCCTTTCATCCGATTCCATTATTTATGAGATTGTATGAAATCGGAACATTGTTGATCCGATCTTTTATTTTTTATTCTATCAAACTTGCCGACATTGGGAATTTAAGGTACTCTTAGCATATTGGGAAATTAATCATTATATACCAAGGATTTTAAGCTTCTCGTGTTTTTCTCGCTCGCACATTGATTTCCGTTGTTAATTTGCTTCCTACTATCGCTATTTAGATGAGGTTCAGTGTGATAACCAAATCATTTATTGCCATCTTATTTATTTATGTATATTACAATTTCTAAGTAGTTTTGGAAGGAAGTACGTGAGCAGTTACTGATGTGTATATTACTTATTAACCTCATAATAGTTCAATTACCTGAAGACCAGCTAAATATATGAAAGATTTATCAGTGAATCGGATTCCGAATACCCGAAACCGTGTTGAAATTGGAATATCGAAGTAAAAGGGTACGAATGATGAGAATATAAGACCATAAGGTCCAGACGTTTGGGGTGCTTTTCTCACATGTAATTTAACCTCAATTTTCAGTGCTTTTCAGTGCTTCTGTTTTTAATATACACAATCTTACCTATGACAAAAAAGAAAAAACTGAGATAAATAAATGGGAGGAGGTGGGGGAAGTACTTTGTGTGAAGGATGTGTGAGAGAGAGAGAGAGGCTTACTTTTGTATTCATCTCTTATTTATGATCAAGGATATAATCTTCAGGCATATGTGCTCTACATCAATGCAAAACTTAAGTTGGTAATTCATGTTTTTTATTTATCCTGCTAGTTTTAGTATTGTCTCTATTGTGATCTGCCTGACCCAGACCCCTTTTGTTTGTCATAGTTATGAATCTGAGGATCATTTTTTGTTGTGAGAATGAGTGCAGAGAGCAATCTCACTTTCATTTAATGTGCAGGAATTAGAACATCATGGAGGTGAAATAGGTTATAGTTTATCATGACTCTGCTCCCTCACCTTCTTTTAGCATTGTCAGAATTTTCAGAAATCCCAAAGATTGAGAGGCATCTTGTATTTATTTATTCTTTGTTTTAGATGAACTAATAGGTAGATAGCAATTCTGTTGAAGTTCGCAAAATTGGCACATTGAGTTCTGAAACGGTCTGAGAAATTGAAAATATGAAATTGTAGTAATAGGAAGTATGAATAGGTAATAGAAACTCAGCCAGCATCCCTTTATCATCAATTCTTACAAAGATTCTTTCTGCAATAGACATGTCAACCTTTATTTCTGTTTACCACCACTGGTATTCACCTTTCCCCATTACATCTGCTTCTGTGATAGCTAGTAGGTCATTATGTTGTTTCTCATGTTTCAAGAGCTTAAGCTGTTATCAGAATTGATCATTTTGTGTTTTTTTTCCTTGACAGCTATCTACTTGCCTATGAGAATTCCTTTTTGATATGAACTAGACAGAATCTCATATATGCTTTTGGTTATATACTGGTGGACTCTATTGTCTATTTGTTTACCACAATGTTTTGCTAGAACTTGGAACTGATGGAAATTCAAAATGGCTATTCTAGGGAGTATATGCTTGTTGAGCTGACTTTGAAGTTAGAGTATGCATTTACAGGCTTGTTAGGATGAGTATGCATTTACTGAGGTGTAGCCCAGCAGGAGCCCAAAGAAATATTTTAATAAAGATTGTCCTGACTAAAATCTCAGTTACTACCAAACTTGAAAAGTACTTAGGCGTCCCCTCCATTACCGGCCGTGTTCATGTAGGACTTTTTCAGCATGTTCTAGATAAAGTGGAAGGAATATTAGATGGGTGGGAGGCCAAACTCTTATCTCTAGCTGGTAGAATAACCCTTGCTCAGTTAGTGTTAAATTCAATCCCCTTGTTTCTGATGCTGATTGGAGATGGCTTGTCCAATTTTGGAGTTCAAGAGTAATGTTAGCATTTAACATAACATTTTTTTTAATGATCATACATTTACTTTTATTTACTTTACATTTGTATTTGTGTCTAATACAGGTCATCTCTAAAAGAAATAAGGAAAACAGAGCTAAACAGAAGATTAATCACACATCAGGGTCTAAAAGCTTTGCACAACTTCGTTATGAACAAGTTAGTGCATCATTTTTAATAACAATGTTATTTTTAATGAATTTATTATTTATTATTTATTTATTTTACACTTTATTTATATATGTTGACCGAGGGAGGATGGTACAATAACTTAATAGGATAGATATGTTCAAGCTCACTCATACACGCAAGGATGGAACTCCTGTTGATGATGCATCTCAGGATATTATGGCATATTTAATTATTTTCATAACAATATCGCAAAAATGAGGTAAATGACATACTTATATACATCTAAGAGTGATTTTCAATTATCCCTTTAGCCAAGTTTGAGGATATTTTGGCAACTCAAACACAATCACAAATGGGAGTCTTTATCATCTTCTCCATTATCAGTGGATAGCATGTACACACAAGTGATGGGGCCCAGAAGACATGGTCGTGCACGGTTTTGATTTGCGCGAATTCTTCGGTGGTATTTGAAGCCACGTCAAAAGAGCGCTAACGCAAATTCTTGCACAAAGCCGAAGGAACAAAGGAGATCACCCATTTTAAACAACGTGAAGAACAAATGCAACAACAAATTCGACTTCAACAAGAGCAACTACAAGCACAACAAGGACAATTGCAGCACCAACAAGGACAGTTACATCAACAACAAGAACAAATGGAGATGATGCAACAACACATGCAGCAGATGCAGACAATGATGAATCAGATGTTCCAGTTTCAGCAAGGAAAGGGCCAACTAGGCCCTTCGTTTAGTTGATTGATGTCCACTTTGGACATATGGATGTTATTTTCTGTATAAAGAAAGTGGATTTTGGATTTTTTAGAATTTTTTATTTTGATTTTGATGTCACTCCCAGACGTTCATGATTTGTTTTTCCAATTCCTCGTATAAATACAATGTCATAATTCGACAAGAAACCGAAGACCTTGTGGAAATGGAAGGTGATGGGTTAAATTATTCTAGTTGTGCATGGAATCAGCAAATTAGTGATTTTATAGAGCCCAAACCGATAATTTCTCTTTGTATTTTGAATTCTCGCATGATAGCTCAACTCTAGTCAATCTCGTGAGTCCCAAAGACGGATGAACATGGAATTCTGTCATCGCTGCCACGCCGGAATGTTCAGCTCTGAATGAAAATCAAGGTACTTGTGTTTTCTGTATTGTTCTTCGCTCCTATATTTTGAGGGTTGTTATTCTTATTTTTATTTTTACAACTTTAATTTATTGTTTGAATTGAAATGCTGACAATGTATATTATTGTTAAATTTTTGTGGACTGTTAGCTTTCTCGTAGGGTGCGCTTGATTGATCTTGGTAACTTGATAAACCATGTTTATAGGATTAGACAGTGTGGAGATCCAAGCGAAAAGGTAAAGGCTTAAAATTGATTCACTTAATACCTTTGTTATGAAATGCATAAAATGGATCCACTTCATAATATTGTTACAAAATGCAGTCAAGTATCAGTTTGTGTCTTTTTTCCAGGTTAAAAGTGTGAGTTGAGATTGAAAACGTGGGTGATCAAATCCTGTTTTTGGGTGAGAAAAGTACATTCTCAGCTGTGGCTTCTGAATTTTGTGGGTGTGCAGGAACTGTATTTATTATACAAACAGCTTCTTCTTCCATGTATTAAGAAGATGATGCATATACAGGAATAGGTATATGCAACTTAGAGAATGGTAATATGGGTCCTTTATCGAGTTTTCCTGATTATGCCAAGGTGATTTGGCCACCACCCGCTTGCTTACTGATAATATTGAGGTGTAGGATGCTCCTTTGCTTGAGAAGTAAACTTTCTTGAATAAAAAACCATTCAATTTTGTTTGCTGTGTTTGCTCATTGTGTCTGCATGACACTAATAAAGAAATTGGATTCTGCTCTTGTTTGATACACCCTGTTTATCAAGAAACCCTACTAAGCTTTGCTATTAAGATACTGGGATTTTTTTATGCCTAAATGATGTGATCGAATTGCTTGTGTCAACACAAACCATAAGGTTATACAACACATTTGTTTTTTGTTACACGCATTCAACTACCATTGATATGGTATTCAGTATACAAATTTTGCACTTTAGAAAAACCAATGAGATTCACCATTTGATGATGTTTTGATTTCTCCTCTCAATAATCCTAGCAAATCTCAACCCACAGCTGAGAATGTACTTTCTTATTATTCCTTGGGCTCACCCTTATGTAAATCTATATTTTTATAGGTGAAAAGTTTGATGAAGCAAAAAATGCTAGAGCAGATTTGGTTGGCGGAGAGGACTTGATAGAGCAGATAAAGAGAGGATTTATGGATTTTGACAACTTGATTGCTTCTCCAGATATGATGCCTAAGGTAAGTCGGTCCTACTTAGTAGTTCTTATTGATCATATCAAGTGCTGCATTACTTGATATGATCAATAAGACAATAATGCTGGGGCAATCTTAGTTCTGGCTAGAGACCTTGTGGTGGTTCCAAAACTTATTCACCCTTTCGCTCCTGCAATTCACTGCCAGAAGCATCACCTGAACGCCATATAGAAGATACATGGATGCAGGTGGTAGGAACTAACTGCTTTTTCTTTTCCTTTCCCTTTCCCCCTCCTTCCCTAAAATTATTCCTCTGATATTTGCTTTTTCTTTATGTGAGATCAGGAGCTTAATGCTAACCGACCTCCAACTCCAACTCGAGGGCGTCCTCAAGTTACAAAGATATTTGATTTTCAGGCTCATGCTGCCCACCACCTGGGGTTTCTGGTGTGTTCTTCTGTATAGAGAGAGAGAGAGAGAGAGAGAGAGAGAGAGCCTGATGCTCTCATCCATAGGAATTCCCCAACTTGTGATATGTTAGTGTTCCCGATGAAGCTAGAAGGAGGACTGGTTGCAGGCGGCGGGGTTAGAGTGTAGTTCATTCGATTCGGAGCAAGCAAAAGTTGCCAATTTGGCAACTAGTTTAATTTGCACAGACATTTCCTCTACATTTTTTCGCACATCAAAAATGTTTAATTTGCAGAAATTGATGATTACTTTGGTTGCTGGAACTCTTGATTTGCTCCATGAACATAGTTTTTGTCTATGATTTGTCACCGCATTTTCTATGCATTTTCCTTTGTAATTTCCAAGTTTTCATTTCTCTTTTCTCAGAGCCGACGGATCAAATACTTCGCCTGATTAACCCTATGTCATGCGGTCAACTAAGTCGCAGCTGCTGACCTCCCATAGCCGCGGGCCAGAACAAAACCCCAACTATAACACTCAGATCCCGCTGGCCGAACAAAACCCCGGCTATAGAACCACCTGTCGCGCCGAACAAAACCCATTATAGAATTACCTACACGCGGCTAACAAACCCCGACTATAACCTATAGACACGCCCACCGATTCGCCAAGCAAAACATTTGTCCACTTTGACGGCCACGCCACACGTCCATGTTTGCGCCTATATGCTATGGCTTCATTTCATTACCACCTTTGTCGGGGTCAACGCGCCATGACTCACTTCGTAGTGGTCCATGCTGCTATCCACTCACCTGAATCACGAACCCTGCGGCTCCTCTGGCAATCCCGCCAACTAACTCTCGGGATGTCTCAAGCCACCTACATATGTACATAAGAAAACCTCATAACTAATACTATATAAAAGATAGGAATTAGGTTTATCACCCTTGGCTATCCCTCTAAATTCCCAAAACTTGAAAATTTCCTCTTATTGAGTCCTTCCTAAATTCCTTTCATTGTCTTCTTTCCAATGGCCTAACACCGACTACATTATTTACAAGTCAGTCGACTGACTTGAGTAGTTCTTACCGACTTGCAGTGAGTCAATTAGAATGGGGCTGACTGTTCTTTTTTTTTTTTTTTTTTTTTTTTTTTTTTAAATTCAGTCAGCTGACTATTTTCCGCTACTTATCCTTTCAATTTCAAGCAAGGGACAATCGGGATTGTTTCTCAACAGCTAACCCATCCAGTAAGCTGGAGATGGGAATACTGTGAAGTTCCAGAAAATTAACGATGTGGACTGACAATAAATGTCAGTTGACTGTTTTTACCAGAATTGCAGATGCGCATATCTCTTCTAGAACCCCAAATTATTGAAATTTTGACCCTAATCCAATTTCCCATGAAACTGACCATACTACCAATCGGAACCGCTAAACCTCACTGATTCAATCCCCCAAACCTTTGAAATCACCCCAAAACTCCTCTCTTTAGTATGTTTTCTCTCCTTTGTCCGAATTACTTTTCTTGTTAACAACCCAATTCAGAACGATCCCCACGTGACTGAGAAACGACTTACAAAACGAAACACAAGGTGATCAGATGACCCTCAAAAGTGGGAAGCACGTGATTTGGAGAAGGTTGGCAGAGAGTGAAATGAAGGTTCTGATTCAATTCCTTTGTTCTCGCCTATTTTCTGCATGAAATCAGGTGGGTTTATGGGGCTATTGGGAAAAAGGGGAAACTAAGGAGAGAGGTCGTTCTTTTCTTGGGAGGAGGACAAGATAAGAGATGTAATTGACGTCTCAAGGAGGCTTTTTATTATGCCAGGAGTTAAGGAAAATAAATGCTTAGAACCATTCTTGTGTGACCTGACTCAAACCCCTTAATCTCCTTACGCTAGTCATCCTTTAACCACTAAGGTAACCCTGACAAAAACTCTTTTATTTATTTCTTACCAAGTGTTACATACTTGTTTCTGGCACTTTTAATAAACAGAAGACCAGCATGCTAGACAGATGTTATTCTTATGATTTGGAAATTTTTATTATCAATTATTATTATTATAATTATTTGAATGAACCTTTATTCTAGTGTTCCGCTTATACCGTATAATAAAAATAGGAGGGGCGGTAGGCTTCAATGAGTGTGGCGCAGAGTTTATGCAGTAAGGCAAGTATTATGAAACTATTACATTATAGATAGAACACAAGATCATATCTAATTTCGAGAAAGCAGCTCTTGCTCTTGATTTTCTGTCCCTTAAAGCTTAAAAGGGAGTTGGAAGTTCTATTCAGAATCGAAAATGAAAGTAGTGAGTGCTGTTCCTAGTTTGCTTAGTCTACTTAGTCAGTCAATATTCCATGGTTCCCTTTCCCTCTGTGCTTTATGAAAAATATGGTGGAAGAGTTAAAGAAGTACCTAGAAAAGGTCATCCACTGCTGATGGAGGAAGCGCTAATGAGCTCATCCCAAGTCTTGCCCAAGACTTTTGCTTGTAAGGGATCGAGCACTAGACTTCTCTTTTCTTTCCAAAGATCCGACAACACGATAAACCCAAGAATAACCTTAAGACTACGAAACGACCTCACATTTTGTTCCCTTAGAAGCCTAGCGTTTCTGGCAAAATTTCACAAATTCCAACAGACGAATTCTCGCGCTTTACATGTGCGTATGGGTTATATCTCCTCTGCATTTTTTAAGAAAATTATAGAAGTTGTAAAATAACTTAAATAAAGTTCATAAAATTTGTTTGAATTGAAATTGAACTAAATGAAGCTGCCAGGGCAAAAAGCCGAAATCAATGAGAGCTATTACTACCCATTGGGCTCCTTATGCAATTATGATACTCGATGAAAGGACATGGGCACATGGCATGATGAGAGCCATGTGTCAAGCCACAAAGAGAGAGCTAAGTGAGAGTGGGAGAAGAGAATCGGTGGAGGAAAAACAAAAGGGAATAAAGAGAGAAAGAAGGAGAGAAAGAGAGGAAGGAAAAAGAGAAAGAGAAAGAAAGAGACAAAGAAGGAGAGAAAGAGAGAAAGGAAAAAGAGAAAGAAAAACAAAGAGCAGAAAGAAAAGAAAGAGAGAAAGAGAAGAAATAGATCTGCAGAGGGAACACGATCGTTCTTCCGATTCACACCCAACCGAATCTGCTGGCTCAGAGCGTTCGCCTACTAAACGAGGGCTACGCTCCTCAGAGATGCAGACTACTTGATTTATTTCCACCCTAAGGGTTGTTTAGCCATGTTTTCTACCCTAAGGGGCTATTTGGCACGATTTTTTATAGGGTTGCCCTGCACCCTACACTCTCACAAATTAGTCGCTTATTCGTTCAGAATCCGCATCTTGGGACTACTTGGTTGGGAAACAGAGGGAATTTGGACTTGTGTTTTTTTATAAAAGTTGTAGCTGCATCTGTAAACTTGATTTTAGGCTTTTGAATCACTCAATTTGGACCTTTACAACTTAAGTTATGGTCCATTTCCTAGATCATTGCCAAATCTCAGACTGTTTATTCATTTGTGTCTAGATCTTCGGGATCGGCTTTCATAGGGATACAAAGGAATTTGAATCATGTTCTTCATAGAAGTTGTAATTGGATATGTAAATTTGATGTTAGGTTTTTGAATCATCCAAATCAGACCTCTATAGCTCAAGTTATGGTCTATTTCCCAGACTCCGTCACACCCCTAGGTCACACTGCTTAATAAATTTGGGACTGTTGGGGATCATTGAACTGAGTTCAAAACTATCCTATGGCATGTCTATGGCTTTGTTCGTAGCTTGTGTATGGCTGGTTTTATGGCCTAACTATGGCCTGGTTGTAGATAGTCTTTAGACTTAATCTGAGACCGCTTTTATGCCTTGTTTCAGGGCATACCCAGGTGGCCTGCATGGCCGGTGGCGTGCCTAGTTCCAACCTATATATTTCTATGGCTTGCCTCGAGGCCATTGTGTAGATCGTTGTATATCCATGCTACACAGCTTGTCTTGTGGATCAAGGTTGTCATTGCATGAGCGAAACGACATGCTTGGGGTAATTGAATTTTGATTTATGAAAGTGTTAATATATAATATTGATAGACAGATAGTTTTATTTGAAAAAACATTTGATATAATTGTCCATATTATATGGTGAATTGTATGGTTTGAATTATCCATGTAGTATTCATGATATAGATGATAACATGCAATGGTACATTACATTATATATGCACTAGACATCGTAGATTATCGAGTGTGAGTGATGATTATGATCAATCTCCTACCATCAAGATTGACGGGTGTTTGCATCTCGACGAGCAACCACAACAGGATCATGGTTGCATAACATGGAAAAACGTATGGTGGGTAATAGTAAGAAGGGTTAGACATCCCCTCGGGTGAAAGGTCTAGACTGGTTCATACACTCTAAATGTGAAAGTCCAAAAAGTGTAAGAAGGTAAAGGACATGCAAGCAAGAGACCCCTCGAAATTTACCGCCCATGAAACACACCTGATTTGATTATAAAAAGAACATTTAAAATAATGACATCCATGTAAAAGGGCAAACAAACAACTTTTATTTCAAAGTGTTTATTGGATGTGATTCATCAATGACGTTTATCACACATTGGCATTCTCGTGACAGCGTGGGAGCCTGTGAGGACGGGGCATGGTACATGATTGAGTCTCATCTCATTTCTGAATGGCATGTAGGATTCCATGGTAGAAATTGCATGTTTTACTTGGAATGTGAATGTGAGTTTGTGAACATGACCATTGCATGTGCACTTAGGTGGGGAGGCTTCCTTTGTGATGCTGTTATTTCTCTTTCTACTGGGCATGGCTCACCCTATAAGGGAAAATATTTAAGGTGCGGAACAAACACCAAAGAACGACGCTCATTCGAGGCCAATACACTCAGAAGAAAGCCAACATGTGGCTTGATAACCTGTAAAACTTTTGAATAAACTAGTTTTTACATGTATTTGTATGAGTCAAGATCGAACTCTTACATTGCTTTAATGTGTAATTTTGTATATTTAAATTAAATATGGATAAATGGAGCCGGAGTAGCTATCCAACTGTTAACTCTACTGTCTTGTGAATGGGAGTAGTTGTGGTAGGTCGGGCCACCCGATATCCACGAAGCTTTTTGCATTTCCATTACTTGGTCAACGGACTCCTAGGTTTTGGGACGCCATAGATGAGAAACCTTAAGCTTCAGATTCGTGAAAATTTTCGCATGAGCCACTCCCAATCGATTTACTACTTTGTCTAACTAATGGATTCTCCTTTAAAGTCTATCTATTAGATGATGGATTTCTTTCTTTAATGAGAACTAGAGTTCCTCCAATGTACTATATATTTTAGATGGGTAAGTTGGGTTATTTGAAAATACTTGTCATTAGAGAAGAGTTCGATGGAGTTATAGTTCTTTTGGTTGTAGCCAGCTGGTACACTTTCTTTTAGAACTTTTTTTTATCAAAAGGATAGTGAATGAATACAATTAAACATAAAATGGATCATGATTATGTATAGGGATCACCCTTTTCTTTTGCCGCCTTTAGATTAGGTGAGCGGGGAAACCGGGGGTTCCATGATGTGCAAAGAAAAGGATTCACCATAGGTTATCCCTATACACTCGAACTTTAACACACAAACATAGAGAACCAAATTGATTCTTCCCCAAGATCGAAGCGGCTTTTCTTAATCATGTCATATGGGCATTGTTTTCCTATTCCTTGAACATTTATCTTTTCTTCTAACTTCTAGTTACTGGCTTTCAACGGCCTTTCGTAAGAAAATACTATATTATTAGGATATTTTCCAACAAGCTTTTGTAAATGCTCAAGACTTGATCTGTCTGCTGGCATCACAAGAGCCTGAACTTGCAAAAAGAAAAGGGCAAAGAGTGTGCCGGCCGCTCCTATACTTGCTAGCCGTGATGGAGAAGATCAGACTCGCAGGCAAACAGAGTTTGTGCCACCTCTTCGTGGGGGTTTTTTTTTTTTTATACCCAATTTCTCTTTATTTTTGGTGCAAGATAACTTAATCTCTAATCCTTCCTTATAAGTATCACCCTCATTATTTTTTGAGGATAATGTCACACCCGCATTCCCGGTCCGACCTGACATGGATCCGGCTGCCTGTGCGACCATATATATCGGGACTTCTTACCCGATTTTTTTTTTAAAGCCGACCGTACCGGTGTGTGTGGCTCCACTTCATAATGTAATCAAAATTATACACACACAAGTCCCATTTACAAATACAAACTGGCACTTTACATTTACAAATCGTGAGCACGTGCAATCCACATGTAGTGAACCCCAAGGCGTGTTGGCCTAGCCGTATGTGGATGTCTTCAAACGTCTTCCCTCGTACCTACAAGGATTAAAACTGCATGCTCTACTTGAATGGGAAACATATCTTATACGTAACACATTAATATATAACAAGAATACATCGTAATCTTCTCGTGAATTCATATCACATTTTTACATACATGTGCACTTGTTCTTGTAACAACTTAAGCTTGTACCGCAGATCTCTCATCTACAAAGATCAACTTATACATATAACAATCTTATACTTACTCAGGAATTTCACTTATGGCAGACTTATCCTTATTTGGATCTTATTCTCATAGTAAACTTATTCTTTTTTTTTTTGTCTCGCATCTTATACTTATTTAGATTTCGTGATGCCGACTTATTTATACTTCTTGTACTTATACTTATCTCAGTTTATACTTATTTCATCTCCTGTGAGGAGTTACGGTAACTTATGCTTATATTGCAGGTACTAAACACTTATTAGTACTTATATTCATCTCGCATCTCCGTAGGAGTTTGCGTAACTCATACTTAACCATCGAAGCTACACTTGTTCCTGAGATACCCGTAGGTATCACGTAAGAGAGAGAGATTACGGAACGTGAGCACGGTGGTGGTATTGCGTAACTTATTCTTATACTGAGTACCCTCTAGTACTAATGTAGTTTATCCTTATCCGGAGCTTATGCAGAGATACCCGTAGGTACTACAGAGATTAATCAGATACGTATGGCCCGCAGGGTACTAAGGTAGAAATTGGCCCCGATACGTAAAGTACCCCATAGGTACTACGTAAATTAATCGTATAAAAGAGTACTCCATGTAATAAAATTTCTGTAACTTATATTATACAGAGATAGCTCTAGACTATGTGGATTTGCATTTTGAGCACAACTCGTTCATGTATCTTTACAAATGGTGTTACAAATCATTCTTATATTTTATCTTATTCAGGTGTACAAAGATTCGTAGGCAATGAAGGGTGCCTAACAAATCAACCTATGCGTATACACATCGTATATGGGCATTAACTACAAAGGTGCATGTATCACAACAGTACATATACCGGATTCATACGCATTCGCAATTATATCCAAAAACAAATGGATTTATTGGTTTGTTATATCATAGTCATAATTCAGTTACACTTGTTCGAGGCACCAGGGTACTGGCGTAGATATGACTGAACGTATACCGGCATAGAGGAACTTGCCCTTATATGGAAGTACTCGTGAAGTAAATTATAAAAAAAAAAAAAAAAAAAAAAAACTTATACCGGTACTGTATCTTATACTCAGATATTAATGAACTGAACTTTATACCGTCTTTATGAGCATACTTAGTCTACGGATCTTATCCTTGTGCCAAGGTACCAGTAAGTACATAAATGGGGCAAGTCTAACTAATCACAACGATCACACAATGTGGTGGTATCACCACAGAGGCAGCGGAAAGTGAGGCATAGATGCACAAATATGACAACCGGTGGCAAAACAGATGTCATATAATGATGTGCAGACATGAGGCACTGGTCAACGTTGACAGATGTCCCGCGGAAAAAATGCCAGAATCCATAATTATGCATCGATAACGCGCGGAGCAATCGCCAGAGGTACCACCGGGGGGAACCATACTTATTTTATCGATAATGGAGCACCGTAGGGTACTACGTAGCTTATACAGACTTATACTTATTTTACTGATACTTATACTTCCTCGTAGGGTACTACAGAGCTTATACTTATTTCATCGATACTGAGTACCCGTAGGTACTACAGTAACTTATACAGACTTATACTTATTTTATGTGCCACGGAGTACTGTGAGGTACATAAGAGCTTATATCGACGGTATCGATACGGAAAGTACCCGTAGGTACTACATACAAGTAACTCTATGAATGCAGACTTATACTTATTTTAATGGATCGAGTACTGTAGGTACCATGTATATATCGATTTAATGACAATGAGTACCCAGATACACACGTAACTTATTCGACATGCAGGAGTTCCATAGGTACTACGTAGCTTATACTGATTTATCGATAATGAGTACCCATGTAATATGCAGATTTATATTAGATTCTGATATTTATTTTACTGATACTGTGAGTAAATTTCGAGGTATTACAAAAAAAGCTTATATCGATTATCGATAAAATGGAAAATTTCGTGAGGTACTACATACAACTTTTATATATCATTTTTACGATATCATGAGCAAATTCTCCTCGTAGGTAAACATGCAGCTTATACTGATTTTATTGATACACGGAGAACCCGTAGGGGTACTGGCGTAACTTATTCGATGCAGATATCTCGTGAGGTACTATGTGACTTAATCGAGACGTGGAGTACCGTAGGCACATGTAATCCAATCGACATACAAGAGTACCCGTATACTCATGTATTAATCGATACAAACATAACTTATCAAATACAAAAGAGTACCCCAGTACTACGTAACTTATCGATACAGAGTACAGTGTACTACAAGAACTGTTTAATCGGGACATGT
Source organism: Tetrastigma voinierianum (assembly GCA_016808115.1). Classification (NCBI taxonomy): domain Eukaryota; kingdom Viridiplantae; phylum Streptophyta; class Magnoliopsida; order Vitales; family Vitaceae; genus Tetrastigma; species Tetrastigma voinierianum. Next base: position 70,930 of record JAEQBH010006273.1, on the reverse strand, counting down.
ACTCTCAGGGGCAACTCGCTGCTTAACTTATTCAGAGACGAGTACCCATAGTAACACATGCATGCATACAGAGGTACATTCGCATCTTTACTTTATTCTCTATTCAAAGAGTCTCATCATATAAACTGCTTGACTTCCAAACCGTTGGTGCCATAGGAATACGAATGAGGACACTACTTCACAAGTACCCAAGATAATATACGTAACGGAAGTGCCTTAACTAATCGTGTGATGTGGAAGTGCCGTAACATTTATCAGAGTGCAGACAAATCGAGAGTGCTGGAGCACAGTGGCTACAGTCAGAAAGTACTGGCACAATCAGAGAGCCGTAGCACTTATCGGGAGAAAATGGCAGGCATAATCGAGAGGTGCCATAGCATCAACAAAAATGCAAGCAATACTAATCAGATAGGAGTGCTTGTGGGGTCATTTCTTGCATTTAATAACCGGTCTTAGGTAATTTTCTTTTACAATTATATGAGTTCAAGAATTTCATCTTATAATAGGGCATTTAGCCACACATGCAAGGGGGCTCATGACAGATCGTGATTCCATACATCGTGGCAGCATTGGAACATGTAATCACACCTATTCATGTATTCTTATCCCTCTATGAATCTATTTTACTTAGAAATTGGAATCATTCCACTGGATCATTCAAATCAAAGTTATGGCATTTTCATGCCAATCTGGCCGATTTACCGTGATTTACCGAGGGAATGGTGCTTTGGTTTGATTACTTCAGCTGCCTCGACTCAGATCACACCCGTTCTATAAATTCCTTTAAATTTAAGGTGCCAACTGGGTTCTATTCCACTGAATCACCCAATTGAGCACTGAATCAAGATATCCAAACAAGTCAGATCTACTATGATTAAAAAGATGCAGACAATCGCCAGCTTCGCACATACTTCTCACTTTGAGGATTTTTCAGAATTCACTTAACAGCCAATTCATGATACAATGTAAAAAGCCATTTTAGGGTTTGATTATCCTTTTTGGCCCATTTTCTTAACTTAAACTTGAATCACACAAATCGTGGACTTAAAAACAGAGCAAGTTATGGTCAAAAGAAGAAAATCATTCAACAGAAAACTGAGAAGAGAAAATTTTGATACTTCGCGGTACCTACATACGCCGCCAACAAAACTAATGTAACCCAAAGTAAACAGATAGCTCAAGGTGTAACAGACACATCACCCGAAATGCCCGTATCGTATCTTCTCCCTTTTTCATACAATTTAATCCATAGATCACCTTAATGCATCCTCTTTATCAAAACTAACATGGAATCTCTCCAAGAACTCCACAAACACTTTAATTCGGTAAAAAGAATCTGTGATTTATACCAAAATTCCAATTCTACAAATCCTTGAATAGGAAGGATTCATATTAATTATTATCAACTAGGGCTTTTCAACCAAACTTCCCAAATCTAGAGTTAGAATGTTTGCTCAGAAAACCTCTAGAGATGGGAATCAAATTAATGTTCAATGCAACTCCTAAAGAATCCATACTGGGCATTCACTAAAATCATGCTAAAATCCAATTTCCATACTTAAATTCGGTCACACTCGCTTGATCTCTCCCTTCCTTCCTTTCCTCCTTCCTCTCTCTACCCGGCTTTGTTTGGAGACCAAAATGGATTATTTTTGGCCCATCTCCCTCTAGAGTTATAATTAATGTTTCCTTTATCGCTTTTCTTGTCCTCCGTTTTCAACTTCCCTTTCTTCTTTATTTCATTATTATGGCCTCACTCATATTTCACTTTGGCCTATAACCTATCAACTTATGACTTTATGCCAATTTCAAGCAAATTACATATTTGTCCTTGTGTCTTAAAATTTCCTATCTTGTTTGAAACATAGCCAGTGTGATTTAACTCATTTAAACATTTAAATTTTTTACAAATACCCTAAATATGTCGAAAACTACTATTAGGTACATTTCTGGTGTTACAATATCTCCGATACTTTACTTTCTTCATTCGAAGACTAATTCCCTTACTTAGATCATCGGCTAGATGCAGCGAATTAAGAGATTCATGGATGATCCCGCATACAAAGAATACGGGGCTGGGCCAGAACTGCCTTTTCACACGAGGTGAAGATTCTCTGCCTGTGCAACCCCTGTATGGTTTTGAGATAACAGGTTGTCTTAGGCGCTATATGGTTTGGATCATGCAATAGGCCCGTGCGAACACTGGGCCTATCAAATAGTATGGTTTGAGCCCAAAAAAAAAAAATGTGGGTACCCTATAATGCCTCCCTTTTTCCATCTAGAAAATCATGGTCTTTTTAAAGGAAAATATTTATATTTCAATGCCCCATAGTATATAAACGGGAAATGATTAATGTGAATGAGTCCCGAGACGCATGTTACCAGGGAATAATTTGTTCCCAATGATGCATTTACTGCGCCTTAGAATGGTTCCTATATATATATATATATATATATATATATATATATATATATATATATATATGATGAGGTTAGAGAATTTTATAAGATTCCCGATGGTTGTCTTCAGTTAGTTTCATTCCCTACTAAGAGTTCTTCTCTGGGTTAGCGAAGATTGAACCATGATAGATGGAACTTCCAAGCCTCTACCTGGAAATGATTCATAGCTTATGGATGTTGTGCATTTTGAAAACGGCGTCGTGTATCCGTCAGGCAGCTACATATGATTTGCATGCCAATATCCCCTTGTCATAACTCTTTGTTGGACCTTGTGTAGATCGGCCGGAAGTCATGGATGGGGAACTTTGATTACGCATACCCTTGTTCTTGGAGTTACGTGGTGGGAACTCATTGCCCCTACGTTAAGCGATCCTCGACGGTCGAGGTGTGAAGTTGAGATGAGAGGATTTAGTAGGTTAATCTGAAATTAACAGTTTTCCCTTTTCCTCTCCGTCTTCCTCTTCATCTTCCCCATCGCCTTCTTTTTCATCTTGACCTTTTTTGACTTTCTTGTTAGCCTCTTTTTTTTTTTTATTCTCCTTTTCTAATTGTAAGCAGCCCATTACATTTGACTAGATATTCTTGTAGGGAATTGTTGACCAATTTTTGTATATAGACCAGTTGACAAACCAGATCATAAATATATATATATATATATATATATATATATATATATATATATATATATATATATATATATATATATATATATATATATATATATATATATATATATATATATATATACACACACACACAAATTTATGTTGTTACCCGAAGGACTGTGCTCTGATACAGGCAAACGGCTCCAAAAACTTGTTACTGACCAAATTATGTATCTGATATGTGTTTATCCTTTTTGTAAAATGGATTCTTTAAAATTTGTGTTTGGTCTTAATCATTGCAAGTGCACATGTCGTACAAGTAATAAAAGTGGATTTTTAAGTCCAGATATCGTTCTCACGAGGATTGATGATAAATCAAAAGACTAACTACCCAAACTATATGAATCATTACTATTTGAACTCCTCTATTAAGATGATGAGAGGACTAATAAAATAATCCTAAAATAATTTCACTAATATACATAAAAAGAATATTTTATAAAAATGGATTTGAGATTTCACTGAGTGATACAACACTGGGACCTAGATCAATGAATAATCATAAATATCTTAACCATATCGATTCATAGCTCAACCATAAGTTGAAAGCTGAGTTTGTCAAAGATTCATTGTAGTATAGTTTGGATTTCTCCCTTAACCATATCTTTCACTTATTAGAGATTCATGTTCATTTCTTATTCATGTATATAATCAGTTACTTGTAAGATATAACTCTCTTTCTAAGATTTGGGTATTTTTCCTTTTTAGTACTTCACATCCAAATCTTAGGACTAAAGAATTCTTACCCCTATAAACAGGGTATTGCAAGCCTTCTCCAATTAGATTGACACCTCATCCTTCTTTTCTGATGAAATTTTTCATCTCCTTGATTAGATCTTTGCTAACACCGGATCATAATCAATTCATCAGAAAGAGGAGAAACTTTCGAGTGATTAATCTGATCTTCATTCAACTATCCTCAAACCATGAGTAAGTTGGTGATCTGTCTGAGTAATCTTTTAGAATTCATTAGTTTAAAAATATTAGTCTACCATACCCATAAAGAACTGCTCTATACCCTCAAAATTTTCCATCTCTATGTGACATAGAGGGCCTCCTGGAAATCAAAGAAAGACACAGTACTTTGTTTGGGTACACAGTACTAGTATTTTTAACAATTAATTGAAGTAATATACCAATCCAATAAACTCAAGAATATATTCAGAGCTTCTTCCATAATCTGAGAAAAATAACAATCGTATTGACTCATTTCGAGGCGAGCTTAACTTTTCAAAAGTAGTTTCACATATGCTCCAGTCACTAGCTAATCAAAGAAATTCAAAAATTATGTGACTGAAATTAATGAACTCCATAAATTCTTCCAACATCCATTGAAATCAGAACAGTAATGAGAAAGATGATTTTATAATAAATTCTAGCTCATTGCACTTGAGTTCATTACCCCGAATCGAAAAAATTTATGAAAATAACTAAAAACTAAAACTAAACAAATCTACTAAAAATGGAAATAAAAGATAAAAACAAAAAGAAAAGAAAAGAAAATAATATACAGAGAGTCTTCAACTACCCAGAAATCATGGAATTGCGAAAGCTGCACACAGTGCCTTAGATGTGTCTATTTATAGACTTTCCAATGTTGGGCCGCACTTTAAAAACTGCATTGTGAATCCCCAAAATTATGGCCCAATTTGGTTGCTCTATCGCGACATAAAATTTATGTCGTGACAGAGTTTTTAGTCTTTGTCGCTAGCTTCTGTTGTAGCATGTAGTTTTCTGTCGTGATAGGTTTTTTGAGCTTTGTCTTGGATTTTGTCATAGCATGCAGTTTTCTATCGTGACAGGTTTTCTGAGCTTTGTCTTGGATTATGTCACAACAGACTTTGATCATGTCGCGACAGAATTTTGATGAAACTTGATCTTATTCTTGTCCGCAGCCCAGGAATGTCTTGTGTTACAATAAAATTTAACACTGACTCTTTATCACATACGCCTCACAAGCTGTCATAACATAATTTTCTTTATTAAATAAGCATTTTTCTCTTTAGCTTATCTACTCTATCATGACAAAGTTTTCTATGTCGTGATAGGATTTCTTTGGTTACTCAACAATCTCTGTCGTGACAGAGTGTTCTTTTATCACGATAGACTTTTCTTCTCTTGTCCTTGTCACTTGCTGAGTTGTTTGTTGCAACATAGAAATCTTTGTTGCGATAGACTTGACTTCGCTAATCTTAGTTCTCTTTCAATTTACGCCATGTGGTTTCCATGCAATAGGGACGAGTGCAATCAATCGTAGCTTTTTATTGTTGCGACAGAAAACTGCTACAATCGCAGTGATAGATAATGCACTTCAATTCTTAATCATGTCATGACATGAATTTCTTTGTCCCCATTCCTCTTGTATTGCTCTTCAACTTCTTGTTGCGATAGAGATTTCCTTGTCGCGATAAAATTTCGTTGCTTTGTGTTTTGAACTCTAAATGTTATGTCACGACATAAATGCTTCCTTAAGCTGGTCCCATGTTGAAAACCTTATCGTAACATAAAAACACTTGTCACAGTTGACTTGTGTTCTATCCTTCCCATTTTCTATAGTGACAGACCTGTCTTTTGTTGCAACAGAGTTCATATGCTAATCTTCATATTTTTATGTTGCGACAAAGTTAGGATTGTCGCGACAAAGTTCCTTTGCCATTTTCCTTGATCATTGTCGTGAGTTAAAATTAATCGCAGCAATATTTTATTCTTCTTAAGCAATGCGACAAAAACTCTTCGTCATGATAGGAGATTCAGCTGCACCTTGTGTTCAACCTGGAGCTTTGTTGCGACATACGGTTGATGATTCTTGACAAACTCTTCTAGTACACTTAGTACATTCATGACACACAAAAAGCATGTCGCGACACACAAAACTATGTCGTGACCAGAGGATCTTTGCATTGCTACTTTTTTCTTCTTTTCTGTTGGAATTATCTTATTTTTCAATTAAATCCTGCAAAACACAAAGTTGGTGATTTTTTCATAATTTGGCATTAAAATATACCAGAAACTGCTATAAATATGGCAAAAAAATGAATTAAAAATATATGAGTTTAGGACTCATTAAATTCCCTCAAACTTAAAGTTTTGCTTGTTCAGCAAAAGAAAATAAAATTTTGTTTGTCCTCAGACTTAATTCAACTTTTATTTTAAGGACATCTTTCTATTGGAGTGAGCTGTAGTCAATTGTAAAATTATTTATAAAGATGTTTCAATCTAGAAGTCAAGATTTTCAATTAAGTTCACTAAGCGACGAATAATTCATATGGTGTAAACAATTTAATCGTGACCACGATTTGTGAGTGTGTCTTTAGTCTTCCCTCTTTTTCCTTGGCGGTCGGTTGTCTGGCAGGATAATACTCAGTTAGCACTCTTCTCTTTCATTCCTAAAGTCCCATATGCTTGTTTGTCATATTAATCTCCACTAATGTAAGCATATCACCATCTTCAAGATCAAATAGGTCTTTTAAACGTAATGTGTAATGGCAGGTAATTGGGTAGATAATTGGACACTTTAAGCTCAATTTGACTGATTTTGCGACAACTTACACTCTTATATTCATCATGCATCCCATGATTTCTTTTGATTTTAAGTTTCTAACCTTCCATCGGGTTTGTGCATCTTTACGCATATTCTCAGTGGTATCTTTTTACCATACTCGGTTCTCTTCACTTCTTGTTTTTGAAGCTTTTTCATTTTTCATATCTCATCAAGGTTTATGGAATGGTGCAATGTTTGTCACCACAACCTCACCTCCCTTAACAAACTTTGGGTTAGTAACTCCCATACCAATTGGCATTAGGGTACTAAGTGTTGAACACCACTAAGAACTTAATTATTCAAGGGAAGAAGGCTACAAGACCAAACTCATTCCTCCTTGATGTTTTTCTTTTTGACAGCTTCTTTTTTTAATATTCTTCAAATATCTCATCTTAATGAATTTTCTTTCTGAAGCCCTTTTCTGTCCCTTTTCCATAGCTAACTAATATTTACAAACTTGTCTCCTTTCTCATTTACATGTGTCATGTAATCTAGGAAAATAAGGGTTCTTTCTTTGTAGGATCATGTTTAAGGGAAGGATTTTAGCTTCTCGGCTGTTTGGTTGATGATAAGATTGGTTATTGACTTCGAATAGGAACTAGTGTGTATGCTTTTACATATCATAAGGAGTAAGCTTTGGCTCAAACTTCGAGAATGGCTGTATCATTTCCTATTAGTGGTATTGCTTAGGATTTCACCTTAACTAATAATCCAACAAGTTGTAAGACCCGAGAAATTCCAATTTTTGGAAAAAGGGTAAAATCGTAATTTTTGTCAAAATCCGAAATTTATTCTCTAGATCTCGGATGACAAAGCAGTTCAGATTGGAATCGATCTCATGAAATCTATCTAGCACGTCTAATTTAGTGATTCAGGAAGCTGTCGGAATTGGCACATTTTTCGAGGCATCGCGTATCGGGTGTCGTAAACAGCGTGACGTAACGAAGTATATATAACGTGTCTTGTGTGGCATAACGTATTAGTAAATGATGAAGGCAGAGGCCGAAATAGTGTCAAATGTCAAAATCCAAGCTTTGGGACATAGATGGCATTATGGAAATTGTTTTAAATATTGAGAATGAAAACCGTATAGTGTCGTCTCCTACAAATGAGAGATTGAGACCAAGACGTGGGAACCAGAAAAAGAGATGCAGTAAGTGGAGTTTTGAGTTTTAGAGAGAGAGTAAGCAACTTTTCTCTAGATTTCTAGCAAATCCAAATGATCAAAAATCCTTGGACGAAAACACTCTCGCAGCGGAGAAACCTACGCGTCGACTCCGGTTTTAGGGAGTTTTGTCAAACTCTGAGAGGTAGGGGTTTCATCCTACTTGGGTTTTACACTTTGTTTAAGTGCTATAAAATGTTTCGGTTGGATTGAGGCCTTGAACGGCCGTTTGATCGGTCCCAAAACTTGGGACCAAATTGTTAATTTTTTGTAGTATGTGATCCGTAATGAGGCTGTTTAGATTTAATGAGCGCTTATAAATTATGCTTCATCGTATTGTGATGTGCATAGGAGCGGAAATGGTAGTGGTCGGGTTCACAAAAAGTGAGCCCAGATGATTGATGGCTTTAGGAGCGATGGCAGGGGTTTCAGCATTTCATAGGAATAGATATTCACAAAATATTTTTGTGAAATAATGTGTTTAGTTGGTAATTCAAGTTGAATTGCTTTCGTGTTTATCAATTAGCTCAAGTAGGCTAATTTTTTGAGTGTAATGGAATGTGAAATTACATAACATGTTTGTGTGATTTAAATTATGTGAATATATGCATGATTATATATTTGCATGTGTTATAAAATTGTAATGGAATTAGCGTCATTCCATATGCCTTTAGGGCACCCTAGAACAATAAGGAGTGAGTGCATGGTGATTATCGAGAGAATAGTTTGGTGACCCAAATAATAATAATTATCGGAGGGTAGTCCATATAAAATATCAATCGTCGGAGTCGACCCAATTGATAAACATCGGAGGGTAGCCCATATAAAATATCAATCGTCGGAGTCGGCCCAATTGATATATCTCGGAGGGTAGTCCACTAAATATAACATCGGAGTCGGTCCACTACTTATATCGGAGGGTAGTCCACAAATAAAAACAAATATCCTTGTTGAAAATAATGTTTCTCATACGTGGCTTAGGCAAGTATAAGGGAGTCGGTGAGGACTCGGGGTATGAGTTGTTCAGGTAGACATTCAAGTAGGATCATGCATTTACTTAAATGTGTGTTTTCTTTGGAGCATTGCATATGCACTTAGGTGGAGAGTAGCCCGATTAGGGTGATTCCACTGCAGGCATTAACTTACACAATAGGGATATTATTTTCTGTCTGAGGCCAGCGAGATCTGGCTCCATCATAAGAGCAAAACAGAAGGAAGCCCGAGGTTGTGGCTTAGGTTTTATGATGTATACATTTATTAGAATGTTTTTCATTTTAATATATGTGTTGTATAAGAGTAAATCACTAACTCTTGAACTATGGTTATATAGTTGGATATATGTATTGTGATGAGTATTGGTTTATGGGCCTAAGAGGCCGTTTTTACTCATGTGATTGATGTTGGGATGGGTTATGTACGGGTTCTGCCATCAGGGTAGAGCTCCCAGGTACAAAGAAAGGGAGTCTCACGCAGATTTTAAATGAAATGTCGGGTCACCCAGACATTCCAGAAGCTAACACCCCGTAGGTTGGCGGGTGGTCAACGGACCCCGGAGTTTTAGGCGTCACCTGATTCTAAGACATTGGAGAGATTATTGTGATGGGTCCTAAAAGATGTCCACGGCTCTCTTGCCTGATTGTTTTGAGTTACGCGGTGGCTTATGTGTGCAAACCTTATTAGGATTTTATAAGCAATCATTTGCAAAGCATAATTATAAGTCTGTCACGTTCCATCAATTTGTTGCAATCTTCCTTATTCTTGAAGTTCAACACCTTTATTAATATTCTCACAACTTTTCTTTTTCAATTTATCTCATCCTACCCCAAATGTATCTATTAAATTGTTTGTTTGGTTTCTAGATTTGTTGTAGTGTTAATGGTTTAATGGTCGAAGGGACGATGGAGATAGACTGACTAGCCTGAATGAAAGATGTTACATGCTCTGTTTGTTGTGCATTAACTGATCTGACAAATAGTCTTTGCTGTTATGAAGACAGATCTGATAAACGCCTCTGTGTTTGAGGATTTGAAGCTATTCATTGAAACTTCATCAATTTCAATTTTATTCAAAAGAAACAAAAAAGAAAGAAAAACACAAATAAGACACAAGACATGCCTGTTCCGGTCACGAACACTAAGCCTTACCAAAAGTTTTCTATTTTATTGAATTTTTCAAGGATGGGATATTAGGTACAGAAAGGGAAAAAGGGATGGAAGATTAGAGTGAGCTATTTTCTTCTTCTTTCATGCTTATTGGGGGAGGTAGATTTACTGGATCTAACTTGTAACCACCTACAGAAGGTGAGAACTCAAGGATCTGGACTTATGGCTGCCTTGACCTATTATTGCCTTCTCCACTTCTGTTGAGTACATACCACTCCATGGTTAGGGCTAATTACTTAATCAATTCATTCTGTCTCTACCCAATAGAATTCAAAGTTCCCTCAAATTCTCCTTGGGCAAAGTACATTTTAATCAAATTGTTGTTGATCATGTCTAAGCTTTCAGTCCAACATTTTTTTCCTATAGTTTAGGGTGCCCTCTATTTCCTTATCCCTTTTCTTTATCAAAGTTCTTATTTCCTTCTGATGCTCCTTATACAGATACCCAAAGGCATCTACCTTCTACAGTAAGTTCTTCTCCATGGCATCTTCCATTTCTTTCATGATTTTGATTAGCTCACTATCTCTCCTGAGCTGATCTGAGAGAAAGGCATCTTCTCTTGCCTTCAGTTCTTCACTCAGCTCTTGTTCTCTTAGTTCCCATCTACTCTTCCACTCCTCATCTCGCTTTAGGGCTTCTTCTAAGTCCCGGTCCCTCCTTTTGCTCAGCATCCATATGCATCCACGAGGTTAAGTTCCTGGAATTCAGGTTGGTTGTCCCTTTCTTGCATTTCTTGCCTCATGGATTTTAGCATTTCTAGCACTGTAGCATTGTTACTTAGAGGCTCTGAGCTTTCAGCATGCTCTTGGTAGACTTGTCTCACCTCAGAGGAGAAGGTTAGTACTGAGCTCACACTTCTCTGCCTCTATTGGAGCTTTGTGGCTGCTCTCAAGGCGTAATTTGTTGTGTTTATGTTGGTTCTTCTTTGCTCCTCCACGACTGCCTCCTCACCCACCCTTCTCCAGAATTCTTAGGCCCCTTTGTGATTCCTGTAAGTGTCAAGGGTGAGGTTCTGGGACAGTTATCCTCTTCTCCCAGTCTCCTTGTACACCACCCAGAGATCTGAGAACCTTGCCGATCCCGGTCTTTGGGTGTGGAATCGACCCTTTGTGATCTCTGCAATAACTCGAATTGAATTTTTAGATAATTTACCAACAACGGATTTATAGCCTATCGGGATGTATCTGTGACATTAGCTGCTTCTCATAGCGTACAGGTGCTTTGAGGTAGAACATAGCTGAACATAAATAAACACACCTTTTCTAGTTCAGTCAGTCCTCCTCTAGCGATGGACTCATGTGGGTTTTTTCTGGTGGCATTCCACTTTCCTTTGCCATCCCGATCAGGAAGCAATCTACAAAATCTTCACAGGAGTTAGGTGTTTCCTGAGTCTCTTGAATTTTGACCCATTGTTCCTCTCCTGAAGATTGTAAGTCTGTTTAATCTGTTCTTTGCCAAAGGAAATCCAGTAGATGAATTTTCCTACAAGGGTTACTCCCCACCTAAATGCACATGCAATGACACACAAACATCCATTCACATTCCATATAGATGCAATTCTTACATGGAATGATTTTATGTCATGCGTGAAATGAGACTCCTCATGCCCATAACCCGAGTCCCGACCGACTCCCTCACACATGCAATGCAAAGTGTGAAAAACGGAGATCATTGTTTCACTTGATGACTCGACTCGATAGACCCGACCTCAATACTCATTTGAATTTCATCAAATCCATGTGTTTGATATTTGTTTGGGCCCGTCATTTTTCGAGGTCCTATGAGGATCATCGCATGCCTTGGGCATTTTCACGGGCTTTCATCGCCGGTGATCATGTCCAACCGCATGCAAATTTAGGTCTTTCACCCTGGGGGAAATCTATCCCAACTTGCTACGCCCAACACACGTATATATATTTTCTTTCGTTTTCAATTGTACCACCATGAGTCTTAATGTGGACGTTGTCCGTTTTGAGCTCATTGCACATTCACCAAGAATGGTGAATTGACATACCTATGCACCCACACCCGACTCCACCCAATGTGACCATGCATATGAATGCAATCATGCTATTACATGTATACAACATTCATGTTTAATGGACAATTATATTTTTATATAATATAATTCACATTATTCAAGCAATCCATGTTAATACATCAATTGAGCATGCATTAACAACATAATTTTCACACAACCAATCATGTTATTCATTTTAGCAATGATACACAAACAATACCCATGGACAATTTCAGTCCAAGATCAGTCCTGAGATAGCCCAAAGCGGTCCTAAAATTTCAGTTCCGAAATCTTCGAAAACAATCTCGTAAATTTCAACTTGGTATCGAACGGTCCACAAACATCCGACCTTGGGTCGAAAACAATCCCATCCCGGCATTCGATCCCGCTTTTCTTGGGGTACGGAGCGCATAGCCATTTCCAACCCCAAAACACTAAAACCATTTTAATGGCTTTTAGACAAGGATTAAATCAAGTAGGAGAAAAACCCCGACCTCTTGGAGTTTTGTGAAACTCTCAGATTCTGATCTCACTTGAAGCTCTTGCCCATGAAGAAACTTCCTCTTGCCAGACGAAGCTGATATGTGAGGTCCGTCCAGGAAAAAAACTAGAGAAATTTAGAGCTTCTCTACCTTCTTTCTCTTTCTTTCCTTTCTCTCAGCCTGCCTCCTCATAGGTTTGGTCGACATACGGTCCAAGTGGGAGTGTCCTCCCTTGTCACGTGTCACCCTCTCATTGGCTCTCTTGGATTTCTCTTATCCACTTATCCAAAATTTGGATTTCCCCTCCAATCAAATTGTGACACATGGCCCACATGGATCCCACTTAGACTTTTGTTTGACTTGTCCTCCTTTTGACACGTGGCTCAATGTGAGACACCCAAATAAGTGCCAAGTGTCACTCGTGACTCACAGTGCCTCGAAAAATGTGAAATTCCGACTGTTTCCAAATTCGACGAGATAACTAGATTTTGCAAGACGATTCCAACGATGAAGTCCGTTTCATCATCCGAGATCTAGAAAAATTTTGGATTTTCAACCGAAATTACCATTTTACCCTCATTCATAAATTTGAATTTTCTCGGGTTTTACAGTTCCAATGGGAAGCACCCAAAGGTAGTGAGGGGGGCAAAAGCCGGTGGCGAAGATCAACCCAGCATCCCACATCCTCAAGGCGAAAGAAGAATTATAAGTTAGAAGCGATTTGCAAAAGTTTCTTTGATATCTTCCAAGAAATTGCATATCAATATACCCTTTATGGATGCACTTGAGAACATGCCAAGTTACGTGAAGTTCATGAAAAAAATCTTGGAAAATAAGAAGAAATTGGGTGAGTATGAGACCATCGCTCTAACTGAGGAGTGTAGCGCAATCCTTCAAAAGAAGATTCCACCTAAACTTAGAGATTCGGACAATTTTGCTATACCATTCTCAATAGGAAACTCGGTATCTGGTAAAGCTTTTTGTTACTTGGGAGCAAGCATCAACTTGATGCTGCTCTCAATGTTTAAGGTTGAGATTGGGAGAACAAAGTCGCTTGGCAAATAATTTTGCATTTGTGACGAGGTCTACCAACACCCATGGGGTGTAATTGGCTCTCTAGTGAAAGTGGATAAGTTTCCTTTTCCCAGCGAGACTTTGTCATCATAGACATGGGAAAGAAGATGATAAAGTGCGTTCTTACTGAGGATAAGCAAAAGCTAAGTTCAGAGTATTGATCGAGATAAATCAAAGGCATCATTTTTATTAAAATTTCTATGTGTTTTTATAGCTCAATTTGCATGATTCACATTCATATTCACTAATATTACGCTAATCCCCCATACTATAATGTTTTATAGGACATGGCGATGTTGGAATAAAAAAGGAAGTTTAATAATAGAAGAAAAGAACCGAAGCAGAAAAGACACAAAGAAGTGCAGCAGAGAGGCCTCGGGTACTTCACGGCATAGCGAGGTCTCCCTTTCTAAAATGGGAGCATTAAAAACTCTGATTTTTTGGGCCATTGATGGGCCGGATCCCGAGGTATAAAGAGGAAGAAATTTCGAGAGCGAAGGGGGGGATTTTTTGGGGAGCGGACTGAGAGACAGAAGACGAGAAAGAGAGATTGAGGCGGACCAGTTAGAGATCGCGAAGACGACCTCTTCTATATTTCTTTTCCTAATTCGTTTGATGCTGAAAATCTTTCAGTCTATAATGAAAACCATTATGAACTAACTTTTCTCTCTAGGGTTTTGTTAACCCTAACCACACCGTTATGGATTAGTACATTAATTGTGGTTTATTTAATATTGATATGAATTTATATGGTTACTTTATTCCTGAATTTAATCACATGTTATTATTTGGCCAATTATGGCATGCTAATGCTAGGAGTCTAATATTGAGAGAAGATGACTCGTAGGGACATGGTTAAAGCAACACTTGGTCAATCAAGGAATAGAGATATCCCGCATTCCAAGTGTAGCGTTAGGGTTTGCACATTCATACATCTCGGAGTCAAGGGGTCGAAGTAGAGATGCAATACACTCCACTAGCTAGATAGACAGCTATATCTCGAGAGAGAATACCTTATATGAAGCACGATCAACCCGTAACATAAATCGTGGCCGGAATATTAAATAAATCTTTGTTATCTGGGTTAAAATCCATCAGGTGTGGTAGGCGAAGGCAAAACCCCAGTTTTCTCATCATTGCCTTCAATCGAATTTTCAATATTAGGCTTTCTTTAATTAGGTTAATTTAGTCTTAATTCGCTATAAGACTAGATCCAAATATTGTCTAGATCATCAAGCCAGTATTCAACAAGCTTCTCTTCGTGGGAATGACACTTGACTAAACAGCACCGCTGCGTGAACTCAGTGGCGTATGCGCATGCAGTGCGCATTTTTACCAGCTTTTACACACTCACTTTGGCGGAAGTCAGTTTTGGGCCGTTGCGAGGACCAGTTTAGTGTTGATATTGACAACAATGCTATAGATTGTACTTTGGATCAATTTTATTTTATGTAGTTCTTTTCACTTTTTAATCATTTTTATTATTCTTTGTTTTAGTTATTTTGCCTTATCTCATCTGTGTTGTGACTTGTTCACCGACTTCGCGCGTGATTTCGGGAAAGCAATTAGTGTGCATGCAAAGACAAGATCGTAGAGAATTACTTCCATTCGATCTTGGTGAAACCGGACATTGACATCGATTACGCGAGAGAAGCACCGCCTTGATTTTAAAATCATGCGAATCAAGAGAATGAAGGGCGAGTTCGAAGGAATGAACCATAGGTGGAGCATAATGGACAGAATTATAGAGATCAAGCCACCAGATCATCCGTACAACCTAATAATCCGCATATGCTACTTAAGGAGTTCGCCTTACCACCTACAGTTATTCAGTCAGCTATACGATGAGCACCCATTCAAGCGAACAATTTTGAGCTGAAAGGAGTAACTCTACAAATGCTCCACAATATACAGTTTCATGGGTTTGCACACAATGAGAATCGAATGCACATCCCGACAAGTTTTATTAAAGTCTGCGACATAGTAAATCTCAATGGGTAGCAAAAACTCCGGATTGCGTATATTCCCACTTGTCATAGCGACCGACTAAGCATTGGTTGACTAGCCAACCACGGTTCGTACCTCGTGGAATGACTTAGTCTGAAATTTCTGACCAAATTTTTCCCACTTGCAAGATTATAAGCTGGTACAAAGAGATTTAACGTCCCGGTGGTCGAGGGGAGGAGCAGCCAGGCACAGGAGGGAATTTCATGAGCTGCGAGGGAGATGCCGCAATCCGCGGGGTTAACTGGGTGGATGCGGTGCACATGTTCTCTGACGGGTTAGCGATTCATTTGAGACCGATCATTGATGCCTCGATGAGATGTGCTCACGATTGAAGAAGACTACGGATCAAACATGAATGTGAAAGATAACCACTAATACTAATCGATTGGCCTTGAGATGAATCAGCATAGGAAGTCATAGCGGAGTAGACCACTGAGAAATTCGGTAACACGGTAAACCATGTCGTGCGATTAGCCCCAAATAGCTAGCCGGTAAAGTACGGTGAATGCTATTCAGAATAACCCTTGGGAGATCTGCGAGTCTTGAGGAGGACAACACAGTACTATGGATTGTTAGTCGGGGCAAATAACAGTAGAGCAAGCATAGTATGTGAATCGGAAAAATCAACAATAGCAAGGGTGATGTGGAAGTAGTATCGAGCAGGTGCAGAATGGGAATCGGAAATTAGAGCCTTCGGGGTTGGAGAGGTAACCAGAATAATCAGAGCAATCAGAACTATGGCTAGAGGAACAACCAAAATAGTATTCCACCATTTCTAGCAAGCAAACCACCACTAGAAAAGAAGGTAGATTTAGAAGAAACCACAGCTCGTATGATGGCTTACACACATTATGAGATGAGGCAGAGGCCCACGTTCAAAACGAAACTTAGCGTTTGGAAAACCATTGCACTCAACAACAGAACCAAGGGGCCTAACTCAGAAACCTGGAAGTGCAAATAGGCCAAATATCCATTGTTGACCTGAGGGCGACGAGGCATTACCTGGTAACCGCAGAGTGGAGCAGGCGAAGATGTGAGCGGTAAAATCCATCATTGAGAAGTGGCGGAAAGTCATGATGCTAGAGGCGGCCACCGGTGATATGAGAGGTAGGCGAGGGAAGTAATCGGACCAGTCGGAATGACAAGATAGAAAGGGAACAACCCCTTGAGAAAAGTGCGTGGAAGAAGAAGAAGCAGGCTAAAAGATCGACCCTGACCACGAGATGAACCCGTTGTCACACGTTTCGTACCCTCAGCGCTGAAGAAAATAAATTTAGACCGAAGCAATTCCTGCAAAAGTTTATGGAAGTATTCAAGAAACTACATATAAATATTCCATTTGCTGATGCGTTAGAGCAGATGCCCTGTTATGTCAAATTCATGAAGGATATACTGTCAAAGAAAAGAAGACTGTCGGACTTCGAGACAGTGAATCTCACCAAGGAATGTAGTGCCATCATTCAGAGGAAGCGCCCTGGTAGAAAGACAGGGCAATTTTACTATTCTGTGTGTGTTGCCCAGGAACTCCGTCTTTGAGAGGGCGCGCGTGACTGGGGCTAGTATCAACCTCATGTCGTTATCCATATTCGGGCAGTGGGATTAGGTGGCTTCGCTAACTGCAGTCACACTCGGAGTTAAGCAGCAGACGGATCCTTCGGCACACCCGAGTGATAGAAAACGTTAGTAGGAGCCCAGGCAGATTCATCTTCCCAACATATTTCATCATTCTGGACATGGAAGAAGATAAAGAAATACCCATAATATTGGGTAGACCATTTCTCGCAACTAGTAGGGGAATGATTGATGTGTAGAGGGGAGACTTGAAATTGAGAGTACAGGATGACGAGGTTAAGTTCAATGTGTTTGGTACAGTAAGACACCCGGCCCAGTGATGCGTAGCCCGTAGCGAGAGAGGCCAGTAGAAGCTATAGTGTCTAGCTAAAGTGGTCTCACTGACCCTTTGGAGACTAGCCTGGTATAGGGTGAATCATAAGAACTAGGAGAAGAGGCCGAAGAATATGTTAAATGGATGGACTCTTTCCAACCTAATAGAAGGAAATACTATGAACTCCTAGGCGAAATTACTCAAACGTTAGTGCCATCCTTCAACAACCACCCATGATGGAACAAAAGCCACTACCCAACCATTTGAGGTATGCTTATCTTGGGGACCCATCCACCTTACCAGTGATTATTTCAGCATCCTTAACAGCAGCAGAAGAAGATAAGTTGTTGAGAGTACTCAAAAATCACAAGGTTGCACTTGGTTGGTCTCTGGCTGATTTAAAGAAGATTCGCCCCTCTATGTGCATGCATCGAATTCTGTTAGAAGATGGTCATAAGCCTTCAGTGGAAGCACAAAGGAGACTGAATCTAACTATGAAAGAAGTAGTCTGCAAGGAAGTACTAAAGTGGTTGGATCTTAGAGGTTGCTTATATCCGATTCGATGGTGCATGAGTGAGTCCGATGCGAGGTAGTGCCGAAGGGAGGAACGGCGGTGATGAGACCCGCGAGCAGCCGTGCCTTCTAGACGATCCCGCGAGGTTGGAGATTTGCATTGACTCGAGCTGAATAAGGCTTCTCGAAAGAAGACCATTTTCCATTGCCATTTTTGGATCAGATGCTAGATCGGCTAGCAGAGCATGAATCTTCTTGTTTCTTGGATGGAGTACTCGGTTACAACGGATAAAACAGCCACAGAGGATCAAGATAAGGCGACATTCACTTACCCCGCCACGGTACATTACGCATTCAAGCGGATGCCCTTTGAAATTGTCTGATACACCGGGCACATTCGGCGTTATATGATGGCCATATTCTCGGACATGGTGGAAAAGACAATTGAGGTGTTCATAAGATGACTTTTGATCTTGGGAACTCCTTTGACAATTGTGCGGAAAACACGGTCGATCTTCAGTGAGATGTGAAGAAACCCGATCTTGTGTTGAATTGGGAGAAGTGCCACTTTATGGTCTGAAGGCGCAGTACTTAGGCATCGGATTTACGTAAGAAGAGGAATGAGGTCGACGAAGTAAAGATTGAGCAATAGAGAAACCACCACCACCATCATCAATAAAAGGCATAAGAATCTTCACCGGTTACCGCAGGGGTTCTGGATGGTTCTTTGCCGGATTCGCGAAGCCCTTGTCGGTTGCTAATTAGGGGACACCATTTGATTTTGATGGCTTGATGTGTGCAAGCTTTCAATCTGAAAGATAGATTGGTATCGGCCCCATGGATTGCGGCACAGTTGAGACCTCCGTTTGAGCTAATGTAGCGACGCCGATGACTATGCGATCGGGCGATCTTGGGATAGAAGAAAGGATATTTGGGGGTTATCCACTATGCTAGCCGAACTTTGAATGATGCCCCGGCTAAACTATGCCACCAGAAGAAAATGGCTATTGACCATCGTTTCGCCTTTGATAAATTTAGGCCACTACTTGATTGGCAATAATTAATAGTGCATCTTGACCACTCAACCCGTTGTTTGTGATTATAAGGGCGCGAGACTAATACGGTGGGTACTCCTATTACAAGAGTGACCTAGAGATAAGGGACTGAAGGGAACGAGAGGAGCCTGAGTCGCGGACCATCTGTCATGGTTGGAAGGGCTTTAGAGACGAGGTGCGGAGTTAATGATAATTTCCCGGATAGGCAGCTCTTAGTAATTGAAGATTACAAACTTTGTTCCATGGTTTGCCGACTATGTGAATTACTTAGTAGCCAAGGTGATCCCTCCAGATTTTAGCTACCAACAGAAGAAGAGGTTCTTTGCACATTTGAAGCACTATTACTGGGAAGAACCTATTTTATACAAACATCGTGTGAATCAAGTGATAAGACGATGTGTACCTGAAGATGAAATGGGTAGTATTCTAAATCCCTGCCACACTTTATCATGTGGTGGGCACTTTGGCAACTTGACGACTATGAAAAGGTACTGTCAGGGTTTCTCTTGGCTTTAGTTTGTTGAGGATGCTCACCAGTTTGAATCTACCTGTGATAAGTGCCAAAGGATGGGCAGCATTTCCAAACAGGATGAACCACACATGCGCACAATTCTAGAGGTCGAGCTATTTGACTTGTGGGGGATGGACTTCATGGATCCATTTCCCTGTTCATTCAGTAACTTGTATATTCTCCTTGTTGTAGACTACGTCTCCAAATGGGTAAACAATGCAGGCAGCACTAATGATGCTAGTTGGTAGTCAGTTCCTTAGCGACCACATATTACACGAGTTCGGCACTCCGCGAGCACTAATCCTGCGGATGGTGGTACTCATTTACGCAACAAAGCCCGGTTGATAAGGTCTGCGTAAATATCGCATACCACGCGAGGCAAGCAGGCATGAGAAGGTCAAGCCAGAAAATCCAAAGTCCATTCTAGAAAAAACGGTCCAATAGTTCAAGAAAAGATTGGTCGAAGAAGATTGATGATGCACTTTGGGCATACAAGACAACATTTAAAACCCCATTGGGTATGTCGCCATTCCGACTGGTTTATGGGAAAGCATGCCATTTACAATGGAATTAGAACATAGAGCATACTGGGCAACTAGGCTTCTGAACATGGATAGTAAGGTAGTCGGAGAGAAGCGGATGCTACAACTTAGTGAATTAGATGAATTCCGCAATGAGGCCTATGAGAATGCTCGAATCTATAAGGAAAAGACGAAAGCTTGGCATGACAAACATATTATAAGGAAATAGTTTGAGTCGGGTCAACAAGTCTTGTTGGTCGAGTAAAAATTTGAAACTCTTCACTACAGTAAGTTGAAGTCAAAATAAATTCGGTCAGTTCACGATTGGTTAGTATTTCCCTATGGAGGAGTTAGATAATGCATCTGAGAGAAGGGCCGGTTCAAAGTTAATGCCGAGTTGAAGTAATATTTTGGAGGAGAAATTCCCTTACGAAGGAAAGCGAAGACACCATTCTAAGCACGAAGCGAGAAGCTAAATAAGGTGTGGATGATCACCAACAGTTCAGCATTTTTCCAGTCTAAGTGATGTACGTTGCAGGAATGTCGAGCTAACGACGTTAAACATAGTACTTATTGGGAGGCAACCCAAGTATTGTGAGATTCCCTTTTTCTTTGAAATTGCGTTATTTCCGGTCTTTTTAAGTGCTCTTTCGTACATTTTTCGCTTTTAGAATCTCTACTTTTGTTTGCTTTAATGTGTTTAATTCCAGAAGGACTAGAAGATGTGGCTCAACATGTGAGGGTTACATTTTCATTGCGGTTAGAGACCCCAAAATGCAGGGTTTACAAACATTTTCGAGACTTTTGGTATCATGTGACACTTGGTCTCTCGTAGAAATAAGGAAGCCTGACTCAATTCTCGTTTAAAACCCTTTCGGGTGCACCGCAGCGTAGGTCTCTGGCTGTTGCGTAGGCGAGAAAAGCTTCGTCATGGTGTAGAGCTCTCTGTAGCTGCACGATATCGGAAACTTTTTAAATTCCTTTAAAAACTCCACGGGCTTTTCATTTTGTTCTCCACCCGCTGGCCCTCTCAGCTGCCCTTTCCTCTTCCTCTCTCGTTTTTCTTATGTTTGCAGGTCTCTAACCCTAGATCGACCACCATGGCTCCATAGAAGTCGATCTGGCCAAAACGATGATTAGGCTCACCTCTCACGATGGCACCCCCTGCACGGATGATCCCGAAGCAAGTTCATTTCCCGGGGAGGCGAGAAGCGGATCTATCACGAGTCCTGTTGACCACTCTTTTGTCCTGACGAGGTTTCCCACTCGATGCGTTCTTCAGCTTCACTGCCAGAGCAGCGGCGAGAGACACTCTGTGCACCCCCTATCCTGCGGAGTAGCTGGAGTTGTGGAGCTCCTCCGATCGCCTTTCAAAGTCGGCTGCTTGTTTTTTAAGTACGTGGCGGAGTGAATTACGGTTGGTGCCTAGGCCATTAACCAAGTTCTTGCAGTGGATGGCTTGACAGTGCAAAATAAGAAGCAGTGTGTGCGACGGACATGAGAGCTTGATCGCGAGGTGCTCACTTAGGGCGGGGGCGTGTGGAAATGCCAGCCATCGGCCAGTAGTTTACGATTTTAGATGCACTCCTCAGCGGAGTGGCAGTGCAGTATAATTTTATGTCGCAATCGAACTACCCTCTGCGAGCATGGTGCAGACAAGACGATCCTTCTCTACGTTATGACCAAGGGTCTCTAGTTTGACATCGGTCGGTAAGTGAGAGGGGGTTGATCGAGGTTGACCCGAGGAGATGCACCGGGCTGATCACCTAGCGATTACTGATTATCTTGGCGGTCGAGTCCGTCTTGGACTTCGGGCTTGAGTGAAGCCGCGCTACCCATACCACTGCCCGAGCAAAGTTTGAGAGCCACAGTGATCGATGAGGAGCCCAGAGCGATATGTGTTGTAGCGCCACACCTGAGTGTGGGGCGACCCGGAGACGGTGACAGAGTCCCCTCAATTCGACTCGGTCCACAGTGGGCGGATTGCCCTGCGCCTGCCGCGCAGTTTAGCACATATTGGGATGAGTCTCGAGAACTATCGTGTTGCCACGAGTTTAGGGCGTAAACGCGCCATCGAGAGCCCGAAGATGGCCATCATTAAGCTCGGCTAGGACCATATCACCACGGCCCAGTTGGCCCAGGCTCCTCTCTTTCACACACCACCACCACCACTTGCGGTGATTCTCTATGGCCGTATCTCTTTGCGCTATTTTCTTTTTGTCTTTGAGGACATCCAATTTTAGGATTTTGGGGTGTATATGTGGGTGTACCGGTTGGCTTAGTTTTTTTATTTTTTTTTATTTTTATCTTTGCATGTTTTAGGCATGTTTTAGGTCTAATTTTCGTTCATCAGTTTTAGTTGGTTTTGTTTTCTTTTACCAACATGTACCAACATGTATGCATTTAACCCCGTATTACCATTCATGAGTAGTTTCGAGTTGGTATTAGCGTGAGCTTTAGTTTTGACCATGATGACCATGATGTCAACAAAAAGGGAGTCATAGTAATCACAGAAAACTGGTGTTTCGATGAAATAGGTGATTGGGATGAATCATGCGTGCATTTCAGTTAAATTCTCAGTGTTCTTTATAGCTAAAATGCATGATTCACAGACATTTTCATTAATATTACGCTAATCCCTCATATTATATTATTCTCTATAGAATAATATGGCAAATGTTGGAATCAAAAGGGCAATGAAAGCACGTAAAAAGAGTAGAAGCAAAAATGACGAAAAGGCAGCATCACAAAGGGTTACGGGTTCGCCGCTGAGAAGACCCCCTTCGCCGCAGCGAAGCACTCCGCCTCTGTGAAGCCCCCCTTTGCCGCGGCGAACCAAAAAGCCTGAAATCAAAGGCCTCGGGTTCGCCGCGACGAAGCGAGGTTCCCTTTCCATTATGGGAACTTGAAAAAACCCTAGCTTTCTGGGCCATTGATGGGCCCGCGTCTCAAGGTATAAAAAGGGAGTAATTTCGAAGCAAAAGAGGGATTGGATTGGGAAGAAGGAGGATATACAGGAGTGAGAGATCAAGATAAACAAATCCCTGATGCATCGAAGACTAAATTTTCTGTATTCTTTCCTTCAACCCACTTCATGATTCTAATTTTCAATTCAGAAGGAATAATATGATGAACTAACTTCTTTTCTCTTAGGTTTTACCAACCCTAACCATAGTTCGATGGATTGATTTTCAGTTTCGCTTATTTGAATGTTAATATGAGTTCGTATGTTTGCGTTTTTAATTCGGTTTAATTACATGTTATCGTCTGCCAACTGCATGCTAAAGCCGGGAGTTTGAGATCGAGAAGATAACCTTGTGGACATGGTTAAAAAGCAACACTTGGGTAGTCAAGAATAGAGATGTTCTAGACTACAAGTGTGGCACTAGGGTTTACACATTTAAGCATTTCGGAGTCGAGGGGTTGAGGCAGAGATGCAATACATCCCACTGGAAAGATAGGAAAATATACCTCGAGAGAGAATATCTTCTAGGAAAGATCAACCCGCTAACATAACTCATATAAATACTTCAATAAGTTCTTAATTGAATTGACATCCATCAAGAGTGTAAGAGACGGTAAAACCCTAGGTTTCTCATCACCGATATAATTCAATACATTCAATTTTAGGTTTTTATTAATTCAAGTAATTTAGTCGCAACTCGCTTTAGGATTAGATCCAAATATTATTGAGGTCATTAAATCAATAGTCGACACGCTTCTCTTCGAGGGAACGACACTTGACTAACCACTATACTACATCAACTCTCGACACGCACTCAGGCACACCCGGGCTCATGCTTTCCCACAACGGTACACACTCACCATCGGCCTATCAATAGGGGACTCCAAGGTTGTCTAACGATCGAGACTGCATTGTATAAAGTTGAGAATGACCATGTCTGGCCAGCCCTTTTAGATCTCAAGAAATCATTTCCCAAAGTAAGCTATCGCGCACACACATGTGATCTTTGGGGTATGCCTTGAATCCGAACTCACCATGCAAGAGTTCTACGAACCTTGGAAGGTCTAAACACCTAAGTGATGGGACACCTTAGAAAAAAAAGAATCACCTTTGAGCCCCAAATATAAATAATAATAATAATAATAATAATAATAATAATAATAATAATATATATATATATATATATATATATATATATATATATATATATATATGATTAGCTTATGGTTTGGAATATGTGGATCATCCAATCAAAATCTCGGGCACAGTCCGGCTGGCTTTTCAAAGCCTAATGCCCTAAGCCAACTGGCTGGGAGCCATTGACTTCATTGCCCGCTACATGGGAAAGAGGATGGATGATTTCCACAGCCTAGGGCCTCGAGGTTTGGCTGAGTGTTTGGGGTGAAGTTCGAGGGGAACTGAATGCTCGATGCCCTTAACCAACTGGTGGGGAGTCACCAATGAATCCCCGCTACAGGACCCCTCACCTAAAACTTCTTGGCGTTAGTGCTCTTCCAATTCTATCTTAGAGCTAATCCCCGTAGGATTAGTCATGAATAAATCAGCGTTCTCATCCTTTTCAGGTTAAGCTATTCCAACAGTAAAGTTAAATTCAAGCTCGGGGGTACTAAAGTCGAGCCATACATCGTGAGATCACACCAACCGCACATAGATTCCTCGGGGAAAGGCTATTGGAGTGCTAAAAAATGGGGGCCGGACTCTTGCTTGGTTAAACGAGACTGACCTAATGCAGATTCTTGAAAGTTAAACAAACCTAGGTGGTCCTTGGATCTAATGAACTGGTTCATGTTGACCCTTTCTTGCTGGCATCATGTGTACTAGACCCATATCATCAGTGTTAGCTACGCTTTATTCTTGTATTCTTTGTTTAGAGTATGTTCTTGCTTGGGGGCAAGCAAGAAGCTAAGTTTGGGCTTGTTGATTAGAGGAACTGCATGCATTTCAAAGAAATTTCATGTGTTTTATAACTCAATCAGATGATTCACATTCATATTCACTAAGATTACGCTTAATCCTATACTATAATAAGTTTTATAGACATGGCGATCTTGGAATCAAAAAGGAAGTCATTGTTTAGAAGAAAAGAACCGGCGTAGAAGACACAAAGAAGTGCAAATAGAGAGGCTCCTGGGCACGTCGCACGTAGCGAGGCTTCCTTCCGCATCAGAGCATTGAATAACTCTAATTTTTTGGGCCATTGATGGGCCCGAATCCCGAGGTATAAAGAGGAAGCAATTTCGAGGCAGAAGGGGGGATTTTGGGGAGGCTGACTAGAGACAAGGAGAGACGGATAGAGAGAGATTGGCAAAGATGGATTCCGAGAGATCGCGAAGACGGCCTCTTCTATATTTCTTTTCCTGATTCGTTTGATACTGAAAATCTTTCAGTCTATAATGAAAACCATTATGAACTAACTTTTCTCTCTAGGGTTTTGTCAACCCTAACCGCACCGTTATGGATTAGTACATTAATTGTGGTTTATTTAATATTGATAAGAATTTCATGGTTGCTTTACTCCTGAATTTAATCACATGTTATTTCAATAATTTGTCATGCTAATGCTGTGAGTCCGATATATTGAGAGAAGATGACCTGTGTGAGGAACATGTGGGTAAAGCAACATTTGGTCAATCAGAATAGAGATATTCGTGATTCCATAGCACTAGTGGTTTGCATTATCTGCGTATCTGAAAGTCGCGGTCAAAGCAGATGCAACATGAATCTCACTATAGATAGTACTATATCCCGAGAGAGAATATCTTGTAGGCACGATCAACCCGCTAACATAAATCATGTGGAATATTAAATAAATGCGCTATCTAGGTTAAAATCCATCATGTGTGGTAGGCAAAGGCAAAACCCTAGTTTTCTCATCATTACCTTAAATTGAATTTTCAATATTAGGCTTTCTTTAATTCGGTTAATTTATTCTTAATTCGCTATAAGACTAGATCCAAATATTGTCTAGATCATCAAGCCAGTATTCAACAAGCTTCTCTTCTCGTGGGAACGACACTTGACTAGCCACTACACTATGTGAACTCAACATGTATACTTGCGTGCACGGGTCTGCATTTTTACCTACTTTTACACACTCACTTTCAGCCCGTCAGTTCCCATCATACTTGGTATACCCTTCTTAGCTATGGGAAAAGCTTAAATTAATGTGCATGAGGGTGAGCTTAAATTGAGAGTTCAAGGAGATGAGGTCACTCCATGTATTACAAGCTATGAAACATCCAGATGATGAACCCAATGACGATATCCAGAAATGTCACCCCAAGGAGATCATGTAGAGTGACATGGTAAACTTCAAGGATAAGCTCATTGCGACACAGAAAGAAACCAAGAGAGTTAAGAGTGAGGAAGACAAGATATTTCTTCTGCCCTTAGCAGTGCATTGGAGCACTATGGAATTTTGTTAGCATTTCTAGTCTCTTTTGAAGACCGACATTGAGATTCAAGGAAGTCTAGCTAATGACATTAAACAAAGCGCTACTTGGGAGGCAACCCAAGCATTTTCAAGTTTGTCATTCATTAGTGTAGTTTTACATATGTTTGTCTATTTTAGAGATGGAAATTTTCTCAGAGACCATAACTTACGTATGTTGTTGTGTTTTCAAGCTCCGAGATCGGCTTGGAATGCGAGAGATAGCTCGAAATTTACTTGGTCGACAAGGATCTAACCCCGCAAGGGAGTGCTCCTTCACTTAAAAATGTTTTTATCAAAACGTTGAGTTACCCTCTCTGTAACGTCGTGACGTTGATTAATGCCCAAAAAGTGCTATTTTGAGCCCTATTTGAGATAGGTTTTGAGTGCTTTTTGCGCACTAATCATGTCAATAATGCCAATTAAAGTGTTCAGTCTTCTTAGTATCACTTATGCCGTTTAGGTTATTTTCGTTGTTTCATGTAAGCCAGATACCTCGGCAGCTCAATATCGAGATATATGCTTAACCACGTAAGATTGAACCATTTATCACTCCTTCAAACATACCAAGATTCAATGAAGGAATGAAGGCAAAGCGATGAAAATGGATGCGTGAGAGCAAGAGGCAATGCGCTGAAGAGCAAAGAATTCCGTGAAATTCCCGCTTAAGATCGCGGAAAATTTACCGGGATTGCGAAATTTGTATAATCCCAGCGAAATCGAAATCCCCCGCTAGGCTCAAAATTTCGCTTATGCACCTGCTCCTAGCTTAGTTCACACACTTCGCTTATCTCTTAAAATTCGCAAGCTAGCAAATTTCTAGCCAGCGAAATTGCCGCCTGCAGAAATTCTCCGATTCGCTATCTCCACTGCTACCTAGCGAATTTTCGCTATTAGCAAAATTTCGCTACCCAGCGAAATCAGATTTCAAATGCCCCCGGGCCTCACATCCTTTCAGGAATTAATGCAACCGAATTCATTTTGGTGTATTACTTCCTTGTCCCTTATATTAGCCAAAATGTTAGGCTTTCTTGTATTTTCATACACTGGGTGGCCTATATAAGCTTCCCCCCCCCCCCCAAATTGTAACCCTAAGCACTTTACAATCTGCCTATTTTCATTTTACGTAAATATCTCCCGCAGTTTTCATTTGAGGTTTTTTTTTCTCTTTCTCTCTCCTCTCTTTCTCTCATTTTCTAGTTACCAAACAACCCCTTCGAGGATGACAACTCAAGAGATGTCGCGCTTCCTCTTAGCGCTTTGGAAGAGGAAGGTAGCTAGCTTGGTCAGCAGTAGTCATGGTGCTTGTCCTCTCAGCGGTGTTAAATGCCATGTACCGTATTTATGGTTCCCATCTTCTCAAACTAGGGTTGGAATATCATTTAATGTCATTACTTTGGCTAATACTTACCATAAAGTTTTAGGATACAGCAGATACTTATTGCTAGATGCACTGTTGTTCTTTTAGGGATGGCCTTTACGAGCCACCGAAATGATGTTTAATGTTATGGTTTCAAACTCGAAAGCGGGCCGGGGATGCATGTTGCCCGTGGCTGTGACCAAACAAGAATGATTCTGTGTGGTTAGCTTGCTAGTTAAACAAAGATCCAAAGGCATTACGGGGCTCGACTATGTCGCTTGCCATGATGCGAGATAAAACCCGGAGGACACTTGTTAACCCCATGTTGTCAAGCTAGTGACCTAAACTCAAAGCTACCTTTTTCACACTTTTCACTTGCGCTTGCAATTAATCAAAGACACAACAACCCCACTGCTTTGAAACAAACAAACTAAAATCCAAAACTAAAAGCCTCACCATTTTCAAACATCGATGCAAGTCATTCATGTGGATGAAAAACCCATCCCCTCGTGTTCGAATTCTTTTCTGTATCGCTTATTCGCAAAAGAGTCGACTACCAAAGAGGAGGAACTTAAGATATAAATTTCGTTGATTCCGATCACCCTATCGCGGGCACTAATCAATCGCGCCGTTGTCAGGATGGTGCCAAACCACGCTGATGTCGGGCGTAATTGATCACATCACAAGTGAAGGTGACCTTTTTAACTCTTTTTGAATCCCGCTTGGTCAGAATCCGCAAGTGTCATCACTTATGTGCACTCCAGACCGTTTTGTTTTTGTTTACAAATAGCTTTTATTTTAGCTAACAATAACCTTTTGCAAGTTGTTTGTGTTATTTCAGGTCTCGCTAGTAATGTGTTTATGCAACAATGGGGACAGAGACACTTCGTGCAGACTACGTAGAATCAAGACACCAATCGAACAAGACAAGGTAATACGTGACACCATGGAGCCCCTACTCGAGGAACAGAGGTCACTGAAAATCCCAAAGGAATCCAACACCCATAGTCGATGAGGGACCATATACACCTCCTGTAGTTAGTGCCTTCCCGCATCATACCCCGTCGAAGACAGCAGCTGAGGCCCTATTCGTACCCCTACTCCCCAGCACATATCATGGTATGGAAAATGAAAAATCCATACACACACATAAGGGATTTTGAGGAGGTTTGCACAACCTTTGGGCCAAGGTATGATCGACATGGATTCATAAAGCTGAAAGCATCTTTAATCGACCCTAAAGGGAGCCGGGCGCCAAGATTCGCTTAACTCACCGAGGCCTAACCATAAAAAATTGGCCGAGCCGCAAAGGCAGAGCGAAAAAAATTCTTCAGTGCTCATAAGACCAACAATTTGAAGAGACAAATTTACACCTTTGCAGCTCAAGATGGTGAGAGGTTCTACCAGTGCTGGGATAGATTCATGGAGACCATTAGTGCTTGTCCGCATCATGGGTTTGATACATGGATGCTGGTAAACCACTTCTATGGTGGTATGTCTCCTGCCATGAAACGCTTATCGAAACCATGTGGGGGAGATTTTCCGAAAAGCATCCCCGATGAAGCCATGGATTTTCTGAACTATGTGGCTGAAACTTCTAAGGGTTGGGATGAACCAAACCCGAGAGAAATCGAAAAAATGAGGCCCTTAACCAACCCTAAGAGTGGGATGTATGCACTGTCAGAGGATATAGAAATGAAAGCTAGAATTTCAACTCAATTAGAAGGGGCGGAGGAGCTTAAGGCAACGTCGATAGTAAAAAAGGACTGTAAAATCCCGCATTGTGCCAATCCATAAAAATTACCTCTGCCACCGCCCACCCCGGGCGACGCATCCTGCGGCCCCTTCAAAGGAAGGATTCATGTCGAATGTGCAACACCGAGGTCAATACAAGCCACCACAACCTAATACCCAATATGGTAATAATACCCCATAAATCTCCACTGAGTAATCACCCAACTCTCTGAAACCCAATCCTCGCCTATGTGCTCCTGTGCCAAACTACGCCTTGGTTCCACTTCAACCACAACCACCTCCATCCTCATCTCCTGTGGAACAAGCCATTTTAAATTTGAGTAAGGTGGTGGGTAATTTTGTGGAAGAACAAAAGGGGATCAATGTGCAATTAGCACAAAGGATTGATACTGTAGAGAGCACCCTGAACAAAAGAATAGATGGGCTTGAGAGCAATCTAAACAAAGAATTGGACAACTCCACGTAACTCAATCAAGAAGATCAACAATATTCGAGGTGCAGGAGAGGAAGGTTCCTTCACAAACAAAGGCTAAACCCAAAGGGAATCCATGAGGTAAATGGTCATCCAAAGAATTTAGGAATGGACAGGTGACAATAATCACCTTAAGGAGTGGAAAAGAGGTTGATCAGCCCATGCCTAAGCCTGTTGAAGAAACCAGGAATGAAGTAGAAATGGAGCCAGAACACATTTTCCTGAAAGAGGACTCAATGAAACACTGCATGCCACCTCCATTTCCACAAGCACTTAGAGGCAAGAAGAAGGCATCTCAAAGAAGCAGCATCCTAGAAGTCCTAAGGCGTAAAAGTCAACATACCTCTTTGACATAATCAAACAGTCCCCGCTTATGCAAAATTTTCAAAGATCTGCACAATCAAGAAGGGATTAGTATTGAGAAAAAGGCATTTCTACCGAACAAGTCTGCCATAATCCAGCAAGAATCCAAATAAATACATAAGATCTAGGATCTCCTGGCCAATTTCAAGAATATTGGTGGGACTTGTATAGACAACCCTACTGACTCAGAGCCGCAGGAACCTACCGCCATACTGCGGTATACAAATAGGGAGTTCAGAACTTAAACTCACCAACATCACTATCATCATCGACAGATTCAAGTGAAGATCCCTAAGGATAGCTGAGGATGTCTTAGCGTAAAATAGACACCCTACTACCCAAGAGGATTTCAGAGTGCCTCGACAATCGAGCCATTTGCAAATGAACCCACACCATGTGCCAATTATCCCTAGGAAGACCATTTGCCACCAATGCAATCATCAATTGCCTAATGGAGTCAGTAACTTTACGCTTATAAATACGACATCGAGTTGAATATTTCACTTGAACAACAAGCACAAATTAATGGAAACTGAAAATCAAGTGACTAATGATGTGTGCTCAGTGTGTCAGGATGCAGGGAAGCTGAATGACCAAGAACTACAGGATATAGCCAACCCAGGTGAAGCAGGTGTTGTGGTATTGCCATCAATAGCCACTGTAGGGCAATTGATCAATTCAGAATCCATCAGTGAGGACCAAGTCACCAATGGGAAAACCAACAACAAGGATTCGGGCCAGTTATCACGTGGTCGAGGAGATCACCCTCGACCCCTTGCAGCAAGGTGGAAGGGGATATCGAACCGTCTGCTTCCAAAACCGAATCATCAACAATTTTTATTTTTGTTTTAATTTAGTCAATTTTAATAATTTTTGTTATTTTTAGAAAGTTTAACTTTTAGCGCTTTTCCATATTTAGTAACTTTGTTTATATATTATAGTATTTATATTAAATTTTTAATTATAGTTTTATATAATAATCTTATTTTCTTACATTATTAATAATTAACCACTGAAATTCGATTCTAGAGGTGGTAGAAGCAAGTTTAGCCAAATTCGCTACACCAGCGAAATTAAGGCAAAGACCCTTCTACACTTCGAGGTCCCATAAGAGGAGGAGGGGGGTTTTGCCACACCTTCATTCTCCTGCACCCTCCCCGCGCGGCTCCCCCGAGTTTCCTCGCTTACCCTTGCCGCAGCCCTGAGCCACCGCCTGAGTCACAGCCTGCACCAGCCTATGCCCTGCACGACCGAGCCCTAGCCGAGTTCCCCAACACAGGGCGCGAGCCCCGGTTTTCGTGCACCAGTCAGCCGCCCAACCTCGAAACAAGCCACCACTGGGGCTATCACAAACCGTGCTCCTCACCGACCACCGCAGACATAGTCCCCGAGCCACCAAAGAGTGCCGCCGCTTCTTCCTCGCAAGACGTATCCAAAGGCCCTCGGTTCCCGCTGAGCCCGGTTCGCGCACCCGCATTGGGCAGACTCACGCCGCAGCGGCCACATATCAGCCCCGCAGCGCTCCCTCTCGCTTTTATTTTCGGCCAGCCCAAAGATATCAGGTTCTCGGTCTATTGATGCTTATGGTTCAGATTTGGGGTGGGTCCCGCCTTCACGCGGGTCGATTTAGTACACTGAAAGAGAGGTCCCGCCTGCACAAATTTCTGGGCCCGAGGCGCCCCATGCCTCGTGGATTTCGACGATACCGTGACTCTGATGGGACCCCTGCCCCTTCACACCAGGCCACGCAGAGATCTAGGAGGGCCCGCCTCCAAGCGGGCCCGCACACGGCCCGGTGAGTCATCTCATCTGTGCCTCGGGCCATCGCCAACCACATCCGCGAGATCTACATCATCGCCTCGTTGTCACCGCTCCAGGATCGGGAGGCCATTGTTGTTTCGGCACCCATTCTGAAATGTCGCGACTACACTCGAGGGACTTTCACTCAGGAGTCTTACTACGATGTCCCGCATCGCGCTGGATCCCGCATTCAGTGGATTCTATGAGGTTGATCAGAGGACTATTCCCCATCGGCCTTCACGACTCGAGGCAAGATATTACCCCGCGGTGCTGCGCTTTATCACCGATGACATCTCGTGAGCAAAATTGTCCACTCGCAGTCAGCTTCTCTATAGATGATCGCCCTGAGTACCCGGGATGCAGATATTTCAAGACTTTAGGCCCGCATACCGCCGGCCAATTCAGAGGTTACCGAAGCCGTGCCCACCCACTACGGATGGTTCGGGGATACTGTACCGAGACACCACAACAAGCTGCTTCGTGAGGCAAATCCCGCCATATGCTCCTCGACGATCACATATTCGGGACCAGCCTTTTTCCCACTGCAAAGACTACGACAATGAGGGGGCCATCCTGGGAGGTTTCTGACGGATCTCGCAGGGATAACGGTTTAGTCCTCCGAGTCAGATGACCCTCCCGATGTACTTCAAGAAAGGTCCACCGGAAGGGTCTGGTTCGAGCAGAGAGTCTACCACTGCTGATGCCACGACTACTATGCTGTGTCCTCGAAAGCATTTAGGTTTTCCTGAGGATTCCTCTGACAGAGAGGAGGATCCGATGCCCTCCCGGTTCCGCCAATCTGAGCGAGCGACATGGCCATGCCCATCTTTATCCTCCAAAGAACAGATCAGATAGAGGTCTCCACTCGAGCTCCGAGGTAGAGCTGAGTCCGCCCGCATATGTCCCTCCATCTCCTCATCCACATGTTATCTAATAACCTGCAATGATACACTCCGGCCCATCTTACACATCACATCATTCACCGTAGCACGCTCACGCCAAAATGAGAGATACCGTGATGGATGCTATTTGTTCTTTAGCAGCCTACCCAGCAAAGACAGATCGAGGTCGCTCAATGTCACTCCATGCTACAGCAGATTATGACTCACCTGGGTCTTCCTCGTGACCTGCATCGTAGGAGCCCACCACGCCAGCCAAAGATCTTTGATGTCGTCGCAGCCAGCCAGCTAGCATACACCCACCACCACCACAGTAGTGAGGTGGTTAGGTTTCTTTTTATGTTTTTGTATAGTTACCAGCTTTATCAACTGCTTACTAATTTTGATTAGGATTTATGTGTTAGCCATAGTAGGCAGTGATACTTTTGTATGTTTAGCTTTATATTCATGTACTAGCCATTTTGGCTATATCAAAAGCTATTCAAAGATAGTATATACGTACTTTTTGCATATCATGTTTTGTGCCTTCACCATGTGTAATCAAGTTGGGTTTTCAATCGAACAATTGAATTGCTTAATTGACAATTGAATCGCTTTTGTTGGAAAAATTGAATCATTGTAAGTTACCTTTATGTTAGAGCAAATTCCATGTTTCTAAATAATTCGGGTCAGTCAAGTCCCAACATGCTCAACTTGAACATTCCTTGCTAATTCAATAATCGCACGCCATCGTTTCAATAGTTGTAAATTTGTTTACCTCCTTTCACTTTGCATAGCCAGCCTGTGGCTGCTCGGGCAACCTAGGATGCTCAGGTTACCCACATTCAAGACCAACGAATTCCTCCAAAAGGAAAAGAAAAGAAAAAGCAAAAAGAAAAAGAAAAAGAAAAGAAGAAAAAGAAAAATAAAGTCGTGACACTTTGCCTTGAAACCCGAGCACGGTCCGAGGGGTATATGGCGAAAGCCTTTGAAGCCCGATGCCCTAAGCCTTAATTGGTTGGGAGTCATCGACAGTGCCTGCTATACGGTGGATAGGCAGAGCTAACAATCTGTAGGTGCTTGATTTTCAAGTCATTCCTGAGTCCAAGAAGCCTCGTGAGGAGGTTGTGGCCAAGATCCTTTTGGCTTGATGCCCTAAACTTTAATTGCCAGAGTCATCATGACCCTCGCTACACCCGACTTTGGTGAAGCCTGATTTAAGCATTACACCCTTACAATGTAGTTGAATAAAGAAAGGAGAGGTAACTATCCCTATCTAGGTCGTTCAACAACTTAAGGCCATGCCATAAAATGGGGAAAATTTTTGCACTATTGACTCCGACCGTTACATAAAGAACCATTAGACTTTGTGAAATTGCTGAGAATCATGGAACCAATATCACCTAAAATTTGTTCTTGTATGGCTTCGGCTCTTTCATGTTTGCTGTAAACTGGTGTCAATTTTTCAGTTTAAAAAGGTAATGCTTTATTTGTATATACACCTTTTGAATCATAAACTTTTTTGAAAATCACCGCATGCATGCCCTATTATTTTTTACTGCTGCGACTAGCAACGCTTCATTGGGGTATGATTAATGCCCAAAGTGCTATTTTGAGCCCTACTCGAGATAGTTTTTGGTGCTTTTTGCGCACTCAATCATGCCTTCACAATGCCAATTAAAGTGGTCGCCCTTCTTTAGTATCACTTATGCCGCTAGAGGTTATTATTTTCGTCATTTATGTGCTCGCACTCAGAGTTCAATATCGAGATATATGCTTAACCATGAAGATTGAACCCATTTATCAGCCTTCAAACATACCAAGATTCAATGAAGGAATGAAGGCAAAGTGATGAAAATGGATGCAGGAGAGGAGCAATAGGCACGCAAAGCGGAAGAGCAACAATTCCAGGAAATTCCTCACAAGATCGCGGTGGCTTCGCAATCCCAATGAAATCGAGAAATTTCGCTAGGCTTCAAAATTCGCTATGACCGTTCCTAGCTTAAATTACACACTTTCGCTATCTCAAAAATTACAGCCAGCTAATTTCGCTTAGCTAGCTAAATTGTTAGCTGCTCAGCTTAAATTCCTCCGATTCGCTTATCTTCAGGCAATTGGGCTATCTAGTTTAAATCCCGCTAGCCAGCGAAATTTTCGCTACTCCAATAAATCCTCGCTACCTAGCGAAATCTCCCCGCCTTGTCATCCTTTGTAATTAATGCAAACCGACTTCATTTTGGTGTATTACTCCTTTATTCCTTATATTAGCCAAAATGTTAGCTTTCAGATTTCATACACTGGGTGGCCTATATAAGCCCCCCCAAATTGTAACCCTAAGCAATCTTTGAAGCAATCTTTTTGCACATTTCCATTTTATGTAAATATCTCCTTACAGTTTTCATTTGAGGTTTTTTTTTTCTCTTTCTCTCTCCTCTCTTTCTCTCATTTTCAGTTACCAACAACCTTCGAGGATGACAACTAAGAGATGCTCGGGCTAAGCCTCTACCTTTGAAGAGGAAGGCAGCTGCCTGGGTCGTGGAGAAGGCGTTGTCCTCATGTGTTAAATGCTGTGCATCGTATTATGGTTCCCATATTCTCAAACTAGGGCTTAATATCATTTAATGTCATTACTCGCCAATACTTACCATGCTTTAGGATACAAAGGTATTACTTATTACAGACGTGATCAGTTGTTTTTAGATGGCCTTTACGAGCCACCGAAATGATGTCAATGTTGTGGTTTCAAACCTAAAGGGGCCGATGCATGTTGCCCGTGGTTGACTCAAATAGGAAATGACTTGGGGCTAGGCTCATAGTTAAACAAAGATCCTGCTATGGCTGACTATAGGTTGCTTGCCATGATGCGAGGATAAAACCCGAGGACACTTGTTAACTTCTATGTTGTCAAGCTAGTGACCTAAACCTTCAAAGTTACCTTTTCACACTTCACTTGCGCTGGTAATTAATCAAGACACAAACAATCCCACTGTTGAAACAAACAAACCAAAAACCAAACCAGTTTCATCATTTACCATTCGATGCCATTCATAGATGAAACCATCCCCAAGAAATTAACTCCAGACTCATTATTCTCAAAGATTTGATCACGCAAGAGATGAACTTAGGGATATGTACCTGGTTATCTATCACCTTATCATGGCAAACAACTGACGCGATAAAATAGTCAAGTCACTCTGAACGCCACGACTTAATCGTCAGAACAGATGCTTCGATCTTCAACGCCGCACTATCTTTGAAACACCAACTGGATTCACCGTCGATATTTGAAGTCACTTTCGAAAGATCGCACGATGTTTAATCTGACTGTTCGGCAAAGGTCTTACTTCATGAACATGAACGTTCATATTCTCCCTTTAAGCAAAAAGTGAAACCCTAACTTCCTTCTCTGGTTTTGCAAAAAGCCACGTACCCAATCCTCCATCTCACTTCATCCCAATGATATTCCTAGCATCGCCCAAAGCCCTAAGCATGTTCCTAAATTTGAAGACCCTAGTGTCCACCTGCATTTGGATATTCTTCTTACAAAGAGGCTTTTTGTGCAAGCTTAGGTCCGCATTCGAGCCAGACATGCTTTTTGGGGTTTTCAGGTAGAGAAGGAACCCTATGAGTGGTTGGTGATTATAGAAGCTAGGGATAGTGCCAAGAACCCCGGGCTCTCACATAAGGCACACTCAGGTGTTTAA
The DNA here is from genome assembly GCA_016808115.1 of Tetrastigma voinierianum. Taxonomy (NCBI): domain Eukaryota; kingdom Viridiplantae; phylum Streptophyta; class Magnoliopsida; order Vitales; family Vitaceae; genus Tetrastigma; species Tetrastigma voinierianum. The sequence goes on along the minus strand of JAEQBH010006273.1, from coordinate 34,121 downwards.
GTTTTGGCCAAGAGACTTCAAGGAGGGTCGTACCGGGTACTTCTTTGACAGCTACATCACACTAGGTGTTAGGATGCTTGGGAGGCTAAGTAGAGTGTGATTAAAGCCTAGACGGCCATCCAAACCCAACCCTATTAAGCTACCAATGTCGAGCAAAAAGCATAAACTAAGCTCAAAAAGAAGTCGAGCAAGTGAAGAGTCCGCTCATGATTACGATCATGAGAAATTTATCAATGTGAGTGCGGCCGAGAAATTCAGCCTAATATCGAAGGATAGGTCCTTCATCAAGGAGAAGGGGTTTCACCACCCTAATGATTTCTTTCACAAAACCACTGCGAATAAGGGATGGAGGGCGCTTTGCCAACCCCTAAGACCGGCTACCACAATGGTGGTACGAGATTTCTACGCCAATCTAGCCTCCCACATACTAAAAAGGGTTCTGTGCACAGGGTTTTGGTAGACTTCAGTGCGAAGTCTATCAATCGATACTATAACCTTGAGCCGGTTAACTCCGAAGCCTATGATAGGCTCCATGAGTACCCCAACTATCCCGAAGTCCTTAGGATGTTGACCAACGGGTAGGGCGAGTGGAAATTTAACAATGAAGGGCACGCAATGCACTTCAAAGCCAAACACCTAGCCTACATTCATAAGGTGTGGCATCACTTCATCACATCGCGTCTCATCCCAAGGACCAATGTGTGCGAAGTGACGACCAAGAGGGCCTTGCTCAACTATGCCATCATCCAGGACATCCAATACACCTCTTCCTTATCTACAATCTATGCAAGCAAGTTCAAAAATTCTTTAGAGGACAAATGAGGCTCGATACACCCAATCAAGGGGCGAGCAATGGTTAAGAAAGACAAACCGGGTGTACCAAGGCCAAAAGAGGTACAATTCGAGCAATGAGCCTTCAGATGAGGATGAGCTTAGGACATACCAGTCTAGGTTTGGGATCCCAACAAGTGCCTAGGGAGAAGCCAGACAGTCATCCACCCAACCCCCACCACCACCACCATCCCAGGAGGAGGACCCGGTCAATCCTTCCACTACACTAGAGAACCAGGTACATGACTTGACCTCCACTGACATTCGATGCGCATCGATAAGACCCCGGAGCACTGTGTCTCCATTAGCTAGATATTCGGGGCGCGTCATATGACATGACCACAGTGATGCACAACCAGGCGACCATTCTGAGCAACCAGCAATCCATCCAAGAGCATCTTGCCCAGCTCCTTGCCTTTCACATGCCACCTCCACCACCACTGCAGTGATCCGAGTGATCACCAAGGGAGTTCCCTCCACCTTTACTTGCTCTTTTATTGACATTGAGGATATTGTCCTCTTTTGTTTAGGGGGTGTGGGTGATTATGCATGTTTTCTATTTATTTCTATTTTAGTTTGTCTTTGTGTTTAGGTTGTTTTAGTTTTGCGTGTTCAGCAGCTCTTATATTCGCTTTAAGCATGTTTACATGTTTACATGTTTTAGGTTGTTTTTGCATCATTGCATGTTTTAGGCTTGTTTTAGGTATTGTGTGTGAGTGGATGTCACGCTCGCTAATGGAAGGTTGATTTGAGTGAAAAAAAATTTCAAAAAGATCAAGCATAGAATGAAAAAGGACCCTTAGGTTGTTCCATAATCTAGAATAGTGTGCTAGAAAGGTTAGGGTGATTTAGTTTAGTCACCCATGTGTGTTTCAAGAAGCCATTTCCTAAGTAGTCTATCACACACACACACATGTGATCTCCAGGGTATACCAAGGCCCCGGACCTTGGTAACAAGAAGTCCACGTGCCTTGAGGGTTTTTAAACACCCAAGTGATGGGACACCTTTGAAAAAAAGGATTGTCATCGAGCCCCAAATAAAAAATAAAATAAAAGAGAAAAGAACAAGAAAAGGATCAAAAAGATGTGTGTGAATAGAATAAGTGGGATCGTCCAATCGGAATCCCGGGCACAGTCTGAAGGGTCTTTCAAAGCCTAATGCCCCGAGCCAACAAGCAGGTAGTTACCACTTCCCACGCCTGCTACATGGGATGCAGGATGGACAATTTTCCACAATCTAGGGTCTGTAGGTTTGGTTGAGTATTTGGAGTGAAATTCGAGGGGAACTAAATGTTCGATGCCCTTAACCAACTAGTGGGGAGTTACCAATGAATCCCCGCTACAGGGAAACTCAGCTAAAACTTATAGGCACTAGTTTTCTTTCATGCCTAGGTAGTTTAATGTGAATAAAAAGGGTGTGTTCTTATCCTTTCATGGTTGTCTTCGGGATGGGCAAGTCGACTTCCGCTTGGGGGTAATCGAACCCAGGTATGTTGGAGATCATGAAACAACTACACATAGACTTATGAGGAAAGGTCATTGAAAACTTGGAGGGGGGGTCAAGTTGCTTGGTTAACCTGACCTTGCTTAGCTAAGTTCCTTAGAAAGTTGCACAACTTAAGGATCCCTTGATTTTAGACGATAAAGGCTCGAATTGCAAGTTGGTTCATTTTGACTCTCCTTGTTGGCGTCGTGTTTATCACACTCATGTCATAGGTGTTTTGGTGTGTCAAGTTTCATGTGTGATTGCGTTATGAGTTTGTTTCTTTCTTAGGGACAAGAAAGAAGTTAAGTTTGGGGGTGTGGTGAGTGCCCAAAACACTCATCATATACCCGCATTTTATCACGTTTTCAATTCATTTCATCTAGTAATAAGTCTTTTTATCTCCTTATATCTGATACTCGATTTCTCATGCTTTTCAGGTGAAAAAATGCGGCATTTAGAGGCTATATGGAGATGTGAAGAAGGATATTGAAGGACAATTCTTAACGCCGCGGGACATTGAGATCGTACGACTTGCAACCTTCATTATCATAACGTCGCGACGTTCCAACGCCGCAATGTTCAAACGTCACGACGTCGCTGGGACTCAACCAACAAGATTTTTAGATATAAGAAAAAGAACGAGGAATTAAAAGGGGAGACGGGAGAGAACGAAGAAGATGACACAGGCGTCGATCAAGAGATCTTGTGCATTCCAGTATTTGTATTTTCTTTCTTTCTCGAACACCTAATGATTAGCAACACCATGATTGTAAAGAACAATATGATGTTCTAATTTTATTTCTAAGGTTTTTGTTGTACTCTTGTCACATTCATATATGGATTTAGTGATTAATCTTAAGCCATTCAAGATACACATCTGGAGCATCGACTTGCTCTTTTCGCGGAATTATCTACATGGTGGTGTTTGGTCAACACCAACATACTCTTACTGGGAATCTGAGATCAAGAGATAAAGGTTCCCGGGGATCTAGGTAGAGTGACACTTGGTAAATCGGAGAGTAGAGATCTCCCGGTTCCAATTATGGATAGGTTTAACCATTCAAGCGCCTCGCAGTTTAGTGTTGATGCAAGTAGATGCACAAACCCTACTAGCGAGATAGGCTGTGGATATACCTGAGAGAGGATATCTCAGAGGCACGATCAACTTGGTCAAAGATGAATTTGTTAAAAGTAACTGAATGATCAATTCTATCTAGATAGTAATCCATTAAGTGTGGCAAGGGGAGGCAAAAACCCTAGTCCCCATTAATTGAGTTAAGAAATCATTTAGGATTAGCTTTTCATTATACTAACCATAATTCAATACGATTTGAGATCCAAATAATATTCTATAGCCAATTCCAATATTCAACACACTTCTCCTTGTGGGAACAACACTTGACTCACCAATACATTACGTAAACTCGACGTATACTACACAAGTGTGCCTATATTTTATATTATTTTACATAACCTCTACGGAGTCCGTCACCACCTCCTTATTGGGGTCCTGAAGGAGTGGTTCCTCGAATAGGAGGGAATCCTCCATCAAGGCTTCCATATAAGAAGGAGATAGTGGTCCAAATTTCGTGGATGTGGCAAAGTAAACCCACGTAGTTTTCGCTTGCCTTTCCCCGACACCGGTCAAGGCGGAGTGCCAAGCCACGTGACCCTTCCTAATAGTAATCCCTCCTCAAGGACGCTCCTTCTCTGGGCTAGAGTAAGGTGGAAAGCTGGGTTGAGATGGGCCCTTTGACCGGGGGGGGCTCAAGGGTGGGGAACGGGCGCCATGGAAACTTCACTCGCCTTGGGGGCAAGAGGGGAGCTCCCAAGAGGAGCAGGACTAACGCAGGGGCGGGAATCAGTATGGGACTTTGACGAAGGCTCCCTCAGCCTCTTTCGCCCCTCCTAGAGATTATAGCAAGAGGGAGGTGGAATTGGAAAGTTGTCACCACCTGCCATATCCCTAGCTTACTCCAAATCTCATGAGTTTCCCAACTACAATCAAGGATGTGCAAGAAGTCGACTTAGTACGTGCTCCCGCACGAGCCCCGTGCCTTCAAAGTGTAAATGAGGCACCGACGGGATGACAAAATTCTCAAGCTCGACAAAACGCCTGGAGATTGGAGGGAGATAACAGGAGTTTGAAATATCTTTCCGAGCTCGAGAGGTTGAGAACTTTGGCTAAGGCGCTGAATTGGATGGCGCTCAAGTCGTCCACCAGTTTTCCTCGGCCTTAAGTACCTGTTTAAACACAAACAGGTGTTAAAGTAGGGGTCTAAAATGTGAGCATGAGGTCACTAAGTAGACATGGTGGCTTCGATACCGACTAGTCAAAGGTGAGCTAGGGATAGGGAACTCCCTCAACATAGGATCCTTGGCATGCACCGAGCACCAACACATTACCTTGAGGCTTGTTCTTATTGGTGCTCGATAGGTTAGTCACAAGATAAAGTGGTTGGGCATCGTCCATGAGGTAGTATCAGCCGAGCTTGTGCCGCTTGAAGGAATAGGCAAATAGTACCTCTTCCAAGCCAAGCCCAAGGCCCAGCCTCTTGTTCAATGCGCACACCCCGAGGAGAACTCAAATGATGTTCACATGAACATGAAAGGGGTGGATCCGTAGTGAAGGAATTGGTGAATCAGCGAAGGGAGAGGAAACCTCAACCCCTCATTAATGTGGATTTCTGGTCAAAGAATGCAGTTCATTTACCCTCGAACCAAGTCCGTGCCAGCTGTGTACTGATAGCCCGAAGAAGAAAGGGCAACACAAACTTGAGGGGGGAAGGCATACTTCTTCCAAAACGCATCCGCGCAAGACTCTCCTATAAGCTTCGAGCTGTGCACGATGCAACGATCTCGTGACGAGAGAGAACTTTCAGACGCGACATGTGAAGCGGCTCGTTCTTCACCCGTGCAACCGGCTTCGGGAGTGCTGTGGCCATCCTACGAAGTTCTCTTAGCTATTGTCTAACGATGCCTCGAGGGACAAGGAGGAAGTCATTAAAGCCCATTAAGAAAAAAAAACAGTACAGTAAAAAAATGAAAAGAAAGAAGAGAGTCGGGATTTGAAACTTACCAAGCAAGTTTTTTTTGATCCCATAGCGTAGACAAGGAACGGAGTGAAGGTGGGAGAGAAAGAGAACCAAAGGATTATTAGCATAGGTGGAGGTAGAATGGCACGACAAAAAAATCAAAAGGAAGAAGAAGGAGGGGCTATTTGAGCGAACGGGCGGATCGATGATCAAGGGGTGCATTTAATGGTTGGTACAAATCGATAGAACTGGGGGAAAATATGGAACCGCCAAGTATAAACGGAAAAGTGTAATGATGGTGCACAAGACTCAACGCAAATAGCCTCATTGCTCGTGGGTGACCGCGCCAAAAGTTTATCGGCATTCCCTAACCTCAACTGTGTGAAAAGGAGCTAAGGGGGCTAGTGGAATGGGATGAGTCTCGGGTCACATGCTGGGGGATCAAGGAGATCCCAGCGCACATGCCGATGCAGCTGAAAGGTAGGCCTCGACCCAAACAAACACCGATGATATTGGCCAAATCCGCCCGAGGCCATGGAAGCCCAAGCCATGTTGAACAAAGTGATGAGGAAGCAATAGTCACCTTAGGAGTCAAAGTGCCATGCGCCGGACAAACACCTCGGGCATGAGGGCGAGGGAAATGTCGTATACACGTTACAGCTACCTGGGTGATATATAATCTGGACAATTAATGTACAAACAAATGTAAGAGTATGTAGTGTAAAAAATGTGTAAAGGCACTCATAAATGCCCTAATTATTAGCATTAAACATGTAACCTCCAACCCGTCATAAAAGGAGGGAGAGGAAAAGAAAAATAGAGACAAAAAAAAAAAAACACTATTTACTTTGAAACTGTCCTTTCGCCAACAACCGTATGGTGGTCTAGCAATTTTTATGAAAAGGGAATCGAATAGTTTGGCATGAGAAATTGGTATTGATTGTGTTGATTGATGATGCGGTTAGTGAGGCTACTAGTGGGTAACTTGGAAATTTGAACTAAAACTTTGTTTTAACTGTTTCTTTTCCATTATTTATTCAAGATATCAATATATTATCACATGTAGTAGTGTTAAGCTTATTACTCTATCTCTACATATAAGACTGTAATCAATTATTAATCACCTTTCATTTCCCTAAAGCAAATGTATTTTTGTGTCTTTTATTATTTACATGCTTTATTATCCTCGCAATTTGGTATTGTTCAAGCTATAAGAGTTTTACATTAATTTTTAATCAGTATCACAAATTATTATTAATTATTCAGATATTTTTATTTGGAAGAATGATAAAATTAGAAAATACATATTTGAGTTTTTTTTTTTGATATTGTGGCCCATTTTACCTAGTTTAACTCAAGCAGCCTCACAATTGACAGATGGGATAGTTGAAAAGTCGACCCAAATAAAAGTTAGCCATTTTGACTTGCCCGTGGGCTGCTTCTGGCCTATTTCCCAACTATTTATATATATCTGGTCTCACCTCAAAATTTTTAATGCACTTTACACCTTTATTTGATTTATATAATAAACTTTAACAAAATATGATATATTATATATATAGAGTTACATTATGTATTTAAGAAAATAACATAGAGTTACATATAAACTTGTTTCACATCAATATAATCATATATGAACAAATTTTTAGAAGAAATATTTTTTATTTTATTATTTTATAAGCTACTTTTTTATTTAAATATTAATTACAATTTAAATATAAAATTGCCAAGGCTCGGGCGAGCTGTAAGTTCCAATGAGCCAAAAAAGTTTACGCTGACGTTCTAAATGTAAACTCACAACTCAATCTATCCAATAAACAAGTCGGGGCTGCACGAGGGGCTAAGCAACTGACTTTTTAAAGACCCCTATATAAAATTAGTATTTATGTCATACTCAAGAATTGATAAAATTTTATGTTAGCGGAATATGAGAACAAAATATGAACACATGAGACCAAAAAAAAAACTATTGTACAAAATAATGAGAGTATCGAATTATATTGGTTATTTATTGGGCATAAGTGTTAGGAGGAAGCTAATTGCTTAATGTTTTTTAATTATAAAAGATAAAAATAATAAAAGTAAACTGCAAAACTATTTATGTAATACACAGCAACTCTGTTGTTTCTATTAGTTCATGTTTACTGGCATCCCTATGTCATTAATTTTAATTTTTCAACCTTTATATCACTTCTAAAATGTCTAATAATGCTGTTTACACTTTTATAGTGACGTGAAACATTTAAGGTAATAATGCGGTTTGGTGATGATTTATGGAGATGTCATTTTTGTCCACTTTGCTTTTTATTATTGAGATTTACAAGTTTAAGTTAGAATTATTCATGTTTTTATAGCAAAATTTTGTCATATATCCGATACTTTCTAATATCTAATCTAGTATCATTTATGTTTCAATGATAGGGAATCAAACCCATTGGAAGAGCTTAATCCAAAATACCGACTTGATAGATGGGAAAACATTTCAAGTTTAAATACCTTTTCATAACTTTATATATTTAACCGATAATGGGTATCAGATCATTTCTATACCCTATTCACAACAACATTCACTCCAGATACACACACCTCGACATCGAACGACCCTTCCTCGCATGTATCGACCAAATTAAAAATACCAATAATAAGATCGCCTCTAACAGCCTAATCGGCCAAAAAGGCCGCTTGATATAGGAAAACTCATTGTTTTAAGATTTACCCATAACCTTTACGCGAACCGAGCAAAGAAAATCGATCATATATCATAACTAAATTCTAATGATACGAAAAATACCACACAGTGATCAAAGTTCCCAATAAAAAGCTCGATCGACCAAAAAGGTCGGCTTGATGTATAAGAAAATTCACGTTTTGGGAAGATTATCCCATAACCTTATATTAAAGAACCGGCATGAATCGTATCATGATCTCCACTAGCCTAAGCATATATCCATCGATTTGAGCCTCAATAATTTCAACATGAAATCAGAGAAGTAAACTCGAATTGGATTTGGATTAAAAACTTTCTAATATATAATCTAATATAATATAAAACTAAAAAAAGGAAATACGTGTGCCAACCATGACAATGATATAAATTCATGAAGTGATAACGAAGTAGTTGAATACTACTTGATATATCAAACAAGTTTTGTAGTTATTTATGCAACGTGGGCTTTAAGACAGCCGGCCACGTTCTCTCAATTATTTTCCTTTCATATAATTGATGATAGCCTTTATTCTGGATGAAAATAAGATATTTTCAGAATAAATTTGCTTTCAGTTTTTGAAATATATGTTCTAAGAAAAATGAAAATATATTTTGAAAACTTTTATCTTGAATGAATTTAAAATTAAAGTGTTAAATGTAATTTGATTTGTAGAAAATTTTGAAAGCTATTTAAATAAATAAATAAATGCTCTAACGGGTCCTTGAATATTGTTATGGGATGATTCCGCACAAGAAACGAAAACTTTAATAACTTTTTGGTATTTATATTTTTCTAAAAATAAGATGGAGAATAATCCGATGCTGATGAGCTGTTGTTGGCCCACAAATGAATGAGTAGATCACATGCCTATGCACCCTTTCTCCACATGGACACTTAACCTCTTCCCCATGACATTGGTTTATTATTACTATTGTTATTTTTAAAAATATTATTATTAATTCAAACCAAGAATTGTTGCGGTGCTCGGTACTTTTCCACATCGCTTCCCAAGATACCGCCGCGTCGGGCTTTATATTACGCCTTCACTCCGCCACACGAGGCCAAAAGCCAACAATATCCGAACGATACTGAATCACTCCCTATTTCAGGCCCATACAGTGCCGCTGACGGAGGCACATAGCCAGAGTTTTCACATCGCTCTCAAGACAACACAAGCAGCGCTCTTAGATCGCTGAGTGCGTTTTCTTTTCTGAGCCTAGCTGGACGGCTGCTTTTAAAGTTCGAGACTTGAAAATGTCGTGACAATATCCGAACTGATAAGGCTACCCAGATTTGTTCAGCCGGGATGTTTCACCGCGCTTCACAACACACCCCCCCATCGCGACCTACATGGGCCACCAACACGGCAGCCCCATATCCCGCCTGACATTTGCCTCGGCTTCGCCTGGTGACGCCACGCCTTAAACGCTGGCCAACCTGGTAAAGTGGAGCTCCCCACAATATAAGCTGACAACGTCGCATGCGTGAAATACGCGGCCTGCTGTGCTTCACAACAATATTAATAACATAATAAATCCACTGTATTTATGACTTAAGTCACTATCTGCGATTATGATTTGATGTCTATCACGATCGAATATGTTTTATCGTTTGAATGTTTCGTATATAAAAAAGTCTTCTGTGAGATATAATAAAACAACACAAATGAAATGCAACTCTGTAGCATGGAATGTGATAAAAATGTCCTCGCAGCGAGACGATGGTAAAAATACAAAAAAAAAATTAAAAATCTAGATTTTTGTGAAAGAATCACTTTTTGAGCAAAAAAAAAATGGTAGAAATAGATATAAATAGTAAAAAATTATAATTTTTCTTGGGAAAAGGGAAAAATTATCTCTCTCATTGCTTTAAAAAAAAAAAGAGATTGTTTTAATATTAATTTCTCAATAGTTTTGTGACAAATTAAAATTATTTTATTTAAAAAAGGGTAGCGCATGGAAATGAATAGGGGCAAATTTAAGACATTGGGTCCCATTCCCAAATACACGGTCTTATTTAGTTATATTTTTAAAGGAACTTCATCGCAGCATAAAACGCAGCGTTTCACGCGACGAGCGGATTACACAATAACACACGCTACTGACACCGCTTTACAACGATTTTTACGTGTCGGCATGGGGGAAATACAGCCGTGTGGCCGTCGCGTACCGTACTCCACGCGCTCTCGTTCACATCCGCCGTACATTTAACAGCCAGTCGTCGTGAATCTCGGTGACAGGCGAAATCGACGGCTGGCAGGACATCTGTGGGGTCATCTCCATCATTGTGTGACTGTCACCGTCCGCAGCTGATATAAATCACCTCCGCCCTACACTACAGCTGGTAATTGGTATCGCCTGCTCAGAATCCATACCTTTGAAATTTTGGCTTCAGAGGAATGGAGAAGAACGTAGGATCGGAATTGAACCCGCCTCTAGCGTCGGAACCAGGTACCTGCAGCGGCGTGAAAACTCGGCAGAGGTTAAAAATGGCTGTGCGGCTTTGGAAGAATCTGTGGTTCCACCACCTGAAGTGAAAGCGGACGATTCCAAAATCTCTCGCTGTAGTTGAAGAAGTAAGCTCTCTTTGTGCATCCTATGAATTTAGTTTTTCCAGAGAGTTATGTGGAAGTTCAAATATTTTCTTGGAAAATTGATTTCGAGTCATTTTTAAGCCGTAGAAAAAGAAAGTTAGTTAGGCTGACGCTGGAATTTTCTTTAACAATCGATGATTTTCTGTTTGTCTGATTTGTGGTTATGCATGCTTATGTTTTCTTGATAATCTGTGGCTTAGTGAGAGCATGTTTTCTGTGGATTTATAGCGAATGATATCAGTTCGAGCTCTGTTTGTTTGCGCAGAAAAGTTTTCCTGAAAAGCTTTTTCTGTATATCAGCTGGCTTCCAGGGGCAGTAATTTTCTCAAAGAAATTTTTTTTTTCAGCGGAAACAAGCCGATAAGTGCATAGATCTTTTGTGAATGAAAGAAGGCGGACGAATTCTGTGGATTTGCATGAAAAATTATTTTCTTTTAGAAACGGATTGGATGCCGAGAGAATCGAGGAAAAGAAAGTAAATATTTGAATCTAATCTTGATTTAGCTGTCATTTTGATTTTTCTGAAAAGTGGAAATCTACGCCAATTAAGGGAAGTAATTAGACTAGGACATGCGCAATTAACTTTGTTAATTTGTTTTTTTTTTTTTCCATCACTCACACTTTTTCTGAGGAACCAATCGGATTCTACTTCAGCTTCGGTATTATTGTTTTTTCTCCTGTTCACTCTCTTTAGAATTCAGAGATTGTTTAGCCCAAAAGTTTCTGTTTGACTACAGAGTTAAAGTGAATTTTTCAAAGTAAATTGTCTCATCTTGGATGCTCAAATACCATATATATTTTTTTCTGTTCTTATCATTGCTTTAAGAGGACATCTCCTGTCATAACAGTTTGCATTTAATACTTTATAATATATAATCATACTTTTTTTGTGGTGCCATCTTGTTAACACCGGAATCTTAATCATTCCTCAGTTGTCTATAATGTGTTTGTCTTGTTGCTCCTTTTTCTTTATACAAGCTTGCTGCATATTTTTGTAGAACTTAGCACCAGATAGTTCAATAATCAATTATTGTCATATCGCCCCCACATACCAAAAAATAAAATAAAATAAAATTAAAAAATCCAAAGCTGTCCTATCCTTTTCTCATGGCATCGACAAAGGGAGGAGTGGAACCTGATTTGATCATATCCAAAGCTGGTGAGAGGTTGCTTAGAAAAACAAGATGATATTGTTGGTTGCTTCCATGGCATAAATCATGGGGTGTCCACTTTGCCCCTGTTTTCCTGAATAAGATTCCTTGGTCACTTTGATTTTAACAAAAGGTATTCTCACCATCAAAGCATGATGAATAGATGCTAACCTTGATCTTATGATGGGTTTCTGGTATAAAAATATCTAAATCGTTCCTTCTAGACTCGGGATAGAAGGAAAGATATGGTTGCAGCTAAACTCAAAGGTTTGTCTGTATATTTTCTTAAAGTAATAATGAAGCTAAGGTGCATGCCATCTCGAATAAGACTCGAATTATATCTTGGTTACATGTTAACTGGTTTTGCGTCTGCATTGAACAAACAACAATTTTAGTTTTATATTCTATGAATCTGTCAATATATTAAAAAAATTATAAATTGTTTTTCTTGTATCTACTCTTGTTATTAGAACATGGAGTTCTAATAAACTGGGGATGACATCATTCTATTAATAAGTGTATCATTCTGCTTTGTTGAGAAAAGGTAACAAATTGCCCAGTCATATAATGCTGTTAGCTGTTTGAAACCAAACTGCCCATCGCGGCAGATTCCGGATTCTGCGCTTGAAGAAGGGACTTCACGGAGGATCTTTGGTGGGTAAGACAAGCCAAGGAAGCTCATTTTTGGTTCTCGTCTTCCTCATATATTAATCAATTCAACAAATCGTGATAGCTTCAAGCTCATGGACTGGTCAGGTGTGTTTATGTGCCTCTCCCAGAGTGAATATGATCTTCATTTGTATCTGTGGAAATTTTGTTTTGAGATAATACAGTTGGAAAGAAAGCAGTTATCTTTTATCATTTGGAGAAGAAGTGGAAAAAATCTAAACGATAGCTGAAACAATAACTTTTGGCCATTCACACTCTTCCAGTATTTATCATGATTCAATATTAAATTATGATTATATATCTTTATCAGATAGCAGATTTTTGTTTCTTTTTTTTTTTCCCAAATATTGTCTGGTTTACAAGCAATTTTGGTAGAAACAGACTTCAAACCAGCTTTGAAAAGGCTGTGAAACACTATGAATGATGATTACTGTGGAAATAAGAGTGTTGTTTTCATATTGAAACTTGGAATACAGGAGGATCATATATTTCTCAGAGATGAGTTTGCATTTGTAGTTTTATAGAAGTGAAATGAAATTTCCTTCCTCTGGCTTGTGAAAATTTGGTTGCTGAAACTTCACAACTATTGAACAGGGCTCAGAAAAAGCTTGCCGATGTTGCTGCATGGGAAAACTGCAAGAAAGCAGCTGTTGAAGCAAAACTGAAGAAAATCGAGGTTATTACCCCTGTTTTTTCCTTTCTAACTAACCTTTGCAACTTCATCCCTATATTATGATGTTCATGATTCATCCATACTAAACGGTGTTCATGCGAATCATAGTCCAGATTCAATTTATTGTTCGAAAATCAAGTTAATAATATCTCACAAAATTCGCTCTGCAACATTGCGACAAAAAGCACCTGATGTAGATTCAATACTAAACGGTAGCACTTTGTCGCTCTTGTTATTAACACCTTGTATCTTCCATCTCTTCTCTCTTAATGTTTGTAGAAATGCATGATGGGAAACATAAAAAACTTAGGATAAGCAGTGAGGGACCAAGCCATTTTATATCACGTCTCGTGACCTTATATCGATAGTTGCAAATGAACACTGCCTACTAGATTATATGAATTTAGTTTTTCCCATTTCATGTACTATTCATGCTATAAGAAACTTTAATGAGGGTATATTACTTTGATCATTGTACGTACCTATACACAATTTAGTATCTTCATGACTCTGATCATGATGCCTAAATTTTTTTTCACACCCCTTTAAGATTTCCAAATATTAGATGTATAATATGGGAAAAATAAATACATTAGGTCCATCCATAACTTTGATGATGAACCCTTAGAATAAAGAAGTAACTTCATGGCATCATTAAGGCCATAATAATTCAAACCGATGAGCGGCATGGGAAATGAAGTGCTCCGCGTTGGATAATCATATCAAACAGGAATGAGCACTACAGCGAATAGATCTCTTCACGTGTGAAGGATATGAGAACAGCCATGAAACTCTTGATCGGCTGAAGTGCTAAAATGTTGTGGGACTTGCTTTTGTCAATTATTTGGGGATTAGTTGGGTGTTTTCCGTTCTACGTCGCCGCTGCCCTTTTTAGCCTAGCAAGGTCGCCGTGGGAAAGAAGCGGAAAAAAATGTGGACAGCAGCCCCCTTGTGTCTGTTTTTGGGCCTACAGTGTCTTGAAAGCGAGGTTGGCGTTAAGGTAAAGGTCACCTCGACTAAAAGTTAAAAATTAACTGTCTCCAATTTGTGGAGTTAGGCCAACCTGTTTAGCAATGATAACACAAACTCTGTTTTAGATTTCCTCACATGGTTGGGGTGTAGAAGCGAGGTTTAAGGTTTTCTTCCTTGTCTTCTATGTGTTGGCCTTTTTGTCACATCCACCCGTGTCTTCATTGGAAATTTCCTTTTTATAATACTTGCTTTTTACTGATAAAAAAAAATAATTCAAACCCAAAGTGGCACATCCTGTTTTGTATCTACATGAATTTTGTTTCATTTCATATGAGGTTCGACTTTGAACTAACAACTTGAAGCATAATCAGGAAGATTTGGAGAACAAGAAGGCAGAATATGCAGAGAAAATGAAAAACAAGGCAGCATTGATTCACAAGCAAGCAGAAGAAAAGAAGGCGATGATTGAAACCATACGCGAGGAGAAGTTTGTGGTACCAGGGAGGTGCTCTTGCAGATTGTACCGTGAAGAACGTACCACGAGATGCCGGTGCACCGGGTTAGAGAGCCGCTGACTTGGTTGGAAGCGGCAAAAAAAAATCAGTTTGTACCATATCACCCTCACCATTTTATTTTGAGTGTACATGACTTTTGTTTTCATGTATTTATCTGGACTGGAACTATAGTTCAATTATTGTGCAGTGCTATAAAGAATATTTATTGATGGTAAATATGAAGAGTATTAATCTTTCTTTATGGTGATTATGTGGGAGGGCTAGACTGCTTTCTGTGTGTAGTTTGTTCAGCTGGACACTAGCATTAAGCCTATTATAAAGCAGGTTTTTTGGCCAGAATCATTCTGTTGACAATAAAACATGAAAAACACAAAGATTTTACGTGAAAACTCTTGGAGGAAAAACTACGGGTAGAAAGTACAATGAAATATAGAATAACGTAGAAAAGTTCATACCACAGGAGTAAACCTCCACATTTAGAGGTGGCAATTTAAGCGGACTGGTTGAATTTTGTGATCAGCAGCGTCTAGCTGGTCAAAATGGCCAGAGCAAAATTAGGCTTGGTTTCAGGCCTAAATTTAGCCAACCCGGCTGGCTACCGCCTAAATCCAAACAAAATTTGAGCAAATTGTCTTACAAAGGCAAATCTCCTGCCTTTGTTCGCATCTTCCTAACCGTGTGTCTACTTGTCTCAAAGAGGCACATCTCTGGCTTCATCGAAGCAAATCTGCCAAGACTTTCTTCAGCTTGTATGCGTAGGCCGTGTTGCGTCACAGGTTGCTCATTAACAGCACATCAGTGTCTGAGAGTTGGAACCCAATTACTTTACCACCAAGGGGCTCGTTCACGTCCGGTGAACCGTTTTGCCAGTTATGTAAGACAAGCTGCCTTGAGCTCTAAGTTCCAACTGATTCTTGCGAGAATTTGTCATAATTAGTGCAAAGTATTCCTTTAGCATCGATTCACTCTCTCGGAATTAAGTGATGGGTGGAGTGTGATAGAGAGAACTTGCGCCGTGCCCCCACATCTTGAGCGACTCAGCCAGAAATGCGCCTATGAGCAGCGTATCTCAATCGCTCCACCAAATGTCTCGGGCATCCCCGAAATGTTTATGACTTCTTTGAAGAAGATGCGCATTGCTTCTTCAGTTGGACACTCACTCGGGGTTGGTATGAAGACAACATACTTGGAGAACCTATCTAGCACTACCAAAACTGATCTGAAGCCCTCAACTTCCAGAAACCCATCGATGAAGTCCATCGATACACACTGCCATGGTCTCTCCGGAATGGGTAGCGGTTGTAACAAACCTGCTTCCTTCTTCCGCTCGGTCTTGTCAACTTGACAAACATGGCATGTCTTGACATATGCTTGCACGTCTTCCGCCATCTTAGGCGATGAAAGGCAGGTATGATACCAGTTCTCTCTTCTTAAGATGTATTACTTTGTATCATGTGTTTCCTTAAGCGACTCACGCCTTAGCTTACTTGAAGAGCACATCGACTTTCACCTCGTGAAATAAAAACCTTCGTTCTCGAGCCGATGTCGCACCGTGGTGCCATCTTTCACACCTTCTGGCTTGCGATACATCGGGTCTTGTGCGACTTCATGTCTAACTGCTCTTTAAAGTCTGCTTCTGTGGCTCGATGATCTCATAGCTGTGACTTCCTTCTGCTCGGCGCGTGCGCCACTTGGTTGTGTCGACGGCTTGTGCACCCACAGTCGAAGTGCGCGAACTCTTATGTCAGGCTTGCTTGGCGAGTAAGCTTCTAGCCGAGTTTTGAAGGATTATTAGGCTACGTGTCGATCCTTTCTGACCAGCATTCCCATTGATAGTGCTTCTAGGTCTCTGAAGCGTGGATGGCCATGATCATCTCTTTCTCATGGGCGTTGTACCTACCTTATTGCATTTAACTTCTAACTCTCACAATGTATTGGATGCCCCTCTTGCACGACACCACACAGGGCCTTTTGTCAGTAGCGTCCTATGCATGACAAAAAAACTCATCCCGGGCGATCTGAAGTGGCTCTAAGGTGATCGCATCCTTGAGCTTTTGGAAGACAGCTTAGCACCCTACATCCCATTCCCACTTCCTCTCTTTCTTCAAAAGGTTCGTGAGAGAACTGGCTATCTTGGAATAGCCTAGGATAAATCTCCTTTAGGAGTTTGCTAAGTAGAACGATCGAGTTCTGTCACCCTTGGTCGGGCGACGATCTCGGTCTTTGCCACCTTCGCACCGCCATCAGAATCTTGGACTTTGAAATCAAAGTGACCTAAAGCAGTCTGGGTCTTAGCAAACTCACATCTCTCTTGACATACGAATGGTTACGCCTCGGTTGTGAGCACCTTCTCCAAAATTTTGCCAGTGATGCTTAAAGTCGGTGCGAGATCATGATGTCGTCCAAGTATACCACCACGAATGAGTCCAGGAAGTCAATTAGGACATCATTCAAGAGGTTACAAAATGTTGCGAGGTGTTAGTCAGTAAAGAGTATGCTAAAAATTCGTAGCTTAGCCACCGTGTCACACATGTAGTCTTGGCCTCGTCTCCTTCAGCCACGCGCGATATCGATCCATGATGCAGCTTGGTGAGGTACTCAAACCACGCCGCCGTCGATTGAAAAATTATGACGAATTATCGGATACTTGTTCTTCTCGTGAATTTATTCGGTGCCGGTGATCCACACACATCCCAAGCGTTCCATCTTGCATCTTCGTAACGCGAGCCACTCCGTGGTCTTTGGAAACTAAACCGAGCCGCGTCCGGCTGACTCGTCGATTGCTTGTAACTCTTATCGACTGCGGTGGAGTCATCAGATAAGGAGCTTGGCGGGGTTCGATCTAGCAGGTTCAATTTGATGATTACGATACGCCTTCTTGGTAGCGGCAGCTTCTTAAAACGACTGGAGGCATCACATCGAAAAAATCTACCTCGGTATGGAAGCGATGGCATCTAGTACCTCCAACGTGCTTATCGGCTTGATCTAGATCATTCTTGTGTTATATCATGTCCACCCTTCTAAGATCTTTCTCAAGTTACAAGGCATATAAGGTCTTCTCCTTCGAAGGTCTCTTAGGCGGCTTCTTTGGTGTCTAACTTTATCGCCCTTCTCATCCATGATCGACGATCCATTCAAATGACAACCAATTTACCTCTGTCTTTGGAAGCTTGTCGTTTGCCTAAAATAAAATTAAAGTCATCCAAAGGAACACTAAGGAAGTCTATCTTACCTTTCCAATCCCCCATCTGAATTGCCATGACGGCCTTGAGCTTGCTATCATCTCTAGCAAGCTTAAATCCAAGTCTGGCTGCCTACTTTGTTGATACAAAATTGTGGGTTGCCCATTTAATACGCAATGCCACAATTTTACGCCCGTCATGACTCGGCGTACATCGGTCCCTTATAGGTCACCTCGGCTCGAATGGCATTGATAGGCGAAGAGGTTAGCTCTTGCAGGAACTACGCCCAGTTGTTTCCCAGATACCACTATGATTGCATTGAGCTTCTCTTTGGGGTCTCTTGGCAGTGTGGTCCATCGCGGATGTAGCATCTCGATGGCACAGTGAGTTTGTGGGGAAGTCCTCCTCCCCCACTTTAGCTGCGTATCCACAGAAGCTATTAGCACTTGTCTCCGGTCGTGACTTTTGGGTGCAGAGTGTGCGGCCTTTCTAAACCGTAGAGGCGGAAGTATACTCTCTTGCCTCACGGATTCTCTCGAACCGCAGGGGCGTCGGGGCACTCTCCTGACTCGTATTTTATTAGGCTACTAAAATGAGACTCTTTCTGAGGCTCGCATCTCGAGATGCTAAATCTTTCTCTGTGGATCCGACTCATGTGAATAATCAGTAGGCGCCACGGTCAGCTATATGGGTTCTCAGGGTAGTCACCAGTACAAATCATTAGAGTCTTGCTCTAACTCAAGTCTGTCATGACCAACGCCGGAGTCCTTCTGAACTAGGAATTGGTGTCGAACTCCTATACCATGACCACGAGATCCTACTAGGTAGGAGTCCTTCTGTAGGACTCTAATGTCGTAGGAATCCATGTACACCGGTGGGACTTCTTGCCCAGTCTCAGCTACATATAAGACGGAGACTTCTCCCGCACTAATGGCACGCCCCAGTGTCACGCCCCGAGCCCCCTCTGGCGTGAGTCGCATGACAGTAGTTGTGCGTCTAACTAGATTGCTTGCTTGTCTTCCCTCATGTGCATGCTTGGCTCACGCATAGTGCTGCCGAGCTTCTCTTCTCTTGCCAGCACTTGCTTCCCACGGTTGCCTTGCTCTTTCTTGGCGGGCATGGGACGAGCGGTGCCCTTATCGCACGGGACTCATGTTATCTAGTCAAGGGACTATAAACCATATGGGGTGGTCGCGTCTCGTTGACTTCGACCCAGCGCTATACTCAAGGATGGGCGGGCGACCTGCATAAGAGTCGAGCCCCGTTTGGTGTCTTTTTCAAATAACCAATTTAACAGCCCAACCCGATCCTAATTCCGAGTGGACTGGGCTAGCCCAATGAGTCGAACCAAAATTGCCACCTCTACCCACACCCCCTCGTAGTATTAGTTGTGGGCTATGGGGGATTGGTCCTATAGACTCAAATCCCCTATTATCATAACACATCATATTTTTCATTTTATTTTCTTAAAAATCATTTCAAACCTTGGTCAAACATAAACCAATGGGTATATAAAACCAAATTTATTGTCGGACTAAGCTCAAATTTGGATGTAATCAACAATGGTTTCTAATGATTTTTTTCAAACAGCATTTAAATTAAGAGAAACAGCAAAAAAAAAAAACATGCAGTGAGAGTAAAGTAATTAACCAGAAGTTTCAAATGGTAGAGAAGCCACACATATAATATATGTAAAAGCCAGAAAGCTAACATATCTCTCAGTAAATATCTAGAGTGGAAGCAACAAGCCAACCCCATCGACTATCTTCCCAAAATGGAATGGGGATATGGTTTCAACTTTCAAGCATGGTGTACTTCAGAGGGAAATAAAAGAGGTTTCAGACAATATATCAGGGAATGTAGGGTAGGTGTCGTCCAGGTTTCCTTCTAGAAAACTCATGTCATTGTTAACAGGGGAAATCAGAAGCAGAAGCTGTAATGCTATGTCTGATGAATCCTCCTCCAGCTCGTTCGTGCTTGAGCAATCAGATCCAGATCTTAATCCTGATCCTGATCCTGATCCTGCCATTCCATTTTGAGCGATATCTTCTTCCATTTTATTGCTTTCTGTAGTATTAGTAGTAGTAGTAGGGCATGTCTCTGAGACTGAGCAACATTTCGTCGATGAAGACGCCTGAGAGACCGGGCTTTCATGACATGCCGCCGGTTTCTGCCGTCCCTTGTTCCGAAACGACTCTCCAACCTCTGAATTCCATAGCCGTAGGAAATAATCGGAATCGTTATTTCTTCCCGCCGCCGGCGGTGGGTTGGAGAGTAATGACTCCCTTGAGAGACGAGCCTCGGCTGTGAGCGCTCTCCCATTGAGCCATGTGCCGGGTTGAAGGGGACGAAGGTGGTTTAGCGATTGGTCCGCAGGGAGTAGCCGACGGCTCGTGGGTTTGTGGGTCGAGCCCCATTCCGAGAAGCCGCTTCTTCAAGTGGGTGTTCCATAGGTTCTTGATCTCATTATCTGTCCTTCCTGGGGTTGGGAGGCAATGGCAGCCTACCTGCATGTGCGAATTAACCATTGTTAAAGTTTTATTTAAAAAAAAAAAAAAACTATTGTTAAAAGTTCATAACCTGAAATAAGAAATCATTCCAACAATGTCAGAGTGACAGATTCTAGGAAACAAAGCCTAAGCACTATGCATACGCGTTTTGTAACAGTGAAAATCATAAGCTATGGACCATCAATCAAGCATCCCTCCCTGAAACTGATTTATTTTCCTATTTTTTATTGTTTTGTTTCTCCTCTTTCTCTCTCTTTCTCAAAGGATCCCACGTTGGTTCTTCCGCCTATGTTAGGCTGGTGTTGTGGGTTAGACTCTTTTATTGAGTTTGAGTACTTAGTATCGAGAATCGATACTTAACGAAAAAAGGCTACCCAGAAGAAAGTTATTTAGAGTATGAACCGTCCACAAACCTTTGGCTTCTTTAAAAGTGGGTAATTATGCAATCCCATATCAATTCCATATGAATATATGGAATGATACTTAAGTTTGAGAGTTTCTCCTACCTACCTACCAATGAATCGGGCATTCTGATTGGGTTTCGGTACCTATCACTCCCTCTGTCTCTCTCTTTATTTGCTTCTTTATGTGGACTGTATCAATGGATGAGACCAGGAAGTCAAAACCATTAAAATTTTCTGAGACAGCAATTAAAATCTTTCAGGAAAATTACCCCTCTTGCAGGAAGCTTGTATTGTGAAGTGGAGATTGCTTTTCAACTCAGTGACCCGATACGATATATCAAAGTACAAGTAACGCAAGCAGAAGCGAAGGAAAGAAGATCTGCAGAAGAGCAGAGTCAAATTACGTGATTTCAAGTCCCCCAGGCCAGTGTATGACAATTGAACAGCCATGCCCATCACCCTAAAAGATAATAATAATAATAAAATTGTCAACTTTCTTTTAATAGTAGATAGGACGCAAGGACGAGGCTTAACACAGAAACAAGATAAGAACTTCAAAACCAACATATGAATTAAAATCTTCTGGATCTGTTATTAAAAGCTCTCGCTGGGTTAGAAGTACTCTCTATAAGAATTAAGAAGAGGAGATGTATGTAGTCTCTAATAAGTCAAATGGGTTCAAGATATGGACAGACCAATGGATTTTTCTGGTTCAGTGCAGCTTCTGTTCTTTATCATCTAAAATGCTATGAGCTACAGAGACTTCAGGGAGAAGTGCCTGAGCAGTAAGTACTTTGAGTTGATAATGTCAGGCAGCCTGGCCACCTTCGCACAGTACTACTCATATAAAGGCTCTTAAGGATCGATAATTTATGCTTGCAAGTTTGGCCCTATGTGGTTTTGATGCTAAGCCAGATTATCAGTTTAGGCCGTTAAACACGATCGTAATATAAACCAGTTTAATTTGTAGGGTTAGGAGCATTGATGACAATGCCCAATGCTAAACCATACAACAGTCACGATGCTTACTACTAACGGGATTGTCATGTTAGGTGTATTATTGACAATGCTTAATGCTAAACCAGATATCAGTTTAGGCTGTTGAACACCAATGCTTAATACTATTGGTTTTAATTGTAGGGTTAGGAGCATTGATGACAATGCTTAATGCTAAATCATACTGTTGATCACGATGCTTACTACTAAGCAGGATTGTCATGTTAAGATTATTGATGACAATGCTTAATGCTAAACCAGATTATCGGGTTTAGGCTGTTAAACACAATGCTTAATACTAAGCCAGTTTAATTTGTAGGGTTAGGAGCATTGATGACAATGCTTAATGCTAAACCAGACTGTTGATCACTATGCTTACTACTAAGTAGGATTGTCATGTTAGGAGTATTGATGACAATGCTTAATGCTAAACCAGATTATCGGGTTTGGACTGTTGATCACAAAGCTTAATAGTAAGCCAGATTGTTGGGTTAGGAGTATTGATGACAATGCTTAATGATAAACCCGTTATCGGGTTTAGACTGTTGATCCACAAAGCAATAGTAAGCCAGATTATTTGGGTTAGGGTAGTGATGATAATGTAATAAACCAGATTATTGATGGAGTACCTGTTTCCTAGAATGCCGTGAAGCTGTATGACAAGCTTCTCTTCATCGGTAGTGAAGGGTCCTCGCTTAATGTCCGGCCTAAGGTAGTTGGTCCATCGGAGTCTGCAACTTTTCCCACACCGGAGAAGACCTGTTAAAGGAAGGAGAAACAAGAACCCGAACCTCATAATCTACTGTAACTGAAAACATTGTGGATTCATGGAAGTAAAATGAGGAAAAGCAGAGTTGATATGATGTATGATCATTATTTTGGAGCTTTGAGATCTCTCTAGTAACCAGACGTTCATACTGTTGTATCATTGGATGATATGTCCATGTCCAAAAGTTATTTCTTCTTTTTTTCTTTTTTTTTCTATCTCTCTATTTCTTGTAAACAAATATGAAGCCTCGTTGTGTGTTTTCTATGATAACAAGGTCTGAAACTGGTCTGATCACCGTCAAAACTAGCATTGAAGTGAGAACTCAGAATCACTCCATGACACCAGGACAAAACATATATGACTCAGAAAAGTCAAAAAGAAACTGAGAAAGTCAGGATTCTATGCAAACAAACAAACAAACAAACAAACAAACAACCCAATTTTTTTTTCAAGAAGAATAATAGAAAAAAATTGCATCTGATGAGCAAGTGGGAAGAGGAAAACTAGTTCACAACTAAGTCAAGCCACAACCCGGAAACTCAAGTCACCTGGGTTAAAGGATTATTAGGAAAGTTGGTGGAGCTAGTCCCTGTTTGGTAGGTGAGAAAATGCTAGGGAAAAAAAATGAAAGAAAAGGAACTTCTCACTGTTTCGGCCATTGTTTCCGAAACAGAGAGGAAAAGATCGACTCAACCCAACGGAGCATTAACTTAGCGAACATTTATATTAAGGTTTTCTATGGTCCCATTTGAAGTCACTGTTGTTTATTTCTCTCAAATGCAGCTTCAAACAGGAGGAAGGAAAATAAGGATCAAACCTGCATTTTTAGGAAGAGAACGCCAGCTACCATGACCATTCTTGTTGATGTAATCAAGGAGGATTTGATCTTCTTCAGGAGTCCAGGAACCTTTCTTCAAACCCTTCTTATCACAACAAGGCGTTCTCCCCATTTTCCACTCTATTGCTCTTCTCCCCCTTTAATATTCTTGACAACCAAACACCCACCAACAATGGAACACCCAAAAAGACGAAACAGAAACCCCAAAAGCTCAGAGAGAAGAAGAAGAGATGACAAGACCTGTCAAAACGAATCATGTACAAGAGAAAGTAAATGCTATATTGATCTTTATCTAGGGAAAATCGAAGTGATCTGGGTATTGATTATAATTATATACTACCAGAGTGTGAAGGAGTTGCAGCGACTTTGAAGCTGGGTTTGCATTCATTGCTGATATATACACACACCCAGAAATTGAATCATCATTGAAAGAAAAGAACAAGAAAAAGAGAGAGAGTGTGGGAAAGTGACTCAGAGAGAGAGAAATTAATGGTGTTCCTTCTTTTTGAGGTTTTCAAATACAGAGAGAGAATTGCAGAGTTGTAGTATTAATGGCGGATTCTAAGGGAGAAGAGAGAGAGAAGGGTATTAATGGCGGTGTCAGGGTCTTGCAAATGCAGCGTACGGACCCAGCCACGAAATGACAATGTATATACCCTGTTTGATTTGTTTAGAAACTGTGGGAAAAACAGAAAAGGAAAATAAAATAGACCTTGGAGAACCAGAAATCATGGTTAAGAAGTTTTTTTGTCCATGCACGTAATTAAGTGGAAGAAAAGCTTAACTTAGTAGTTTTAAAAAAAAAATCTTAAACCAGCCACAAGATCGCGAGTCGGATGTTACGAGGTGACACGTGTCATTGCTACCGTGGACACCACGCGCCATTACGATGAGGACGAGAAAGAGGTACAAATCATCTAAATAAAGGCTTAACTTCGTCAAAAGACATGAACAATGACGTGGCAGCATGATAAATGTAGTCAACAAAAGTCAAATTTGATTATGTAAAAAATGGGGAAAAGAAAATATATATATAAGTAAGAAAGTTCATCATCTTGCCTTATATTTTAACAGAGGACCAAAGTTATAAAAATTTGTTCTCGTATGTGTAATTTATATTGTTAAACGGTGATTTTTATTTTTTAGATTTACATTTTCTTAAGATAAAATTTTAATTTATATAGATTTTAAGAGATAAAATTATAATACAATTATATCTTCGTTTATTTGAAAGCAGAGAGCTTTACTCAATAAACCACTATCTTGATATAAAGACATAAGGCAAAAATAAGAAGTTATGTTATGGTAAAATTTGATGGCATAATGAATAGTTTCTATAAACTTCAAAAATGTGATAATAGTTTTATAAACTAAAATGTAAATGTATTATCAGTTTGTAGAGTAAACAAAAAAACATGAGTGTAGTTATTAGAATTAGTTGATTATATTCTCAAATTTCATATGACATAGCCTTCTATTGTTTAGATTCGATTACATTTTCTTTGAACCCTTTTATAGTTTATATACACTCTAGTTTTAATAAATTGTTTTTATTGAGATTCAAATTTGGAAACTCCGTTCCTTATGCCTTATGTTTCTTTTAATGATAAATACTCCGCTCTTATGCCTTATGTCTGTTTTAATGATAAATACTCTGCTATTTGAGTTAGGCATAATGGACAATTTATACTTAGATCATGCTTAAAATGTTGAAATAGAGAGAGCAATTATAAAAAAAAAAATCAATTTAATTTTCATGTATTAATATATTTAGATTATCATTTAAAATAATAAGGATAGGTGATTCAAATAGTTTTGCATCAGTCAGCCTATTTAAAAAATTATAAAATTAGTTTTTAACCAAAACTAATATCTAAAGTAATGCGTTTAAATACAAACTGACAAAATAACGATAATTGGAATTTTATCAAATGTCGCTGTGTTGGGAAAATCCAGGTTAGTTTTCCCCAAATTAACAAATGTTATTCATGTGAATAGTGCTCCGAACGTGAATAGTAACTTTCAACGGAAATACCCGACAAATCTCTGATACAAAATAATGACAGCTAAAATAGTTATAGCAGAAAATAATACCAAATAAAAAACGCCGTGAATTTACGAGGTCTCTGCTATCAGCTCGCCGTCCCTGGCCACAAACGAACAACTTCCACTAATGAGTTATAAAATACAAGCCTTAAGATTACAAATCAATCTCCTTCCTAAGAATCGACGTAGGTAAATACACAAAACAATCAAGAATACTACAAATAATGTTTCATTTCGAAAGAGTGCACATAAAACAGTTAATGAAGTTCTTTATAAAGTTAAAGGAGAAAACAAAACCCACATCAAAACGATGTGGGATTGTATTTTGACAAAAACAAACAACGGTAATTATATTTTAAAACCATCAAATATCGCTGCTACGATACGATATTCGATAAAATTTAAATTATCAAGTATTCATGAAATGAACATTTATTAGTTTATAATCTTGTATGGTCCTAATGCATTACTTTGAACATTGGTACGGATTAAAAACTAATTTTATAATATTTTTTTTTAACTGAATTATTTCAGATTTGATGGGAGGAGGTAAATTGTAAAATGAAAAAAGGGAAATATGATGTGATATTTAACAAATGAAAGAATTTAAATTGAAAAGGGGAAGGGGGGAGTGGGGAAGGAAGGTCCCATAAAGAAAGGGGGAAGGAAATGGGATGATTTGAGAGAGATGGAAAGTGACTAGTGACTAGTGACTAGTGACTAGTCAGTCATGTATATTTATTATTCATGACTCCCACGAACTATTATTATACACTACACACTATACATTACACATTTCAAACTCCAAGACTCCCATTAGAGCTGATAAAATTTGATAAAACACATAAACACGATACGAATCAAATACGATTTTTACGGATTTTGACAAGATAATTACATGCTTCATCATATTTAGTGCCGATACCTAACACGTTTACAGCCCGATCATATCTGGCTGATAATGCTTAACACGACTGATCCGACCGACCGCTTAATTATTATATCGATTAATTAATCTATTTAATAAAGTTTATTCATATTAAATACTGATTATTAATTATAATCTTATTAATTTAAATAATAAAATTAATAAACACGTTAAATTTATCAAAGTTACTCATGTTAAACATTTACTTAACGATTAATTATAATTTTATTATTTTAAATAATTAAATTAAATGCATCATATTTGTATCGACCGCTCAAATACGAATAATAAACGGGTCAGGGTTTCGCAATAACGCCGACACGCTATTATTCAAGGCTTGCCGGCCAGACGAATATCGACATAATTCGTATATCGACACCCACTTAACACGACCCATCGACACCGAATCACACCCCTAACTCCCACCACCAGCTTTGACTTCATTTCCTTCTATTCCCTTTTATCCATTTTTGGGACACGTTTCAAGACCCTTTTCTATTGCTTACTTCGTTTACATATATAAACTAAAGGTTATGTTTGTTTCTTTAATAGAACTTTTAGTTGTTTGCTTTTTGTTAAGAAAGAAAAAATCAATCATTTTGATTTTTATCTAAATTTTGAAACAATAAATTTTAAAAATAAAATTTAAATAAATATATTTTTATTTAATTGACATGAAACATATCATAAAAGTTTAATTGGATTGTAAAAAACATTATTTTCTTATATTATAATATCTAGTTTTTAATAAAAATATTAAAAAATGCAAAACCACATTTTCTATTCAATAAAAAGTTTAAAATTCAATAATAAGTCAGTAAAAAATGTTAAAAATAACAAATAAATACGAAAAGCCATTTAACAAAAAGTAAAAAAAACAACAAGTGCCAACTAAGTGACAAGCTTGTTTTCGACTTAACGCTAGCGTTATTCAACTTTCATCATTAAACTCCGTTTCGCTTTTTTTAAATTTTCACGACTTATCACGAAATTTTTTAAAAAAGTTTTCAATATAAAATGAAAATATTCTGGCTTTTCTCTTGCTTGTAGTTTCATTTCAATTAAAACAAGAAAAACTCCATCGTTGTCCAATAAGGAGAAGGGCTAGCAATACACACTACTAGGGATGACAATAAGAGGGTTTGGGACGGGATGACCTCATCGTGACCCAACTTGTTTATTTATTTCAATTCTCACACTTGTCTCATTTAAAACTTAAACGGATCTTTGACGAGGGACCCGACCGCTGGGGCTTATAGCTTACGAAGAATACACACTACTAGTGGATGACATCACCTCAAGAGGTGCTAGCACAATCTCGACTCCCATTTTAGAAAAAGTCATTTTTCACTAAAACAAGAAAAACTTTATTGTTGTCCAATAAGGAGAAGGGCTAGCAATACACACTACTAGGGATGACAATAAGAGGGTTTGGGACGAGATGACCTCATCCTGACCCGACTCGTTTATTTATTTCAATTCTCACACTTGTCTCATTTAAAACTTAAACTGACTTTATTCCAGGATAGAAAAACACTTAAACCTCGCCAAGCATTAGATGAGTCTCAAAACTCATTGCCTTTAAAGTCCCAAAACATCTTATGAGTCTAAAAACTCATTTGATTTTTAATCCATTTTTCTGAGTTTATTACAAGTGAATTGTTGATTCATATACAGAAACCTGGGTAATTTTGCTCAAATTTAATTTTAAAATACGCAGGCTTCTAAAATCCCAACAAAAGCTTCAAGAACACCAGAAATGCAAAGGAGGTCGCAATCTGTGAAAAGAAAGTCATGACAAGGAGCTCTTTGTTCAATTTATTTCCGTGTCACAACATCACCAAGACTAGTTAATGAGGTTATAATTAAAGAAAACGGTTGAGATGAAAGAAAACTATTCAAAGCAAAGTCGAGTCGCAACGCCAATCTGAGGTTGCGACGTTGATCTGTTGATGAAGCCACATGTGAGGTCTCTGGCGAAGAAAATTTGAAGTCAGAACCAGCTCTTAAATGAAGGATTGTCTGAGGTCGCGAGCATCATCTCGAGGTCACGACATGGAATCAATAGGGAGTCACAACAAAGAGATTTGAAGCTGCAACTACAAAGAGATGGAGAATCGAAATGAAGTCGTGACATCATCTCACAGGTCGCGACAGAAACCTCAGTTTAGGCTGCCGAAGTCCCGTGAAGGGAAATCGGTTGCAACCATTTTGTTATTCAAGAACCTAAAGAGGTCGCGACTAATCAATGAGGTCACGACCGAATACACTCGAGCATCAACAACATCCGTGCCGCAATTATATTTAAAGCAACTGAGACAACCTGCAACCAGAAAAGAGCAATGTGAGGTTGCGACATCATATTGAGGTCACGAATTCGCTTAAAGACAAGGCTATCAAAAAGCAAAGCCAGACCAATTATCGAGGTCGCAACATATATTCGGGCTGAATCAAAGCAAAGACCGAAAAGGAGGTCGCAACCTCGAAAAAGAAAGTCACGACCCGAGAAAGGCAAGAGGAACAGAAATGTGGTCGCAAATCTTAAAACTCGAGGGTCGCGACATGCAAGAAAGCAAAGAAGTAAAGGAGGTCCTGACTAACTAAAGTGAGGATAACTAAAAGGAGGTTGCAACCTAAAATCAAGTCGTGGACTCGTGAGTTGCAACCAAGGAACTACAACGAGGTCGAAACGTGAGATTAAGGTCGCGACATAAATTCTTGAGAACAACTGAACCAAAGAGGTCGCAACCACAATTGAGGTCACGACCACTAATCAACGAAACTGCAAGAAACTTGGTCGCAACGAACTAGAACAAATAGTCGCGACATCAACCCGAGGTCGCGACCTGAGACAGTTGAATCAGCTTTTCTTTGAGAATTCCACTGAGTTTTTGGGATTCTACCAAGTTCTTTTGATGCTATAAATAGACAAGATTAGAATAGTAAAGTAGCTTCCGTCTTCTCACTACCTAAAAGGGGAAAGAAGGGGAACTCAGTGTATAGTTTAGAGTAGAATTTTGTATTTTCTTTTATTTTTATTTATTTTATTTTATTTGAATTCTTTCTAGATCTCGAATTTGCGAACCGTAAACGAGTGGAGCCGGATTTTTATTTCTATTATTTTTCTTAATATCAATAAAATTTATGAAATCTATACCTTGTAAAATTATTTCTTCTCGCCCATTGCGACATAGTGGATGTAAGGTGATCGATGCTCCATTTCTTTAATTGTACAAGCACTGAACGCAGCCTCCGCCGGATTTGATATACAGTTAGTTACAATCTTTTCTGCAAAAATATGGAGAAAATTAATTGGGTTTGGATTTACTTACTTGGTGTCATTTTTGAATCGATAAGTTCCCAAGGGTAGTACCGAATACGCGATGGAGTGTATCTTTCTCTCGATTTCCGTGATGCCCTCTCACAAGTGAGATTAATGTAGTTGAGATTCCCGAGAGCTGAGAACATTCACTTCTGGGTATGCTAGACTACTATTGATGAACTCAATGAGCTCAAAGTTCATTTGATAATCCTCATTCGCCATAATTGAAGTCGAGGGAGTATTTAACAATATAAATAATCAGAGAGTTCACCTTAATCTAAAGGGAAGCTCCCAACCCTATGTTAGCTGAGATCTAAGCAAAGGAAAGGGACGAACCAATAGATCTGGAGAATGAGCCACCAATTAAGTGGTAGAAATTTTGCAAAAAAAAACCCTAAGAAGGAAAGCAAAAGATCTGCAGTCATCAAGAAATGGGTGTGAAGTATTGAGAAAGAAAAATGTCCAGATCTTGCAAGAGAATTAGAAATACGTAGTCGGTTTGATCTTTGTCTTCGAGAAGTGCGGCTTCCAATAAGTGAATATGGGAGAAATCTAATTGCAACATTTATGCACCGACAAATCCGCATCCAAATATTAAAACAAAAGCAATGTATTTTCGTAGGGAATTGGAATGTTTCATTAAAATTATTTGATAGTTTTCGCTTTCATGTGAAACTGATTCAAATTCTCAAAGATTTCCATTACCATTTATTTTTAGTCATTTACTTTTTGTTTTGTTTTAGCTCAATAGTTAGTCAATAGTCTAGGATCTTTATTTTTTTTAGATAAAACTTTCACTATGAGTTTTTAGTCCAAATAGCATAGAATTTCTTAGTTGGAGTAGTCGATTCTAATTCACAACTGTGGGAATGATACCGGACTTACATTCGCATTTTTTACTACTTTTATGACTCGTAAGTAATTTGCAAAGTGTTATAGACTATACCCATATTTTTAAAATCCTGAACATTAAGAAAAATTATTTAATCAAGCAATTAATCAAAGGGGATATGGCCAGTAAGAGAAGTAAGGCTCTTGCAGAACTATGTGAATTGAGGGGTTTTTTAGTCTATAGAAAACAACATCTCGTCTACATCGGATCCAAATTAAATTTAAAGATGTTAGGACCTCCTCATCCACTTCTTAAAATGTGGGATGGAGGTATTCATCGAAGCAAAATAGTATATGGGGGAATTGATCTCGGCAGTTGATCACACACAAAGCGAAATATCACCCTTCCTTTAAACCTCGTCAAGCAAAAAGGAGTTTTGCCTTGCAGCGCGTAAGGATATCGATGAATAGGGGTTAACAAATCTCTACGCTTCAAAGCTATCCGAGAAGTGGAATACACCCCGACCGTTAGGCTAACGTAGTCCTCGCCAAAAGGAAAAACGCAAATGGTGACTCTCGCACGATTTCACCGGAGCATCAACAGCCCGTCTAAAAGATAGCTTTCCTACCTTGAATCGACCGATAGTGGGATGCCACGTACCACCACGAGCTTCACTTATGAACGCTTTCTCTGATACAATCGACGTAATGAACCCAATGACCAAGAGAAGACCTTTTGTTTTGTAACCAGGGCAAGGTACTTTATCGTTATCGTGTGATGCCCCCTTCGGTCAAGAACTAGGCCACATATTAAAGGTAAACGTAATGTTTCGTAAGGATGAAACATCTATGGAGGTATATATAGATGACATGCTAGTAAAATCAGTCAAGGCCGAGCTCCACATAACCCACCTAGCTGAGTCGTTCCAGGTCTTGAAGAACTATAACATGAAATTAAATCCAACCAAGTATGCCTTCGAGTCTCAGCCGAAAAATTCTTGGGTTTCATGGTCAACATCCGAGAATAGAGTAACCGCATAAGATAAAAGTCGTACTAGACATGCACCCACCTTCGAACACCAAAGAGATTCAACGTCGACTCTGGGAGAATAACCCGCCTGAGCCATGTATCTAAATCTAGCAACAAGTGCCGACCATTCTTCCAAGTTCTAAAAAAGGCTTTCCATTGGGACGCCTAGTGCGAAGAGGCGTTCTTGACGCTAAAAACATACCTGAGCTCCCCTCCTGTCCTGGTAAGTCCCTCCAAGGGAGAACTACTTACCCTTTATTTAGTCGTTTCAGATTTCTCAACCAGCGCCGCCCAGGTTAAAGAGCGAGATGGAATATAACAACCGATCTACTACTGCAGCCAAGCTCTGAGGGGAGCGGAGGAAGGTATCCAAAGATGGAAAAGTTGATCCTAGCGCTGGTAACCACTGCCATAAAGCTTCAACCATATTTCCAGGCTCACACTATTGAAGTCCTAACAGAACACCCAATGAGACAGATATTGCACAAGCAGGAGACCTCAGAAAGACTGATAAAATGGGCCATAGAGCTTAGTGAGTTCAACATCAGATACAAGCCGAGAACGGCGATCAAAGGGCAAGTTTTGGCAGACTTCATCGTGGAATTCACCCCTTCAAATACCTCGGCACATCCTACCGAAACTACTCAATTGGCGCCCGACCTACCCATCTAAAGCGTCGCCCACAATGGGCCAATCCCAGTGGCGTCGTGCGGGTCTAATTGACCTCCCTGCATGTGAATGACGTGGAGTATGCCCTCAGATTTGGATTTCAAGCCTCCAACAACGAGGCCAAGTTCAAGCGCCATACTGGCTTACAGGCCCACTTATGGGAAGCTTCACCAATCAGAGATATGCGCGACTCCAATTGGTGGTAAAATGTATAGAGGACTCCTACGGCTGGGGTGAAAATGATCCTTTACCTCAAAAAAGTGTGAGAGTTGCTTCAAAAGTTTACACGGGTTCAGGTCAGGCATGTCCCAAGGATAGAGAACAGAGGGCGGACGCCTTAGCAAAGCTAGTGACAACACCACAGGAGGATCTAGACAGATCGATGAACGGCCGAAAGCACTCTTTAACCTCTGAGCATCGATGCTGAAGGGGTGTTTTGCAATGTCCGAGCCGAGCCGACGGGAGTCCATTTGGGATTACTTGGTGGAAGGAACCTTGCCAATCGATCCAAATGAGGCCTCCAAGCTCAGGAATAGGTCGGCTAGATTCACCATTCATCGGGGAACCCTATATAAACGAGGCTTTTCAACACCCATCCTTAAATGTGTGAGAAAGGAAGACGCCAATTACGTGCTTAAAGAGGTGTATGAAGGTATTTGTGGGAACCATATCAGAGCCAGGTCCTTGGCAGCAAAGACATTAAGACAAGGATATTATCACACACTAAAGACACCACTTGAGTCGGTAAAAATGCAAGATTTGTCAAGAGCATGCTCAGATCCCTTACCTCCCTTCCGAGCCACTGACCTCAATCATAAGCCCTTGGCCTTTTCAACAGTGGGGGCTTGATACACTAGGGGCCCTACCCTTTGGGAAGGGCCAGTGCAAGTTTATTGTTGTAGGAGTGGATTACTTCACCAAGTGGGCCAAGGTCGAGCCATTAACAACGAACACCGAGCAGAAGGTATGTAACTTTGTTCATGCTCCATAGTTTGGTGTCTGGAATCCCTAGAACCCTATCTCGATAATGGGAAACAGCTTGACAATCCCCAAGTTCGCAGGATTTCTCGCACCGAGCCTCTAAAGATAAGAATTACTACTCACTTACTTATCTAATAAATCCAACTTACGCGTGTCACTATAAGAACTTTTTGTAGTAGCTAAAGACTAAATCGAAAATTCAAAGGGAAAATGGGTAGAATACTTCCTCGAGGTGTTATAAGCCTGGGCGTAACTACACGTAGATCGCAGAACCCAAGAAACCCCATTCAGTTCTAGTTGATAAATAAGGAAGAGTTCCCGTCGAGGTTACAATAAATCACCAAGAGTTGAGTTCGCAAATACCGAGCACAACGAGGAGATTCTCCACCTAAACCTGGACCTCCTAGAAGAAAAGAGCGAGCACGCCCTAAAGCGTGTCGAGGACTATCATAGGAAGACAACAAAATATTAGGACCGGTTGTTAGACAAGGAGTTTTGTGTCCTATGACCTAGTTCTAAAACTCCCCGTCGCCAAGGAAAGGCCCCACACACGGGAAGCTAGGACATAACTAGGAAGGACCCTACGTGGTATCTCGAATAGTTTGACTTAGCAACTATGAACTTCAAACAGAGGAGGGAAAAACCTTGCCACACTCTTGGAACGCTGAGAACCTTAGGCATTTCTACCAATAGACCTCATCAGAAGGCTTTTAATAAGTAAAATTCACATTTATTATATTAATAATTTGTTCATTTTCAAATTTCTAATTGATATTCTCTGCATCAATGAAAAAAAGAAATAAACATCGATAAGTACACGTTTCAAGATTTGCACTTTATTTCATTTATCTCAAAAGATTACACCGCAGTCGTTTTCACATCTCGTGGAACTACAATCGCAAGACCGTTTCTAACATTGGCTAACACCTACCAAGGCGAAACCACAAGAAAGGGAAAGAGGAAAGAGAAAGAGAAAGAAAAG
>JAEQBH010006272.1:0-183337 GCA_016808115.1 Tetrastigma voinierianum | reverse complement strand
TTTTGTGGAGGATTGATAATTGGTCAATAAAATGGCAAGCTCCAAGGGTTTCCTACAATCTAAAGCACCAGCCATAATTGTCACTAGTTGCCATGTCAGAGTACTAACTGGTGTCGGTTTCACGATTATTTTCTCTCTTCCATGTGCATGCCATTTTAAGTCTTTAAAATTTTAGGAGATTAAGTTCAATCCTTTTAAACCTAGGATGCGACTTGAGCAATGTACCACAACACCTTTGTAGGAATCCTTCCTGCATTTCACCTTTTTTTGCCTCAGTTTCGGCCTCCACCTTGACATTCCACAAGTAGACATGAAGATGCATCCCGAAACTTATTCCCATAAAGTGCAATCATTAGTGCAATGATGTATTTTTTCATATTCCATTCCAAATGCATTCAGTGCTTTCTTAGCCTCATACATTGGATAAATGGTATCTCATTGTTCACTGGAGATACTCCCTAATATTTACAAATCCGAAAAGCTTTATCCGACCACCCATATCGCGCTCTTCACATCAGAGCAATTTAACTAATGCAAAAGCTTGTGAATTTGCACAACCAAGATACAAAGGCTTTCAGCATCCTCAAGCAATTTTTGAATGAAACTCGGGTCTTCCATGAACTCATCCTTCATAGCATGAATCATTTCTGTGCATCGTGACATAATGACTTCATTATATAATTCATACCGTATCATGACATCAGCCATTTCACTTGATTGTGTACTAGTAGGAATGTCTTCTCCATGCCAATACCATGTACACAACTTCGTCAATACCATTGAAAAACAAGGTTTCGAACCCGTTAGGCATGATGAAACAAGTTCCCACATCGCTACAAGGACAAATCTTAATGACACTTTGCTTGACAATGTTGTAATGCAAAATTAATGAAGTATTCAACACCTTCATAGTCCTTTGACCTTCTATATCTTTAGACATCCAACTGATCCATTCTATTATTCTAGAGATACACAATCAATTAAAAAATGATGAATTTAATATTAGAATTTATATACATAATGTATCTTGCTAATATTAGAATTCTAACAATCTATACTACATGTCTTATGTGTTCTAATTTCTTCAAACTTCAATTTGATGGTTGTTTCATCCCATATAGAATAAATAATTCATAAGGGCATTGTCATAGATTTTTGTTTTCTTCATGATTGAAAAATTTTGGCAAGATTTTTGCCCATAGTTCTTCAAGTATTACAAACAGCGATATATTATATAGCCTTCTCCAATTATGTACCCGGTTGAACAAAAGAGAACTACTATCAAAATTTCTAAAAAAGAACCAAGCATAATAGAGTAACTTGGAATATATTATAAGTTTTCCATATATTGTCCAATTGACAATCTAAGTATCATTGTAGAAAAAAGTAGTTCCAATACATGCTAGATAGAAAATTTAAAAGTTGTCAAGTTCAAAACCAGTTCACGGTGAAAGAACCACTTTACTGTTTGACAACCTGTGTGTCTTTAGCATGTAATGACGTGTGATTGTTCTACTACTTATATAAACAAATTATTCGTGAAATTAAATTTAAATCTCGTGATCAATTTAAGACAAGTTCACAATTGGAAAATTATTATTAAAAACTATATTATATTTAAATTATAAGAAACAAAAGTGAAAATATCCATTTTAGAAAAACGGTTAAAAGTACAAATTTAAACTATTATATGCCTACTCATTTCTTTAATAGTTATGACTAGTTAATAGAAGAAAATAAGAAATAAATTTTAATTGAATAATGATTTTATATGCTAGTATAAATTTATTTAGAATTTATTAATAAAATTTCATAACTAAAAATTATATAAATTTTCAATATTTTTAAATATATAGAAATTTCTTCACTTTCAATTGTAAAGAAGCTAAAACATAAGAATATGTTTTATTTAACATTATTTTTATTTTGTAATTGCTAATAAAAATAAATAAATAATTAGAAATAATATTGAATAAATTTTATAGTATATTGAATATTATGAATAAAGATTTAAGAGGTTATAGATTATGTTTTATCATTTCTATTTGCCTTTTCCTATAATTATACATTTAGCTTATATTACACCTAAATCCTAAATGGGTGCGACTATGGGCCTAGTTAGTTCACATTTGCCATAATTGTACTAAAGAAAATATATATTATCCTAAAAAATTCAGAAAGAAAAATAACTTAAATAAGAAATAAGTATAATATTATCTCACATACAAACATGAGTCAAGATTTGTACACTCTTTCAAATTTTTAGCATATTGAATTAATATATATATATATATATATATATATATATATATATATATATATATATATATATATAGATAGATAGATAGAAGCTACTACTACAAATCTAACTATTTAAACTCTAAAATAAAAGTTTCATTTATTTATCACTAAACAACTTAATCACTGTCCAGTGTTTACATTTCTTTTTCCTTAAAAAAAATAGAATGCTAATAAATATAGTTCCTTTGTTGAATATAAAGAGAGGTACAGGATACGAAATGTATAAAATAGAGAAATACCTTAAAAAGTTTTCTCTTTAAACTTGTCTTCTGGTGACTAACAAATAAGAGAGATAAACTCAGTATTAGGAGGACCTGCATTTTCATTACTATTAGACAAAAATTTTTAACTGCAAGCAAAAAATGAAATTAAATTTTAACTACACACTAAAAAAATAAAAATAAAACGATTGGAACAATAAAAGAATCTCTTAAATCTTTGGTATTACAAATTATGGAGGTGGAAAAGAAAAATCCATGGACCCATAATGAACATCATTAAAAACAAGGATTGTGGAAAATGTTTTCTTTACTCCGATTTGGTTTGATACTGAAGGATGGGCGTTAGATACAACAAAGTTCCTTTGTTTTTTGCTCTTTTTCTCCTCGATTACACTAAAAAGACGACAGAGTTTGAACCAAAAGCTTCGCTCTTTTCCGGGTTTTGACTGTGCCATAAATTCTTGCAAAATTATCTTTGATGTATGAAAGTTTGAAAGAAATCTTCAACCATCCCTTCGGCCCACTTCTTTCAAAACAATTATATTTTATTCTTTTTGCATTTTTTCTTTCATTCCCTCCCTTCTCTTACCTTTCCGGCTCACCTCTCTCACCTCCTTCTCTCTCTAGCTCACCCTCTCACACGCCTACCCTCTCATTCTCTCACCCACCTCTCTCACCGCATCTCCCTCTCTCTTTGTCTCTAACTAAAAAAAAAAATGAATTAAAATATATTTTGAATCAATTTTTACATAAAATCAAATTTAATTTTTTAAATTTTAGATTAAGTTTAAGTTTTATACCTTAAATTGAAACTAAAATTTGCTGTTAAACTAAAAGTAAAATTAAAATTAAAAATTATATTCGACCGAAGATTGTATTTGGAAGAAATTTATAGAGATGAATAGTTTCTTACTTCTAATTAGAAACCCCTTAAAGTTTTAAATAGAATTAGGACAAAAATCACCACGTTAGCCGCTTATACGCATCGATTGAATCCTTAATGCGATAATATAATGCTAGTTTTGACATTTAATACCTAAAGTTATGGTACAGCTAATTTGAGCTACGAGAGAAAGCATGAGGGTCTGTTTAGATGGAAAAAAAAATGTTTGAGATATAAGTGGAAAATTTAAGTATAAAAATTAAAAGTAAAATTATAATATATTTAAAGCTATAGTTGCTTTCAATTTTAATTTTAAAATTTTAATAAATTATTTCACTTAAAACCTTTGCTTCCATTTATTTTAAAGTAAATATTGAATTATTTAAAAATAAATTTTAATTAAATTATAAAAGGAAAATAATGGTAATTTTATTTTTAAAAATATTTTAATTTTAAATTTAGTTTTGATTTTTAGATTTCATTCCAATTTAAAAGTTCAAAATTAAAAGTAAAACTTATAATTAAAAATAAGTTAATATTTACTTTAAAATAAATGTAAAGAAAAATATTTAATTTACTAAAATTTTGAAGTGAAAATTAAAAGCTAACTTTAGTTTTAGTAATTTTTAATTTAGCTTTTTCACTTTAATTTAATTTAAATTTCTATAAAATTAATCTATAAATTATAAATTAAAATAAGTAAATGATTATTTTAGTTTTAAAACTGAAATTGATTTTTATTTTGATGTTAAAATTTAGTTAATCTTTCTTTTTAATTAAGTATTTTAAAATATTTCAAGAAAGAGAGGGAGGTGAGAGAAAGATATGGAGGGAGGGAGTAGGGGGAGAGAGAGGGAGGTGTCACCTGTGTGTGTGTGTATGAGAGAGAGAAATTAATTTTTGTCTCTCAAGTCATCATCATTTGGGAACATTTCTCTCTCTCATACACACATGTTTTCCCAAGAAACTGGTCTCCAAGGCTGAAAAGTGATTTTGACTAAGACAAAATGACAATTTGAATCAAATAAATTGGTTTTTCTTCGAAAATCAAGACAATGATTACCTATGTCAAAAAGCCTAGAAAACATAGGAACTATTAAGTTATACAATGGGAGATATATTTTTAAAATCACTTCACATTAAAAGAAAGATTATAATATTAAATATAAAAGCCTTTACATACACATATATTTTAAATCACTATATTAGAAAAAATACAATGGGTTTATATTACAATATTAAAGTGTGAAAACCCCTAAAAATCCGAAATTTTTCTAGATCTCGGATGACAAAACGGACTTCGTCGTTGAAATCGTCTCGCGAAATCTAGCTACCAAGTCGAAATTCATCGAATTTCGAGATAGTCGGAATTTCACGTTTTTCGAGGCATCAGGAGTGGTGCGAGACATTTGACACATTATGAGTGGCCCAATAGGTGCCACGTGTCATGTGCAGAATAAGTCAAACATGAGCTCTAATGGAACCCATGAGAGACATGTGGCAACATGTGAGTGGGTGAAAATCCATGGTCAATGGATAAGCTGACAGTGGGCTAATCCAAAGAAACCCACTTAGCTGATGATGTGGCAAGTGAGAGGACATCTCACTTTGGGATTCTATCTTCTCCCCAACCGGTCGGGAGAGGGGGAAGGAGAGGGAAAAAGGCAAAAACCAAATTTGAGCGGAAGAGTTGTAGAGAGAGACACTTCATCTTCTCTCTAAGTTTCCCGACGATCGGACCATCGATTTCCGAAGAAGCAAGGGGGAAGAGTTCATCCTCACGTGCATAAGGCTTCGTGATAGAGAGACTCCGAGTCGGGGGAGTTTCGACAACTTTGAGAGGTAGAGTTTTTCCTACTTGTTTAATCTCGTAAGGCCATTCAAATGGCATGGGTTGTGTGAGGCCGTGAGTGGTCGGTGAACCGGGCCCTAAGCCTGGGACAATGGGTCGATTTAGACTGCTTTCTGACAGCCGAACCGATTTTGACTAAGTAATCACATGTGCTGGCTTTTATGTGTTATAGTTAATGGTTGTCTTGCCTTACGAGGAATGTTTGGTTATGTTTTGAACCATGTGAAGCCGCTATATTGCGGTAAAGTATTAATAACTGAGACTTTAACCGGTTTTCGGGGTAGGAAACAAAGGAATTTTTGTGACGCCCAAACTCCGGTGTCCGCTGACTACCCGTCAACCCGCGAGCCTGTGACGTGCCTCGTGATCGCGGCACTCCATACCCGAGTAAAATACCTCGCCCATAAACCAATACTCACCAAATAAATATCCCAACTATATTCCAATAGTTCAAGAGTTATAACATTTCTCTTAATACAAACACATATTAAAATTTACAGTTTTAATACATGTTATACAAAATCACCATCAAAGCCATTAACCTACTTTCTTCTTCTAAATCGGCTCTAAGATGAGCTGCCTCTCGAACGCCTTCCTGTACCGAAATAACATTCCTCGATGTAGTGAGCTATCGTCCAGCAAAGGAATCAATTCTAAACGGGTTACTTCACCTAAGTGCATATGCAATGATCCAATGTAAACACACACTCAAGTAAATTCTGTGATCCTACTCTTGAATGTCTACATGCCTGCTCCCATGTCTCGAGTCCTCATCGACTCCCCTCACACTTGCCTAAGCCATGTATGAGAAAACATCATTTTCAAAACCAAAACATGTTGTTCTCAAAAATATACTACCGAGATTCGGTAAAAAGACGGACTACCCTCCAAAGCGAATGTGTTGGAGAACTTCCCAAACAGTCATGGTCCTCATCCGAAGTGATCTGTTGGATCGTCTCCCAACCCCATTCTCCTAAATCATCATATGAAATTCCTTCGCAAATCCATGCCTTTTCTTTGCTTTCTGTCTCGCACACACACACACCTAATTTCTGTGTTACTTCCTAAGTGTATGAAATGCATTATGCCATTTCAACACAATATATATACCAATATATTAATTATGCAATATTCTCAAATTTGCAATCATAACACATATCATTCAATATTAAGCAACCAACACCCAAATTAGCTCACTTGAGCAAATAACACCCGATCTCCAGACGTACACACACAATTATATTCCATAATTGTAACCTCATGTTAATACACAAAGTTCATGCATTAACCTACATTATCCTGCAAGTGCACCAAGTTTACCCGTATTTCATCAATTCAAGCACACAAATACATGGACGATTTTTGTCCACCACACAACCCGGATCGATTTTAACAACCCTGTGTCCTCCAGCAAAGGTCGCCCATAAGCAGCCCACTGGGCCCAACCCGGTTCCACTTTGTGAACTCCAAATCCATGGCCAGCTTCTCGGCCTCATACACATAAAAAACATGATTTAATACAATCAACCTAAGCAACTTGCAGCCCAAATACCGTGGATCGCCCAAAATGGCTCCAAAATTCCAAAAATTTGTCCCAAGTTTTGGGGACTGACCAAATGGCCCCCTCACGACCAATCATACTCAAACCATTAACAAAGTACTTAAACAAGAGGTAAAGCAAGCAGATAAAACCCCTACCTCACGGATTTGTCAAAACCCAAGAAACCGGTGCCCATCACGCTGCTGTCCCTCGCCACAGAAACAACTTCTTCTTCTTCTCATTCCAAGAAACCGACTATCCGACTGGACCAAAACCTAGGAAAGAAGCTACTCCCTCTCTAAAAAACCTCAAAACCTTAGCCACCGTAAATCCTTTTCTCCTCTCCTCACGTTTTCTTTCCCATTTGAAGAAGGAGATGACCCTATTGGTTATTTTGTCTTCTTTCCTCATTAAACTTTCATTTAATGCCACTTATGTCCCCTTTTCCCACTATTTTGACACTTAAGACAATCTCGGTCCTGCTTCATCGCCTTCTAATCTCAGAACATGTGTCACAAGAGTACATGTTAGTGACTTTTGTCACATCACATGTCAGTTTTACTTAAGCATCGATACTGCGCTGAAAATGCGCAAATTCGACTGCCTCGAATGACTAAATTCAATGTGGTAGCTAGGATTCTCGTGAGACGATTCCAATGGTGAAGTCCGTTTCATCATCCGAGATCGAGAAAAATTTTGGATTTTGACCAAAAATTACGATTTTAGTTCTTTTTCGAGAAAATTCGATTTTCTCTTGGTTTCTGGGCTACAAATTTGGTAGTGAGTCATTAGGTAAATTGTGTTCACATCAGTGAACTTGATGTTAGACTTTGAATTTCTCACCCGATCTCTCGTACTTCAATTATGGCATGTTTACTCTAAACAAGCCTAAGCGGAAGGTCGGCTCGCTAGGTCACCCTGGGCCAGAGGCTAGGTCGGCCCCTGTAGATTGTTCATAACTTCCCTCATCCGACCCGATTCGGGTTGTAAATGAAAAGGTTAAAAGATTAAGAAAAATCTTTGTTGTCATCGGAAAATGACAATAGTTCACACTTAAGTATAGTAAGTGTGTGAGGAGCTTGTGCTGAATTACACAGATATGGGCATGATGACATTTCATGCATGACATAAGAAGTGATATCTATGTAGACATTTTACTTCGATGTGTGTTTGTTGTGCGACTCATTGCTTGTGCACTTAGGTGGGGAGTGCAACCCTTGTAGGAGATTATCACTACCGGGCTTTCGTCAGCCCTCGCTGTGGGACCCCTTCGCACGCGAGAAGACGACTCCTTCGAGGTCGTGAGTACAAAGAAGAAGGCCTGCCAGCTCATGAAGCATTTTGTAAAATATATTAGAACAATCTAGTTTTAATACATTTTGGCATATAAAAGTGTAGAAGAGTTGTACATCAAACTATTGTAAAATAATTGTATAAGAAAAAAAATATATTAATAACTGTGACGCCCCAAAACCCGGGGGTCCGTTGACAACCCGTCAACTCGCGGAAAATCTATACGTCTCGTATCGCGAGACCCATAATTTGTGCAAAATGCATTACTTGGGCCCATACACCACTACTCATCAAAATATGTCCCAACCAAATATATTACATGGTTCAAGAGTTTTTACATTTCTCTTAATTCAACATATAATAAACCTTAGAATTTTAATACATGTTACATGACAACATCAAAGCCACAAAGCTCCATTCTTTCCTCAAACGTCCAATGAGTGTCGCCTTCCCGATCGCTCCATGTACCTGAAATGGTGATCCCCATTGCAGTGAGCAAAGCCCGCAGTGATAATTTCCATAGCGGGTTACCCTCACCTGGGCGCCATTACTATTATGGCAAACAATCACATTCCTCCAAGCAATTTCATGAACCTACTCGAACGCTCATACGCCCAAACCCATGTCTCGAGTCTTCACCGACTCCCTCACATATGCCTAAGCCGAATGCGAGTAAAATCACAGTTTTCAAAACAAAAGTTTTTTGTTCTTGAAAACTCACAACCGAATTTCGGTAAAAGTATTGGACTACCCTCCGAGGCTACCGGTGTCGAGAACCTTCCTGAAACAATTTACGGGCTCCTCCGACGTGTAAATTGTCGGACCATCTCCAAACACAAATTATCCTAAAATCATTCATTGGAAATTCCTTCTACAAACATTGTCTTTCTTTCATTTTCGTGTCATGCACTCACTCCTAATATTCTAAGGTGCCCAAGTGCATATGGAATGCATTATGCTAATTCCAAACAATTTATGCTAATACATTTAATATGTATACATTAACCAATTAACTCAATAATCATGTTATTCAATTTGCAACCAATAACAATTCGTAAAATTAGCTCACATGGGCTAATTAACAAACACAAGTAATTCATTTTGAATCACTTAACATCATAAAAATTCACACCAAAAATCACATGTCACTATTCAAGTGAACGGTGAAACCCTCGGATTACGGCGTTCACGACCACACAAATAGGAATTTTCTCCACTCGGTTCAAAGCTTTTAAGACCGAGTTTACGGCTAAAACAAGCCTCAGAACATTCCTAACCATTTACATGGCTCTTAGCCAAAGATTAACGCAAGTAGGAAAAGATCCCGTACTCGAGTTGTCGAAACCCACCAAATTGGTGTCCACGCTGCAAATTCACCGCGCAGCAACTTTCCTTCGTCTGGCCGAAAATCGACTCCGGCCCGAATGGCCGCAAATCTAGAGAGAAGTGGCTCTCTCTCTCTCTCTAGAAAAATGAAAAAATTAAGCTAATGCATCTCTGGCCTCCTCTCCTCAGCATTTTGGTTTTCACTGAAATGGAGAAGATGATCACTATTCATCTTTTTGTCCTTACTACCATCCATATGTCCTCAAGTCTCGATTTTCGACACTCGCACTATCTCGCCATCCATTTCCATCATCTCTACCATGCAACATGTGTCACATGAGTACATGTTATAGGTGACTTTGTCACATCACATCGCTTACGCACCGACATTCCTGTGTGTTTAAAACGCAAATTCTAATTCGCTCCTAATTTGACTAAATCAATGGGTAGCTAGATTTCGCGAGACAATTCCCCAACAAAGTAAACGTTGGTCATCCGAGACTAGAGAAATTCCGGATTTTGGATGTAAAATGACGATTTTGCCATTTTTTCGAAAAATTAAATTTTCTGTCTTACACTTTCCTCCTTAAAAGAATTTTGTCCCGAAATTCCATGCACATACGCATCCCACCACGTGCATATGTAACCTCAACCAACTCCAAGACCGTGTCGGGTATGACAACCCTGCTAAGGTCCTAATTACTGACAACCCGAGGGCTGTCAACTCATCCGTTTCAAGAATGACATCAACACCCAATATGTCTACCACCCTAAGGTCCTCATGAGCGTAATCACCGAGATCCCCGACTCACGATCTCGACACATCCGACCAACTCACCCTACATCCTGGGGGAAGAATTTCCATCATCTCTAAAGGCCTCAACAAGTGTGCAAGAAAGGAGAAACGCACTTTGATATTCGCTCAATTCATTCAATTCAAACGTCGCTCTAGTCCATAAATCTATCAGCACAAGATTCATTCAATCTAAACGCCCACTCTTAGTCAACAAGGCAAGAGTAGAAACGTACCCCGTACATACGGATGCCCCTGACGTCAATCGCGCACTCCAGACCTCGCCTCCTAAGACAATCCTCACCTCATATGCCCAGCCGGGCGACTATGGAAAATACGCGCCATCTCGCCTAGCCCGACCTGAACCCTGGGCCTCGCAACCCCCGCCCTGCACCCGACCAAGGCCTTCCGTCTACGTGGGCCCGCCTCGAGAAGCATTCAAAGCCAGGGCGACATCCCCTGGATCTGGATATCATTCCCTCCGACCGATACGAGGTGCTTGAGAGTCAAATTGTATCTCGCCCTTGCCCTTTAGCCGATTGGGATCGCATCTGCCCCAAACCTGGGATCCTCGCCTTTGAGGGCAATCCTCCTCATATGTCCCGTCGCCAAGTGAAGGGAAACATAATATCTCGGTCCCGCCCTGGTCTCGC
This sequence comes from Tetrastigma voinierianum, assembly GCA_016808115.1. Taxonomy (NCBI): domain Eukaryota; kingdom Viridiplantae; phylum Streptophyta; class Magnoliopsida; order Vitales; family Vitaceae; genus Tetrastigma; species Tetrastigma voinierianum. Next base: position 172,475 of record JAEQBH010006272.1, on the reverse strand, counting down.
AACCCTAGCCTGTCCCCGTCCGAATAACCGGGCCTGAACCCTTACAACCCAGAAGCCTTCTCGCTTCTTTCGAACTAGGAAGAAGGTTGATCTCCTTCCTCTTAGTACCAGCACCCATATCCCGGATGCCTTGTGACGCCCAATCCCGAGGGTCCGCGTTTGACTACCCGCCAACCTACGGAATAATTTCATGAATGTCGGTGCCTTTGCCATCTTCATGAAAACCGGGCGTAGTCTCCTTTGTACGGGGAGCCTCTACCCTTAGTACATAACCTGTCCTTAACACATCCAAACGACCACATAGGGTCCAAATGAGAAAATAATGGCCACTGGGCCCCCGTGATCATCACCTAAACCAATATATCCCAACCAAATACATATATCATCTCGTGGTTCAAGGAGCGATAATTCACTTTATACAAACATATATCAAAATTCAATCTCTAATACATGTATACATAATAAAACCAAAGCCACAACCCGACTTTCTTCTAAAGCGGCCTCTATGATGAGCCGTCTCCTCGTGCGCCCCCAGACCGAAAATAATATCCTCGACAAAATGAAGCACGTCAAATAGCTGAATCAAATTTAATCACTACTCTCCACTTAAGTGCATATGCAATGCTCCAATGAAAATATACATTCGAGTAAATGCGTGATCCTACTTGAATGTCTATATGATAAACTCATATCCCTAGGCCCCAGACCAATTTCACATCACCCTTGCTCAAGCCACGTATGAGAAACCTTATTTTCAACAAAGATGTTTGCTTTTATTTATGGATGTCTCCTCGATATAAGTAATGGACCGAATTCCTGGTTGTTATATTTAGGGAGTGGACAACCCTCCATGGAGACACCTGGGTCGACTTCCTCGGCACGTGATTGATATTTTATATGGACTACCCTCCGATAATTATTATTTTTAGTTAACCCTCCGAAACCATTCTCTCAAGAATCACCTCCTGCACTCACTCCTATTTTTCTAGGGTGCCCCAGCGCAGATGGAATGCATGATGTCAATTCCAATACAATTCATATAACAAATGCGAATATATATAACATGATATACATTTACACAATTTAATCACACAAACATGTTATGTAATTTCACAATCTATTACACCAAAATTAGCCTACTCGGGGCTAATTATCCAACACGAGCACCGATTGAATTACTCAACTAAACACATTATTTCACAAAAAATTATTTTATTTAACACTATTCTATGGGAACAGTTGAAACCCCGGGTTACTGATTCAGCCTCACGGCCACATTACATTTTCACACAATTCAAGCCATTCCCCGGCCTCTACTATCACACAAGATTTATTTCTCACAAATTATGAAATAAACACTCCAAACAGCCCCTACAATGTCACGGATCGTGCAACTGGCTCCATAAAATAATCATCGCCCACTGTGAACCAACTCCGCGCCATTTCCGGCCTATACACATCAAAGCATCATTTATGAGCACAAATTATTGGGAAACTAGCAACCCAAAATAGTTCGTGGAGCAACACGGACTGGTCCAATGGTTTCAAAATTTCACCCTACCCAAGATTCGGGAACCTATCAAACGGCCGTTTGCGCCTCAAACCCATCGAAACATTACAAAACACTTAAATAGTGTAAAACTCAAGTAGGATAAAACCCTCACCTCCCTCGGAGTCTGACCGAAACTCTAAAACCCATATTCCGTAGAGTCTCCTTCGTAACTTCCTTCATTCCACATTTCAATGCCGAATTTAATGGAAATTTAGAGAGAAGCAACATACCCTCTCACTAAAAACGGTCTTAAAACCTTCTTGATCTTTCTTCCTTTGCTTTTCACGTTTTCTCCCTTTAATTTGAGTAGGAAGATGAGTAATTATTCACTTTTTTCGTCTTATTATCCAACTTAACAATTTCAATAATGCCAATTTTGTCCTTTATTCTAGATTTTTAAGTATTTGGCACTATCATGACCATCCATTTCCATCATCTCTCTACTAATGCAACATGTGACTTTTGTCACATCTCAAGTCAAGCCTCAAGACTCAAACCCCGATGCCTCGAAAATGTAAAATCCCACCGTCTCGAATTCGACAGAGCTAGATTTCCCTGCAAAGACCTATCTCCAACCACAAACTGCTTCTCCATCCCGAGATCTAAAGAATAAATTTGAATTTCACCAAATTTACAATTTTACCCATTTTCCGTAAATTGGGACTTCCCTGCCCTACATGCCCTGATATGATTCTACCCCCCAGGGTCATAGCTGCCCGACCCTGGAGTCCACTCCTCCAACCATTGGAGACTGATACTCAAACGCCATGAGGTCGCCTCACCCGCCCCTGGCTCACTATTGCACATGCCCGTATGATACCGGGCGATCGCAACTTGGCACCCTGAACAAAGGCCCCACTGACAACACTGCGGTGCTCTATCAGCACTCGTGGGATTCGCTCTACGTCCTGCTCCTCGACTAGCCATCTACGCGGCAAATTGCGTTAATATTCACGCATTCCAAGGCGAAACACTGAGATATCTATTCATACGTGAAAAATATTTTGGTGCACAATGTCCATGTAATCATAGAATTTGAAAGACGATAATACCCTAATATATCAAATCAAAATCAACAAAAATTTTATTTTAGAAAATTTCATTTTAAATATTTTTATTTCATGTGATTTTATTTTATTTTATTTTATTTTTTTCATTCATGCTACTGAAAACAAATCACCCAAAAAAAAATGTTATTATATGGCATATTTTCTCATTTTCTAGTAAACCAAATAAATTTATTAAAATTTATTTTATTCATTTTTTTCTTCTAGTTTTGCCATGATCAAAACCTTCTCAAAATTTTTCTTCACATCATATTTTTTTTCCTCATTCCCACTACTGGAAAACCTCCCAAAAAAATAATATATATTATTTTTTTTTTCATTTTCCAATAACCCAAATAAATTTATTGAAATCTATTTTATCCATTTTGTTTTCATTTAATTATGGACCATTTTGTTCAAAAATTTTCGAACACCTAAGGTTACATTTTCTCGACCCTAGTGTTCAACATTTTCTCCTATGCTACTGACCAAGCATACCAATCATACACACAACACATAACAATCCATGTTATACACACCATTCACGCATCAATCACCAAAGTGCACAAGGAATGTGTGATCTAACCCGTGCCCATCAAGTCCTAGGTAATCGTATACCTAACTTATCGACACTAAGCTCTAGGTATTTATAAACCTAGGCTCTGATACCAAGTTGTGACACCCTAAAACCGGGGTGGCCGTTGACAACCCGTCAACCCGCGGAATACTCGCGGAAATCGTGCCTGCAACTCCAACACCACTATGAAAATTGGGCGTAGTCTCCTTGTACGTAGCTCTACCCAAGGTACAAACTTGTCCTAATAATCAACAATGACCACACAGGGTCTACATGCGAGTAAAATAACTGGCCACTTAGGCCCCTGCATCATCACTCACAAAATATATCCCAACTATATACAATAGTTTCAAGAGTTAATAAATCACTCTTACCAAACATATATCAAAAGTTTACAATTTTAATACATGTTATGTGTTAAAAACTAATACCCAAAGCCATGGCTTTCTTCTTAAAACGCGGCCTTTAGCGAGCGCCCGTCCCGTGCACACTCTCCTCGCACCGAAATGGTGATCCTCGATGTGGTGAGCAAAGCCTAGTACGTATAATTTCCTGCCATGGGTTACCCTCACCTAAGTGCACATGCGTCATGACAAACAATCACATTCATAATAATTCCATGAACCTACTCGAATGTCTACATGCCCAAACCCATGTCTCGAAGCCTCACCGACTCCCTCACATATGCCCAAGCCGACGCAGTAAAATCCACAGCTTTCAAAACAAAGCTTTTGTTCTCGAAACTCACAATCGACTTCGATAAAAAGTATCGACTACCCTCCGAGGCGAATGTGTTAGAGAACCTTCCTAAAAAATCATGGGCTCCTCCGACGTGTAATTGTTGGACCATCTCTAAACACAATTCTCCGGAAAATCATCCATTAAAATTCCTTTCACAAACATTTTCGTTTTTCTTTCATTTTCGTGTCATGCACTCACTCCTAATATTTTAGGTGCCCTTAAAGGCATATGGAAATTCCATTATGTTAATCAAACAATTTATGCTATTATATTTATGTATATGTATTAACCAATTAACTCAAACAATTCATGTTATTCAATTTGTAACCAATACCAAAATTAGCTCATGGGCTAATTATTTACAAGTAATTCATTTTGAATAACTTAACATCATAAAAATTCACATCAAAATCACGGTCACTATTCACATGAACAAAGGGAAACCCTCGGGTTACCATTATATTCACGACTCGCCACAAATAGAATTTTCTCCACTTTGCTCAAAAGCTTTTTGAGACCGAGTTTACGCTAAAATGTAAGCCTCTAATATTCTAATCATTTACATGGCTCTAAATTAAGATTAACGCAAGTAGGAAAAGATCCCTACCTCTTGGAGTTGTCGGAACTCCACCAAATTGGTGTCCACGCGTAGCTCTCGCTGCGTAGAGCAACTTTCCTTCTTACTCCGTCAAAAAACCGCACTCTGGGCTCGAATGGTCAGAAATTTAGAGAGTATGGCCTCTCACAGAAAGATGAAAACTAAGCTACTGCATCCGTCTCCTCTCCTGCACATTTTGGCTTTCAATTAAATGGAGAAGATGATCACTATTCATCTTTTGTCCTTACTCTCATTAAACTTTCATTTAATACCATCCATGTCTCAAGTCTTGGATTTTTGACACTTGGCACTATCTTGGCCATCCATTTCCATCATCTCTCTACTCATGCAACATGTGTCACAAGAGTACATGTTATAGGTGACTTTTGTCACATCACATGTCGTTTTATGGTACCCGATACCCGGTGCCTCGAAAAACGTGCAAATTCCGATTGTCTCGGAATTCGACGAAATTCGACGTGGTAGCTAGATTTCGCGAGACGATTCCAACGGTGAAATTAGTTTTGTCATCCGAGATTGCAATTCCGGATTTAATCAAATGACGATTTTGCCATTTTTCCTAAAATTGGAATTTTCTGTCTTACATAACCTCGGGCTCGGGGCGCCAAAAGGTCTATGATACAAGAGTAAATAAAATAAATGTAAATTAATAATACACACTATTATTATTATAATATATTACGTGTCTAAATAAATTGAGAACGCTAATTTTAATTTTGCTCAAAATCATGTACTTCAACGTAAATTGATAAACTATATATACAAAATATGATAAGTGAACATAAATTTTTGTGTTTCATTTTCTTTACATTAGAAGCAATAGAGTATATAGATAAATATTTTAATATAATTATATTTTATTATAATAAAATTTATATTAATATACAATAATTTTATACTAAAACTAAACATTGTGAGCTAGTATGATGTCCGCATTGGATGGAGTTGTTAGTTTTCTCACATAGTAGTTTTCTTTGTCAGGTACCTAAGTGTTCATGTAGATTTCATGGACTTGATGTGAGGGTTTGATGAAAGGATAAGTGCAAAGCTTTTACTTGTTTGATAATGTGACACTCCAAAACCGAGAGGTGTCCGTTGACAACCCGTCAACCCGTGGAATACTCGTGAATGTCGGGTAACCCGACACCACTCACGAAAATCGGGCAGAGTCTCCTTTGTACAAGGATGTCTACCAAAACTACAACCTGTCCCAACATCAACATCATAAGACATATACATGAGTAAAAACGGCCACTTGGGCCCATACAACAATACTCATCAATATACACCAACTATATACTATGTTCAAGAGTTGATAAACTACTTAATTCAACATATATTAAACAATATTCTAATACATGTTATACAAAATCAAATCCACAAGTCGGCTTTCTTCTCAAATGGCCTTTAGTGAGTGCCGCCTTCCCGATCGCTCCTCAGACTTTGAAATAGCGATCCCCCGACATGGTGAGCAAAGCCTAGTGTAGATAATTTCCTACATGGTTACTCCCCACCTATGCAATATGCATGGCAAACAACCACATTCAAGCAATTTCATGAACCTTACTCGGAATGTCTACATGACTAACCCATGTCTCGAGTCCTCATCGACTCCCTCACTATGCCTAAGCCGACGCGGAAATCACGTAGCTAAAACAAGCTATTTGTTCTCGAAAAACACACTACCGAAGCTCGTAAACTATTGGACTACCCTCCGAGGCTAATGTGTTGAGAACCCCGCGTAACAATTCATGGGCCTCCGACGTGAATTATCGGACAATCTCCCAAAGATGATTCTCCGAAAATCTTCCGTCGAAATTCCTTTCACAAACATTTTCATTTTCGCTTCATTCAAGGCCAGTGCACTTGCCATACCTAATATTCTAGTCGCCCCAAAGGCATATGGAATGCATGATGCCAATCTCCACACATTCATGCTAATATATTCACATGCATATATATTAACATAATTTAAATCACATAATCACGTCCCGCAAATTCAACCACTTTACCAAAATTAGCTCACACGGGCTAATTTAATAAACACACAAAGAATTCATTTTGAATCAATTAACATCATAAAATTCACAAATAAAATATTTGTGTCACTATTCACATGAATAGTAAAACCTCAAAGTTACTCTGCCTACTACCACACAAAATAGGAATTTTCTCCACTTTGTTCAAAGCTTTTGAGACCGAGTTTACGACTAAAACAAGCCTCAGAACGTTCCTAACCATTTACATGGTTCTTAAACAAGGATTAACACAAGTAGGAAAAGATCCCTAACTCTTTGAGTTGTCGGAACTCCACCAAATTGGTGCCCACACGTAGCCCTCGCAGCGTAGAACAACTTTCCTTCTTGCTCCGTCAAAAATCGATGGTCCAATCGATCGGAACCCTAGAGAGAAGCCACTCCCTCTCCCTCTAAAAACATCAAAACCTAAGCTACCGTATTCCTCCTCCTCCTCGCATCGCTGCTTTTCAATTTGGAGAAGATGACCACTATGATTAAATGGGAATCACTCTGGCACTATCTCGGCCGTCTGTTTCCATCATCTCTCAAATCTTGCAACATGTGTCACAAGAGTACATGTTATAGGTGACCTTTGTCACATCACATGTCGCTTTAATGCACACCCGACACCCGCCCTCGAAAAACGGTACCTCGACCGGCCTTGAAATTTGACGAAATTCTTCGCGGTGCCAGATTCTCGCAGATGATTCCAACCCGCGGAAAACTGGCTTCATCATCCGGAGATCTAGAAAATTTTGAATTTTTACTGGAATGACCATTTTATCATTTTTCCGAAAATTAGAATTTTCTCGGGTCTTACATTCTCCCTTCCTTAAAAGGAATTTCGTCCCGAAATTCTGTACAATCACTACAAAACACATGCATATGCAAAGTGCACTCTACATGCAGATGTAAATGTCATTTAACATAACTAACAAAACCACGTACTCTTCATTCCTAAACAAGATGATAGGGTCTGTGTGATCGTGTCCCCCCGCTCCCGCTCGACCCAATCTCACGGGGCAGCCATAGCACCCTCACACCAGCCCCACCTGGCCCGCGCCCTGTGCTCCCGATCACCCGCCATCTTAAATGCACACCTGTCCCTCCCCGGCTGTCCCATCGTTGTCAACCCCAATCTCTCCCTCAATCCACTATAAGGAGCCGGATCCGGAGTGTACCGAGCATGGAGACGTGAAATACCTCATGGAGCACTCGACATGCCGGGCGGTAGCTTCAACCGGCACGCCATGCTGCCTACCCTCTCGAGCATCTCGAAGGGCCCACAACCCTAAGTAGCGATAGCTTCCTCGCTGCGGTCGAACCCGACCACTCCTCTCTTAGGCATCACCTCCTCAAGAAGTCTCGACCTCCAACCTCGAACTCTGCGGTCGACGTCAGACATCAACATAGCTCTTCTCTCGCCGCCCGAGCCGTGAGAAGATGTTGTCGATCGCTCACCTTCCTGAGGTGTTCCAATCAAATCATCAGACCATTGACGGCTCACCGCACCTTGGTCCAACATATCGATCCGCATGGCCTCCCATGCACGCCTCATATGGTGCCATTTGTATACAAGCCCGATAACTCAAGAGCCAGGAAGTGATTCCACTAAGGGTAAGTGCTCTTCCCAACTACCCTTATGATCCAGGACGCATGCTCACAGCATGTCCTCTAACGCTTGTATATAATCCAGACAACATGTAACCCTACACAACCCCTGCTTAGTGTGCAAACGCTAACCTTCCCAAGGTCACAATCATTGACAATCCGATGGACCGTCAACCTAGTCCATGTCATGAATGACATCCATATACCGAGCCCCTGCCGCTTAACACCCAATGCAATTTCCAAAGGGGTATCCAAATCTCGAGTCACTTCCTCGACCCTATCAATTAAATTTAAGTCTACGTGATAACCAAGACCGTGTGTGTGTTCATCCCAGTCATCCCGACTTATCACCAACTCTGGGCCCGCGTGGATAACATGACCGTGTTTCTCTCGGGCAACATAACTTTTCGCCTACACCGCGAGCCTCTTACATTAACACGTAAATTTCTGGATATCTCCACTCCGGCCCTTACACCAACACGCAAATTTCGATAACTCCATTGAGGTCTCTTTTACACCCAATACGTAAATTTCTAATTTCCTCCACTGCCCTTACACCCACACGTAGTGTCTGGGATAGCTCCCTCGGTCTCTTACACCCACAGCCGTAAATTTGATAGCTCCCTGCCCTTACACCCACACGTGTAGATTCTCCTTGATTTCTCCACGGGCCCTTTACACCCACACGTGTAAAATTTGGATAGCTCCTGCCCTTATACCCACATAGAACTTGATTTCTCCACGGGTCTCTTACACTCCATACAGAGAAATTTTGGATAGGCGCCCCCTGCCCTTACACCATACAAAAATTGGATAGCTCCTCGGGTCTCTTACACTCCACACAAATTCGGGGATAGCTCCCTGGTCTCTTACACCCACACACAGAATTGATGGCTCCTCGAGTCTCTTACACCCACACACAAATACCCTAGGACATCTCCCCGGGTCTCTACACCCACACAGATCTCATACTACCGCGGTCCCTTCACCCTAACTCCGCATTTCACCTTAGGGGATTAACGGCCCCTTCGTTTTCTGCCCAACACACTTTTTAATTACTCTTCATTTCCTCGATTCGAACTATGAGTCTTCATCGATCGTAGTCTCCAAAGACAAACTCCAGCCCACACTCACCAAGAGTGGTGAATGACCATACCCATGTGCACCCACACCCGACTCAACTCGATGTTACTGCGGCACATGAACGCAGCTGGATGCCATACCGTGACACCCAAATTGGGGTCCACCACGAGCGTAATCTGAGATCCCTAACTCATAATCCCGAATTCCGTCGTGTCAACCCTCACCCCACATCCCAGTGGAAGAACATCTACACCCGTCTCTAGTGCCCCAACCTCTAAGCCCAAACCTATCAAGCACAAGATGCATTAATGAACATGTGATGATTAGAAAACAAATGCAGTATAAACGCATCTCGCATGTCCGGTCGATCTACATGCTCAAATTCCGCACCATGAGGCCTTTGGCTCCAGACAATCTCGCCTCATATGCCTGTGCCGGGCGCACGGTAACGCCATCCGCCCAAACCCGACCTGAACCCCCTCCGCTCAGAATCTCGTGGCTCCCGCGACCCGACCCACGCCCTCCGGCCCCGCCCATTCGAATCTGGCCCGCTGGTACTAGTACGCGTGGCACCCTGAACTCGAGCATCGGTTCCCTCGAATTCCATACTAAGCGGAGGAACAAATCGCGGTCCTCTCCCGTCCTATCGACAAATCGCGTGTCCCAAACCTCGGATCCCCGCCTCCCGGGGTAATCCTCCTCATATGTCCGGCCGCCGCAATGGTAGCACCATTTTGCCCATCCTGACTGCAACCCTAACTCGTCTCACTGATGATTGGGACTGAGATGTCCCATACCCTTGGGATTTCTGCCTCCTTATGCAATCCCGCCTAAAGTGTCCAGGTTGTCGGTAGAAATAACATAACACCTGCCCTGCCTGACCAAATGCCCCATCCTGGCTTTGGTCTTGATAACCTTGGCCCTGTCTTTGAGGTCCGTGCGAAATATAAGTCTTCTGTTTCTTTCCCTGGTTGGAAGAAGATGGATATTCCTTCCTCTGGGCCCAAAGACCCATATCTCGATGCCTCGCATAACATCTACTCCTCTCCCTCCGTGGTCATAGTGGTCCGACCCCGAGTCCACTCTCCCAACCATCATCGGAGGCATGTGTCGACCGCCGAGGTCCGGCTTGGATTCCGCCCTCGTTCTCACCACGCACAAGCACGCAATAGTGACGACGTAACTTTACGGCCTCAACAAGAAAAGCCTCCGCCGGTCGTGCCTGGTGCCTCGACTCAAGATTCGTGGACGCCCTACGTCCCGCCTTGAATAGTCATCTACACATGTCAAATGGCAGTTAAATTTCAATGCAAAGATTCTAAGGCTTCTAATCACACCCGCAGCACTATTCATATACGTAAATATTCCATACATAATGTCCGGCATTTATAGGCAATGTAAGACAATTAATTCAATGTATCAAATCATATTAAGCAACAAAAATTTTGTTTTTTGAAAATTTCATTTTAAAGATTTTATCTCATTTTATTTTTATTTCCTTATTTTATTATTTAAAAAAAAAAAAAAAAAATCTTCGTGAATGTTGTTCATGAAACAAAGTGTCCCAAATAAAGATTCTAGAAATAGTACTGGTCTCAAAAACTGTGACAAGTGCACAGCAGCATGTGAAACCCCGAGAAAATCCAATTTTTGGAAACGGCAAATCATAATTTCGTAAAATCCAAATTTTTCTAGATCTCGGATGACGGGGCGGGAGGTTTCCCACCGTTGAATCGCCCCCACAAAATCTAGCTAACACGTCGAATTTCGTCGAATTCCGAGACAGTCGAAATTTGCACTTTTTTCGAGACACCGAGTATCGGGTGTCGTAAAACGAAATTTGATGTGACAAAAGTCACATATAACATGTACTCATGTGACATAAGTTGCATGAGCAGTAGGTACTGAACGACGTCGAGATTGTGCCACGGTCAAAATCCACAGCGGGGCATGGATGACATTTGGAATTTCAATGATAATAAAGGGACAAAGTCCAAATAGTGTCATTCCTACAATTAAAGGGAGAAAAAAACGTGAAGGAGAAGGACTTCAAAGAGCTTAGATTTCACTTTAGAGAGAGAGTAAAGCCACTTCTCTCTAGATTTCCGGCTAATCCGACCGGTCTAATTTTCTGAGTGAAGAAGCAAAGCTTGCTCTACGAGCGAGCTTCATGCAAGGCTCGGTTTAAGAGTTTCACAAACTCCGTGAGGTAGGGGTTTTATCCTACTTGTTTTACTTTGATCAAGATTTGTTGATGATTCGGTTGGTTCGAGGCCTTGAACGTCAGCTTGATCGCTCCCAAAACTCTGGGACCTAAGCTCGAAAAATTTAGAAACTCCAGACTGACAGTCCGCGATCATCCACTGACTGCTTCAAGTTTCACGGTATAATTTATGCCATAAAATTATGCTTGGTATGTAAGGAGGCCGGGAATGGCCATGGAATTCGTTCACAAAGTGGAACTCGGAGCAAACAGTGCCGTGAATAAGAACCCGAGGTTTTACCGTCTTCACGGAATAGTGACATGAAATATTTTTGTGAAAATGTGTTTGATTGAGTGATTCAAAATTGAATTGTTTGTGTTCGCACAGCTCACGTGAGCTAATTTTTGTGTAATGGATTGGATTGGTGGGAAATGAATAGGTTAATGCATGAACTTTGTGTATTAGCATGAGGTCACAATTTTATGAAATATAATCGTAGTTTAGGTCATCGAGATGAGTTTGTGATTAGCTCAAGTGAGTTAATTTGGGTGATGGTTGACCAAAATTTGTAAATTGTGTGAAATTACATAACATGTTATATGTGATTTAAATATGTTAATATATATACGTATGAATTACATTAGCATGAATGACATGAAATGACATAATGCATTTTCATATGCATCAGGTAACCTGTGGTTAGGTGTGAGTGCATGACAATGGGTTTTCTGAAAATGAACATGGTTGCGAAAGGAATTTCACCGGATGATTCTCCTCGAAGAATGGTGTCGTGGAGATGGTCCTACAATTACACGTCGGAGGGAGTTTCATGTATTGTTTTGCATTACTCTCCAACACATTCCCGCTCGGAAAGTAGAAATTCCATATTTTTACCGACACTTCGGTAGTGTATTTTCGAAAACAACAAGTTTTGTTTTGAAATGGATGCTTTTCTAATACATAGCTTATGTGTTAAGTGCAAGGAGTTCTGGTGACTCGAGACATGGACCTGGCATTTGTGACATTCAAGTAAGATCACGAATTTGCTTGAATGTGTGTTTACATGGGGACGGCCAGGTATGCACTTAGGCGGGGAGTAACCCATTTAGGTGATTCCACTATCGGGCATTAGCCTACCCCCGCCGAGGGAATATTTTTCAGTACAGGAGCGTTCGAGAGACGATTCATATTAGAGGGTGATTTTGAAGAAAACCGGGTTGTGGCTTTGATGGTTTTTGGTTTAATATGTATTAGAATTGTAGATTTTAATATGTATTTGTATTAAGAGTAATGTATAACTCTTGAACCATGTAAACTAATTGGTTGAATGTATTTGGATGAGTATGACATGTAGTATATTTTGGTTGGGATATGTTTGTTGTGAGTATTAATACAGGGGCTCAAGTGGTCATTTTTACTTATTTTAATTGTATATGGACCCTGTGTGGTCATATTGAACTGTTTGGGACATGTTTTGTATTTGGGTAGAGCTCCCCGTACAAAGGAGACTCGCCTCGATTCGTGAGCGATGCCGTGTTACCCTAAGATACAAGTATTCCTACGGTTGACTGGTTGTCAACTGACACCCCGGTTTTGGGACGCTACAAAGGCACACACGCCCAGCTCAAGGCGCACCGTGCCCGCACACTACGCCGTGTCGTTGTGCCTAGCTCCGCCGTGTCGCAGTTCCTCGAGGTCAGATCGCCAGGCGCGCACGCTGCGCCCCCAAATACAAGCCTTTGCGGCCGTGGTCAGAAGCAGAGCTCTTCTACCGTGGTCGCCACCAGATCAGCGACACAAATAGCGGCCAAGCCTTCGCCTCTCGTCACGACATACAATCGATTGTATCATGACACGCCCTCAGCAAGACTGTCCGCTTGTCACGATACAAAGACTGTATCGTGACACAACCACCCAGCGCCCAATCCACGCTCCTGTCATGATACAAACGATTGTATCGTGACACACCTCAGCCAGTCAAGCCGCCGCCTGTCACGATACAACCGATTGTATCGTGACATGCTCCCTAGCCAACTACACGCCATGTCTGCTATGTCACGATACAATTCACTGTATCGTGACCTAGTTGGGCAGTAGCCCATTCCAGGTTCCGCTTCGTTTTTTTTTTTTCCTTCATTTTTTTTTTCACACACCTGCTACTGGAAAAACTACCCAAAAATATATACATACACACACACACACACACACACACACACACACACACACACACACACACACACACACACACACACATATATATATATATATATATATATATATATATTTTTTTCATTTTCCAAGAGCACTCCAAATAAATTTATTAAAATTTATTTTATTTATTTTCTTCGCTTACACACTGTAAAACCTTAGAAATACTCATTATTTTTTTTCTTCACTTTCCTACTACTGGAAAACCTCCCAAAAAAAAAAAAAAAAAAATATATATATATATATATATATATATATATATATATATATATATATATATATATATATATATATATATATATATATATATATATATATATATATATATATATATTTTCCAAAGAATCAAATAAATTTCTTAAAATTTATTTTATCCATTATTATTATTATTTTTCATTTAATTCTGGACCATTTTGTCCAAAATTTTCTCGAACACCTAAGGTTATATTTTCTCGACCCTAGTGTTCAACATTTTATTTTTCCCATGTGCTATTTACCTAAGCACACAATTTCAATCACACCATAACAATTCATGTTATGCACACCATCCACACATCAATCACAACAATCGCACAATCACATAAAACACAGTGCATGTAGTGTTCTAATCCTGTCTTGTGATTGTCAAGGTAATCACATACCTAACTTACCGATACTAAGCTATAACCCTAGTATCCAACATCGAGCTATAATGCTGTGATGTTCTTACACTTTAATGACTATAGCCTAAGCCCAAGTCCCCCAAGCCCTAGGTACTCGTATACCTAAGCCTCCGATACTGTTATGTTCCTGTGATCGACTAAACTTTATGAATACCTAAAACCCAAGCTCCCTAGGTATTCGTGATACCTAAGCCTCGATACCGTCGTGACGCCCAAAACCGGTGTCCGCTGGCCAACCCGGCTAACCTCACAGCTGAATACTCGTGAACGTTCAACCCGACACCACTCACGGGGTAAAATCGGGCAGAGCCTTGTACCCGAGCTAAAACTACAACCCATTCCAACATTAACATCATAAGACATATACATGAGTAAAAACGCCACTGGGCCTGCGCAACAATACTCATCAATATACCAACTATATACCAGTGAAGTTTAAGAGTTGATAAAACCACTTTAATTCAACATATATTAAAATTACTATTCTAATACATGTTATACAAAATCAAAGCCACAAGCTCCATTTCTTCCTCAACTGGCCTAAAGGAGCCGCCTTCCCGATCGCTCCCTATACCTGAAATAATATCCCTTCACATGGTGAGCAAAGCCTAGTAGAGATAATTTCCTACATGGGTTACTCCCACCTAAGTGCACATACGGCAAACGACCACATTCAAGCAATTTCATAAACCTACTCGAATGTCTACATGACTAACCCATGTCTCGAGTCCTCACCGACTCCCTCACATATGCCTAAGCCGAATGCGAGTAAAATCACAGTTTTCAAAACAAAAGCTATTTGTTTTTGAAAACACACTACCGAAGCCTCAGAAACTATCACCACCTCCGGGCGCGAACGCTGCCGGTAACCTTCCTAAACAATTCACGGGCCCCTTCCACGTGAATCAGCTGACAATCTCTCCCAACACGATTCTAAAATCTTCCGTCGAAATTCCTTTCACAAACATTTTCTCATTTTCGCTTCATTTCATGTCATGCACTCACACCTAATATTCTTAGTCGCCTCAAAGGTATATGAAATGCACGACGCTAATGCCACATTCATGCTAATATATTCACATGTATATATTAACATAATTTAAATCACATAATCATGTCATGCAAATTCACAACCATTTCACCTCAAAATTGGGCCACATGCGCTAATTAACAAACACAAGAAATTCATTTGAATCACTAACATCATAAAATTCACACAAAAATATTCGTGTCACTATTCCTATTACGAACAAGAAAACCCCTGGTTACTGCTCACTACCACACAAAATAGGATCTCTCCACTCTCTATTCAAAGCTTTGAGACTCGAAGCCATTTCGCAAAAAAGCCTCGTGAACGTTCCTAACCATTTACATGGTTCTTAAACAAGGATTAACACAAGTAGGAAAAGATCCCTAACCTTTGGTTGTCGGAACTCCACCAAACTTGGCGCCCACGCGTAGCCCCTCGCCGCCAACAAGCAGTAACAACTTTCCTCTCGCTTCCATCGAAAACCGATGGTCCGACTCTACTGAATCCTAGAGAGGAAGTCACCCCTCTCTCTAAAAAACATCAAAACCTAAGCTACGCATTCGCCTCCTCTCCTGCACGCTTTTGGGCTAACTAGAAGATGACCACTATTTAAAATTTTGTCTTATTATCTCATTAAACTTTCACTTAATTCCTTCCATGTCCTCAAGTTTTGGATTTTTGACACTTGACACTATCTCGTCCGTCCGTTTCCATCATCACTTAAATCTTGCAACATGTGTCACAAGACATGCTATAAAAGGTCCTTTATCACATCACATGTCAGTTTTTACTACACCTCGACACCCTGGGCTCGAAAACGTGCAAATTTCGACTATCTCTCTAATTCAACGAAATTCGTCGTGGTAGCCACCGTGAGACGATTCCAACAAATGAAATCCGCTTATCATCTGGTATCTAAAAATTTTGATTTTTACCGAAACGACTATTTTGGCCCTTTTTCCGAAAATTTGAATTTTCCTGGCCTCTTACAGATAAACTTTCTTATAATTAAATATTGATATTCATATAGAATATCAGATCTTTCTTTTATAAATCATATGATCTCGCTTTTATTTAATTTTAATATATAATGAAAATTAATCATTTTCTTTAAATTAAAATATGATACCGGCCTTGATAAGACCGTATATATAATCAAATTAAATTATCAAGATATGGATACAAGGAATTAAGAAACATCAAGTATGAGATATTTCGTAACCCACCATATATCATTCCACCTCAATAATATTTTCCATCAGAGCAATAGGGGATGAATTGCGGATCTTTTGTATAATCTTGAATTCATATTATTCACATGAAAGCTTTAACTAGCACAACAAATATTAATCTATAATAAGATAAGATATTATAACAAATAACATTAATTGGCAGCCTTTACAATCATTTGAAAAGGACTAATTATTTTAAGCCTATCAAAATAAATATTTATATTTTAAATTTATTAAATTATAAAACTTAGGCCCTAAATTCCATTGATACCATAGTCTCCTGAATTCTTAGAGTCAATGGATCATCGGAGCATTCACCAGTTGGCTGCAATGCGCCAATTATAGTTTCCTGAATTCTCAAAGTTAATGGATCGTCGGAACATTCACCAGTTGGTTACAACCTGCAAAACAAACAAGAAGACGACGGTGGTGTTTCGTCGCCCCTCCGATGGCAAAGTTAGCTCTTTTCGTCAAAGACTGAACGTTAGGATCATCTCCGGGGCTCCCTCCATCCGTGAATGCCGTGACCTCATTTTGTGTGATTTGCTTTCAAGTGGAAGGAGAAAAAGGGGATCCGTCTTTCGAGAGTAGACGATTTCTTCCTATAAAAATAGGGGAAGGTGCAATTTTGTTTCGAAAGATGACTTGTTCTTCTTTTATGTAACCGTCCCGACTGGCTACGGCGGGAGTGCCTCTCATTCCGCTGGAGGAAGCAGTGGATCGGGTTCTTGGAAGAACATTTATTTATATCATGAAAAGCCGGTTGGCAGTTTCGTTTGGTGAAGTTGCCGATCGAGAAAGGAGGCATCCGAGTGAGGTGGTATCCGGGCACCTGGTCGCGTCGGGAAAGGAGGCATCTGGGGTAAGAGGCGCCCGGGTACTCGGGCGAAAGTTCTCCCGGGCGTTCTTAGGTCGGCTGAGTTTTGGCCAAAGTTTTTCTCCCGGACGCTCCTCACAGTTGAGTTCAGCCTAGTCCTTAGCCGTAGGCCATTACCGGGCTGGTTGGTTGCGGAACCGAGCCCGGGCCCATGGTGCACCGCGTATACTTGATGCTTGAATAAGAATTATATGTAGTATATTATATATATATATATATATATATATATATATATATATATATATATATATATATATATATATATATATATATATATATATATAAAGAATCACAATAGGATAAAAGTTCATCTTTACGAAAAATAAAAATAAATTTTATTTATGTTAATATTTAGATTCCTTTTTCAATGATAATTTATTTTTATCCTTTATCCCTGTTCTATTTTTTTTGCCATGATATAATAAAAATAAGTAGTTGGTTTGACAAATATGTAATTATTATATAAAAATCTGCTTTTTAACAAGACCGATGTAGGCAACACTAATAAAGGATTATAAATATTAATATAAAAAGCCTTTACATACACATTATTTTAAATCACTATATTAAGAAAAAATATTGACAATGGGTTTATAATACAATATTAAAAGGTCTATATACAAGAGTAAATAAATAAATGTAAATTTATCAATAATAATAATAATAATAATAATAATTATTATTACAATATATTGCATGTGTCTAAATAAATGAGAACGCCAATTTTAATTTTGCTCAAAAATCATGTAATTTCCAACTATTTAAGAAATTGATAAATCATAAGGTAACAAATATGATAAGTGAAATACACATTTCTTTGTAAGCTATATTTTTTTTTTTACATTGTACAATATATAGATAAATATTTTAATATAATTATATTTTATTGAGAAGAAAAGTTTATATGAATATACAATTTTATACTAAATCAAAACATTATAGCTTAGTATGATGTCCGCATTTGAGCTGTTAGTTTCCTTGTCATACCAAGAAAACAAAATCATTATAGCTAGTAATATAGCTATCTAGTGTTCATATGTAGAGACTTCATGGACTCTACTGTGAGGGTTTGATGAAAGGGATAAGTGCAAAGCTTTTACTGCTTGATAAACTTTCTTATAATTAAATACTGATGGTCATATAGAATATTTGTACCATTCTTTTATAAATTACATGGGATCTCGTTTCTTTATTTAATTTTTAATATATAATGAAAATTAATCATTTCTTTAAATTAAAAGATGATACTCGTCTGATAAGACTGTATATATATAATCAAATCATATTATTAAGATATGGATACAAAGGAATTAAGAAACACAAGATGAGATATTTCAAAACCCAATTAAGTATATCATAATATTCCACCTCAATAATATTTTTCCATCAGATAGTAGATGAATAAGGATCTTGTATAATTCCTAAATTCATATTATCTACATGCATTGCGGACGCCCCAAATCCAGCCCGCTGACCAGCCGCCAACTCCACGGACATTTTCGCGAACGCCTGCAACCGACATTATTCACGAAAATCGGCGTGGCACCCCGTAATGGGAGCTCTCACTCTTAAGAAACAAACTCCGTCCCAAACAACTCAATACGACATATAAGTATAAGTAAACGAATTCACTAAACACAAACCAATACTATCCAAATAAATCCCAACTTTATATACACACAATGTATAGAATAAAATTTATCCTTATACATCATATATCAAACTTATAGAGTTCTAATACATGTGTACATAACAAACCAAAGCCACAATCCGACTTTTCTTCTAAAACGCCCTTGTGATACTGCCCTCCCTCGAACGTGCTCCCTCGTACCTGAAAATAATATCCTCTGACAGGCGAAATTTATTCGCCCAAAGAAATGAATCACCCTAAATAGGTTACTCTCCACCTAAGTGCATATGCAATGCTCCAATGAAAACATACATTCAAGTAAATGCATGATCCCACTTGAATGTCTACCTGAACAACTCATACCCCAAGTCCTCACCGACTCCCTCACAAGTTGCCTAGGCCACGTATGAGAAACATTATTTTTCAAAACAAAGAGACAGTCAACATGACCACCCTCATACAAGAATAATCACCATTGAAAGACAAACTCACCAATGTTATATTTAATCAGCCATTCTATCACCACGATTTGCAAGGGATCACTCATATTCACATGGTTGAGTCAACCCCAACTTCTCATTTGAACATCTACACTTTCATCTTAACGTCCAGAATGTTTCCAACATATGGAATAATATGCCAATCAATGATAACTGAGGCATCACATGCAATACATTTGTTATAATCCGCTACATGAGATCACATAATTTAAATCACACAAACATGTCATGTAATTTCACAATCCATTACATCAAAAATTAACTTACGTGGGCTATCGATCAAGCACGAAAGCAATTCAACTTGAATTATCGATCAAACACGCTTTTCACACAAAAAATTTATTTTCGTGTCACTATTCACGCGGAATAGCAAAACCTCGAAAGCACGTTCACAAAGATATCATCCAATCATCGCCTCACACTTGGGAACCTGAATTTCATGGCCATTTCCGACCTCACACGCGAGATCAACACATGACTTAATGCACAATTTCTTATCACATTAGTCGCACCCAAACAATTCCATACCTTAGTCTTCACCTGACCGTCTAAAAGGTACCATAATTTTTCACACTTCTGGCCCCAAGTTTTGGGATCGATCAAACGTCGCCTGCATGGCCTCAAACCAACCGAAACATCAACAAAGCTCTTAAATCAAGAGTAAAACAAGTAGGATGAAACCCCTACCTCACGGAGTTTGTCGAAACTCCTTAAAACCGAAGCCCACGCGTTGCCCTCGTCGCGTAGAACAGCTTTGCTTCTTGCTCCGAAGAATTCCGACTCCCATTCTGACGCTTCTTAGGAAATCTAGGAGAGAAGTGGCTCTCTCTCTCTCTAGAAAAAATCAAATCTCGCTCGTGATCCCTCCCTTTCTCAATGTTTTTGGCTTCTAATTTCAATTGTAGGAGATGACACTATTTGAAAATTTTGTCCTATTATCATTTAAGTTTCCAAAAATGACATCTAAGTGTCCCCAAGCTGATTTTCAGATTCGCACTACTCTACTGGCCCATTTCAATCACATTTCGATACCTCATGCAACATGTGTCACATGAGTACATGTTATATGTGACTCTTTGGTCACATCGCCTGATCACGCACCCAAAACCTCGACATGCCTTGAAAAACGCAAATTCCGACTGTCTCAAAATTCGACGAAATTCGACGTGTTAGCTAGATTTCACGAGACGATTCCAACCCGTGGAAATCAAGCCGCCATCCGAGATCTAGAAAATTTCGGTTTTGACCGAAATTACGATTTTACCTTTTCCAAAACTGGAATTTTCTTTACTTCCATATTCTCCCTTCCTTAAAAGGAATTTCGGGCCGCGAAATTCTGTGACAATTACAATCACTCATACATATGCAACGTGCACTACATCATGCATGTAAACTCGTCATTTAAATATTAAATGACTAAACTACGTACGTTCATCCCTAAACAAGAAGGGATAGGTGGTCCGCATCGTGTCCTCGCGCTCCCACGTTAACTCCTCCACTCCACAGTGCCGCCATAGCACCCTCACTAGCCTCACGGTCTTGCGTCGCAAAAACCTAATCTGGCGGCGACTAAAGGATCACCCACGGTAACCCACAATGCGCACTTACTATCTAACTCATACAGCTGGATTCAGTATATCGCCGGGCATGAGATGAACACCCTCGGGACACCCGCCATGCTCACAGAAAGTCAACCCGAGATGCAACAAAGGCTCACCCCTCTCGAGTATCTCAAAAGGCCCAATGAATCCTGGGCGATATCTTATCGCATTACGAACCCTCGACCACACTCCTCTCTTAGGCATCACCAAGAAAACGTGATCACTAACCTCGAACCCAGGGTCGATGCCTCTGCATAATTCACATAACTCTTCCCAACTCGAGTCAGTGAGAAGACGCCGTCAGACAAGCTCACCTTCCTGAGGTATCTCTAATCATATAAAGACCAAAGATTTGAGCTCTCTCCCCACCCCGGTCCAACATAACGGTGATCTTCACGCCTCCCCATACAATGCCTCTCATATGGTGCCATCCTGTATACTGTCTGATAATCTTATTGTTGTAGGCGAATTCCACTAAGGGCAAGTGCTCTTCCTAATTCACTTATGATCCAGACGTATGCTCGCAATACGCCCTCTAACACTGATAGTTCCCGTGACCGAATTATCCGCTCGAGGGTGGAAAGTCAGACTATCGCCACTGTAGGCCTATAGCTTTTGGAAACTCTTCCAAAGTGCGCCTTAAACTCCTCGGCTCTTATTCGAGTGCAAAAAGGTGGTGGAAAAGAAGGTGTGTGGGTGTGGTGTGGCAAGATGGCGGATACTCCTGGGCATCTTATGTAGCCACTATCTCGAATATACAACCGGTAGAATCTCTCCAATGTGAAGGTCATTCGCACGGCTAGAAAATGTGCCGACTTCATGAGCCGGTCCACTATCACCCATACCGCATCATGTCTCTGCGGTGTCCGTGGCAAGTAAAATCCATCGTGACGTGCTCCCACTCCACCTCGCCACTCTCCAATGGTCAAGTGCACTCTCGCTGGCTTCCGGTGCTCACTCTTTACTCAATACACGTGAGACATCATCGAACAAAGTCCCCTACGTGTCTCTTCATTCCGCTCCAGTAGTACTGACGATGAAGATCCTGGTACATCTTCGTGCCACCTGAATGCACGACAAATCGAGAGCAGTGAAACTTCCTAAGAATCTCCTCTCTCAAATTGGTCAAATGGGGAACCACTACCCATTCCTGGTACCAAAGTGCCACCATCCGTGTGGACGGTCCAGCCCTAGTCACCCATACCCGACTGCATCTCTGCTCTCGATGGACACCATCTCGTCCTACCACTGACTCAATCACCTCGCCTCAATAAAGATGGTGTAGCTACTAAAACTCCCAACGTATTCCCGCCTTGCTCAAGCCACGATCGTAATCCAAATTGTCCCACAAGCCCCGAAAAGCATCCGCCACTCCCGAAGCTATACCAAATGAATACTCCACGTGACTCGACTAAGCCGCGCATCGCTCACCACATTTGGCCTACTCAGGATGGTAATGCAAAGTGAAGTCATAATCCTCTAGTGAACTCCATCCATCCGTGGTCGCTTCAAGGTCGGTGTCCCATCAGGTGAAACATACTCGACCCGTGGTCCGGAGTACACCTCAAACCTCCGCCATATAGCAGTGGCGCCCAAATCTTCAAGGCGAAGACTACGGTCGCCAACTCCATGTCGTGGGGTAATTCCGCTCATAATTCTTCAACCGGACGGGAACCGATGGGTTACTACCCTCCCGGATCGCATCAAACACATCCTGGCCCGCCCTCGAGGCATCACAATACACCGGTGTACCCCCGCCCGTTTCCTGGACTATCACATAGGAGCCGAAGTAAGTCTCCTTCAACTCCCGGAATGCCTCCTCACACGGTATTATCCCCAATCAAATCCCTTGACCCTCCCTTCCAGTCAATCTTGTCATAGGTGTCGCGACCGAGAAATCCTCAATGAATCTCCTGTAGTATCCAGCCAATCCCAAGAAACTACGTATCCCTAAGACAGCATTTAGGACGCGTTATGGGCACTTTGAGTTTATGGTGATGCCCTTTGGATTGACGCACGCGCTTAGCAAAGATTCATGGATCCGACATGATAGGCGGAGTTTGTTGAAACTCCCAAAACTGAGTTTCTCCACGCTGCCCTCAAGCAGAATAGCTTTGCTTCTTGCTCAAGAATTCGACGGTCGGATCACCTTAAATCTAGAGAAGTGGCCTCTTCTAGAAAATCAAATCTCGCCGTGATCCCTCCCTTTCTCACGTTTTTGGCTTCTAATTTCAATTGTAGGAGATGACACTATTTGAAAATTTTGTCCTATTATCATTTAAGTTTCCAAAAATGACATCTATGTCCCCAAGTTTTGGATTTTCGACATTTGACACTACCTCGGCCGTCAATTTCCATCATTTCTACTACGCAACATGCGTCACATGAGTACATGTTATATGTGACTTTGTCACATCAAACGCCGCTTATCGCACCCGAACTCGATGCCTCGAAAATGTGCAAATCTCGACCGTTCTGCACTCACAAATTGACGGTTAGCTAGATTTCTCGCGAGACGACCTAACGGTGAAACTTTTGTCATCCGGGAGATCTAGAAAATTTCGTGTTTTGATCGAAATTACGATTTGACCCTTTTCCAAAATTGAATTTTCGTCTTACATGCATGAAAGCTTTAATCAAGTACAAAAATATTAATCTATAATAAGATAAGATATTATAACAAATAACATTAATTTGCAGCTTTTACAATCATTTGAAAAGGACTAATTATTTTTAAGCCTATCAAAATAAATATTTCTATTTTAAATTTATTAAATTATAAAACTTGTGCCCTAAATTCCATTGATATAAGAAATATAGGGCACAAGCGCTTCGAAAGTTTAGTAGGATACTTACGGTTCCTAAGAAATATGTATTTCCTCATGTTTAATAGAATGTATTTGCTCATAATGAATTATGAGCCTACTACCTAATGAGCAGGAAGTTCCTGAATAGTTTAGGATAAGATAGATGGCTCTGAAGCCATGAAGTCAAAAATGGATTCTTAGTGTATGAGAACCAAGTGTGAGACTTTGGTTAACCCACTCCAAAGGGATAAAACCACAGGGTGTAAGTAGGTCTTCAAGAAGTTAAGATCGACATGGAAGGTAATGTAATTACCTATGTAACACTAGGCTCAGGAAGCTAAAGGGTTTTGTCAAAGGCATGGAGTTGACTATGATGAGACTTTAGTCCTCAGAGCTATGAGGATCCTTCTACCCATCCCGTCCATTACACTTTATGAGATATGAAAAATTGACGTGAAGACGAGCTCTCTTCCTTAATAGAAACCTCTCAAGATTGTGTATATAATACAACTAGAGGCCTTCACATCTAGAGATGGTAAAGCATGAAAACTTTAGAGATCCATTTTATGAAGCTCAAGCAAACATCTGTGGAAGGGGAACATCCAATTTGATGAGACAATCAAAGAGTTTGGTTTCTCACAAAATATAGATAAGCTTTGTGTAGAAGAAGGTTAGTGGGAGTGTAATCGTGTTCCTCTTATTGTATGTGGATGACATACTACTTGTTACAAAAGTGCTCTAAAGGCAATCGCCCTTAGCACTTGTTGTAAGTCTCAGGTTAATTTTAGAGGCTTCTTCATTAATTTGATATTCATACATTGAATTGATATAGATCTTTGATAGAATTAATGAAGTCCATGATATGTAACATAGCATGAAGGAAATCGTATGAGATCATGATAATAATATTCCTATCACGCAAATATGTTAGTATCTAAATTATCCCTAGTCAAGTAGGATTAACGAGACTACACAGCTAATCCGCATACTAGCACATGTCATACTCCTCCTTTGATTGACTCAAGTAGTGAATCTTATAAACTATGATCAAGTGAGTTGATATGGATGTTTGCTAAGAGTAGCTAAGTACGCTTTGAGAGACTCGCCATGAAACGATCATATGGATTATCTATTATATGTAGATGATTTTGTCTCAGACATAGCAATAAAGGTAAGTATCCTTGCACTTGGAGGTACTCAAGGATACTTTTGAATGTTGATTCTGTGCTTTGACTTCATTCCTTGTTGCCTACTAGAGGTCGCTCATAAGGTGATGATTAGGTATAGCTTGAAGTATTCAAAGGTAATTGAGTAGCCAACAAAGGATTTGACACTCCCAATAAAGGGAGAGTATACCTTTGGCCTCTTGTCTAAATCATTACTTGGGAATCTCTGGCCATAGTGGAAATGCCATGAAGAATGCCTTTAGGTGCATTACTGTTGAGTAATGAGTCCGAGGACAAGATCTAATATCACTTGTGCTAGATGTGGCGTAGCCAGTCTAGTAGGAGCTACACTTTGTCCATGCTTTGAACTGAGTAGGGTATAAATTGGTGAAAGGATGAATTGCGGGATAATTGTCTATAGAAGGGTTAGAAGTCAGACCACTGACTCTCCGATCAATTGGGGGTCATGATGTGTTGTTAAATACCGCTCATGACTTGCTTGATTCAATAGTTGAATCAAGTGGCCAACATAACCGGGGGACTCCACGGGTCACACCTCGTAAGAGCAGGGGCTGGTATAAAATGGATTTGGATGTGATCCAAATATGAGGGAGACCAATCTCGATAATGGAATGTCACGTGATTAGTGGAATCCCGGGATCAAAAGCTCTCATTGAGAGATCAAGCAGGCTTAGGCTTGTTCATAGGCTTAAGGGCCTTGAGGGAACACGCCATAACGCACAGTGGGATGCGCAGGTACTCTATCACCCCCTCAAAGAAAGAAGACTCTTTGATATTTCAAGGGCAAGGGTTTTTCTATAAAAGGACCTTTATGGAAAACCCTAACCCTAAACCTTCATTTTGATCACTCCTCTCAAGAAAAGTGTTCTTGAGATAGAGAACGTGTTATTCAAGAACAACTCCTCTTTGTGAGACTCGGGTTTTCGGATTCCTTCTTCAGATTTAGGCTTGGATAGCACCAAGACTTTATCCGAGACCGTTGCCCTGGAGGTTATCAGCTCCACTCTTCGTGTCGATACTGTTAGAGGCAAACTAAGGACATGGTTTTCTTCTGTCACTGCTGCATCACCCTTCCGATTCGGTTTGAGACCGACAAGAGGTATAAATCCCGCTTCCTCTTGGTTTTGAATCTCTTTGATGCCTCAAGATGTTTCGATGGTTTTACTTCTAAAATTCTTAAAGTTTCTATTGCTGCCACCTACAAACCCAACAAGACTTATAGGAAACGAACACGCTACAACCTTACAATCCACTAAAATTTTCTATCCATGAATTTCTCCACATGAAAGGCCTTGGAGAAGCAACCTATATTTGCTGATTAAGATCTATAGAGATAGATCTAGTAGGTTTCTTGGTCTTTCTTAGTCTACATATATAGATAAGATACTAAAGAAGTTAAGCATGGAGCAGTCCAAGAAAGGATTTATTCCCATGACCCAAGGGATCACCCTATTGAAGTCCATGTATTCAAAGACACAAGATGAGAGGACACACATGAGTATGATACCTTATGGTTCCACCCTATGATATGTACTAGGCCCGATGTATCATATACTCTAAGTGTCACGAACAGATACCAATCAAACCTCGGTAAGGGTCATTGGGTGGCTATTAAGAATATCCTATGCTTGAGAAGAACCAAGGATGCATTCTGATATATGGAGAGATGGAGATAGTGAGCTTTTAGAAGGCATACGATGCTAGTTTCCAATCTGATGTAGATGACTCTAAATCTCAATGAGGTTACATATTCACATTGAATGATGCTAATTAGTCAGAAGAGTTCCAAACATGAGTACTAATGATTCCACAATTGAAGTAGAGTACACAGCTTCCAAGGAAACTACAGCGGTTTGGATAAGGAAGTTCACTGTTGGAATTTGGAGTGTTACTCTATATTTACTGATCCAATACCGCTGTATCATGATAATAATGTTACTGCATGCTAAAGGAACCACAATCTCATTAAAGGTCCAAACACGACTCGTGGAGGTACCATTTGAATAGAGATCATTGGTAGGAATGATATAATAATAGGGAAAGTGCCGACGAATAAGAATATTGTTGATCCACTGACAAAGCCACTTCCGCAAAAGAAGTATGACTCACACATACTTACCTATGGTATCACACATACTTACCTATGGTATGAGATATAAAGACGATTGTCTTTAGTGCAAGTGGGAGGTTGTTAGTGAAGTACTTTAAAGGCAATCACCTTTAGTACCTATTATAAGGGATATTCTATATATAATAAAAGGCTTCTTCATTAATATGGTGTCCATGAGTTGAATTGATAGTGATCTAAATCAATTAATGAACCTGATTTACTAATATAATACATGAAAAGAAAATTCATTTAGAGATCAAGATAATGAGATTCCTATCATGTGTAATTATATTAGTATCTAAATTATCCCTAGTCATAGAATCAATAAGAAGACATTATTGATCCGAATATACTAGCACATGTTATACTTCGACAGATCAAGTAGTGGATCTCATAAGCTATGACCATGAGATGTTCAAATTTAACAGTGTATGCTTGTTAAGAGAAGTCATACATCGAGATCTCGCAAGTAGTGTAATTTCAATATATGGATTATTTATTCAAATGTCAATGATAGTCTCATCATAGCAACTATGCATGCATCCTGATTCAGTGCCCACGATATCTTGATGATTCTCGCATTTCTTAACTCAATCCTTCTCGTTTCAACGATACGCTCGTAGTGACGACGATCGGGGTACAACTCGGGGGTATTCAAGGTAACCGGAGCCAAGGTCTACAACTCCTAATGAAGGAGAGTGTACCATGGCCTTCTGAGATAGGACATTACTTGAGTCTCAATCATAGGGAAATGTCATGAAGATAGTCTTCAATGGCATGCTTTAAGAGTAATGGGTCTCGAAGACAAAGAGCAAACATCATCAGCTAGGTGGCATCGCGCCAGCGGAGTTAACACACAGTCTCATCAAACACTGCAATGCTGAAAGAATAAACACTCTCATGAAAATGTCACCCAAACCCACCCTGCCCACTTATGGCTACCACATTTTCATCACCACCCATCTCCACAAAGATCACCGTTATTTTGAAACAAACCGCACTCAGAATTTTCCAAAAATAAAATTAAAATGTCGCCACAGAAAAAACCCAAAATTTTTTCTTATCTCGGATGTGATGAACGGACTCCTCACCATTGATTCTTCTCTCGAAATCTAGCTATCTTAAATAATTTCATCAATTCAGAGATAATCGATTTTCACGATTTTCGACATCGAAGTGTCCGGGTGGATCCTTAAAAATAGGATTTTTGAGAAAAAAAAAATCTCAAAAGTGGAAAATAAATTAAGTAAAGTTCATTTTAAAATAATTTAAACTTGAACCGGGACGAAATAAATTGTTTCTGGGGCGTAAACAGACTTCCAGACAAAGCTCAACATGTGACGACTGGCCAAACATCCGAACATTGGGAAAGGAGCAGAATGAGAGAGGAAAAAAAAATCCAATTTTTCTGGTTTTACGAGGGAGAAGAGAGAGAAAATGAGAGAGCTCCAACTTCTCTCTATAATCTATGGAGATCGGGTGGTCGGAATTCGTCGGGCTAAGAGTGAAAGTTCATCTACTCGACGAGGGCTACACGTGGGTACTAAAAAGGAGGGGTTTCACCGAAGATCCAAGGGAGGAGATTTCGGGAAATCAAAATTTTCGGGATTAAGAGGTGTTCTTTGAGTCTCCTTCGCTCTACTACGCTCCAAGAGGTAGGGATTCTTCCTACTCATATATTTTCCACTCTGGGGCGCTATTCGGAAAATTTCGGGATGAGGGAATAGTGCCCTCAGTTTTCGACCTTATATGATGTCCAAATTCCTTTGGGACTCGATTTTTGGTTAGAAAAAGGGAATTTGACTAGTGTCTCATGACAATTGTAGCTGAATTTATGAACTTGAGGTTAGGATTTTTAATTACCCAAATTGGACCTCTATAGCTTAAGTTATGGTCCATTTAATTTCGGAATTGTCACAACTTAGGCTGTTAATTATTTGTGTCCAGTGTTAGACCGATTTTCGCCTTGGGAAAAAAGTACTTGACTAATGTCCTCAGGACAATTGTAGATGAAGTTTTGAAATTGAGGTTAGGTTTTGAATTACCCAAATTGGACCCTTCATATCTCAGGTTATGGTCCATTTCCTCTCCGGGACTACCATAGACTGCCCTGTTTTGAACTCATACACTGTCTAGATTTCAGGACTAATTTCTGGTTGGGAAAAAGAGGGAATTTGGACTAGTGTTCTCCATGGAAATTATAACTGCATCTGTAAAATTGATTTAGGATTTTGAATCACCAAAATTGGACCTGTACAGCTCAAGGTATGGTCAATTTCCTAAGATTGCTACAGCTTAGGTTGTTTAATGGTTTGTGTCCAGATTTTGAGACTATTAGGAGACTAGTTTTTGAACTGAGTTTTCTGAACTATGTGGGTATATTATGGCTTGTTGTGGAATGTTTTGTGGGCATTCTATGCCACAATTGGTCTCGAGGATCAAGCCGCATTGCTGAGCTCGAGTGACATGCTTGGTGGTAATCGATTTGGAGGTCAATATGTTCATTCTAATGTATCATGATGAGTTTGTGTAAAGCCATCGTATGTATTTGTTTGTAGGCTATTTGTGGACATGTTATGTCACAATTTGGCCTAGAGGATAAAGTATGTCATTGCTTGATTGGTGATGACTTGTTGATGTTGATATATGTGTGTGCAAATATGTTGACATGAGGTGTGTGATCGTTTGAAAATTTTATGTTGATTGATATAATCAGTTCCGATGTAATGGGTGATATGTGATTTCAGTAGAATCGCCCATATAAAGATTCATCATATATATGACACGGTATAGGCATGAAATGACACATCGCATTGCATATGCATAAAGGACATCGTGATGAAATGGGGCGCGAGTGTACGGTTATAATAAACACCGTGATTCGGGTGTTTGATCGGGTGGACATAAGACGGTGGACAACTTCCAACAGATCACACAAATATACATGAAAATGAAAATATGTGTCAGGCGTGTAGGGATTGACACACCCTCTCGGGTGAAAGCCCCATTAGTTTTGGCTTATACATATGTGTCCAACGGTGAAAGCCCTGTAGTAGGCGCCAAGCCTCATAAGAGACTCTGAAATTGCCATTTACAAAAAAAGTCACATGATTTTGAATATAAATGATCATTCAAGTGTAACATCCAAAAAGCTTTTTGTTTGAAAAACAAATGAATTTTGTTGTAAAATGATCATTGGATGTGATCCACAAATGATGGGTTTTATCACACTTTGACATCGCATGGTGTAGTAGAGCTCTGTAAGGGACTGGTGCATGGTACATGATTGGGAGTCTCATCTCATTTCATGGCATGTGTGATTCCATAGTAGTAGAAATTGCATGTTTTACTTGAATGTGAATGTGAATCGTGAAATGATCATTGCATGTGCACTTAGGTGGGGAGTAGCCTTTGTAGGAAGTTTGCTCTACTAGGCGTAGCTCACCCTTTACGGGACCCCTATTTCGCACATGCACATAATACTTCAATGCACTGCACGACGCTCACTGAGGCCGTAGCTTGTAAAGCCCAAGTTGTGACTTTGTATTCATTTTTGTAAAAGATGTTTGGAACAAACTAGTTCTTAGCTTGTAAGTTGTGGTGAAAAGAATTGTAATTAAATTCTTATGGGACTCCGTGAATATAATTTTGTATGTTTTAAATGTGTATGGATAAATGGGGTCTTGCTAGCCACTTTTTACTCATAAATGGACCTCGTATGGCCATTATGGCTATATCGGGCCCTTAGACGGGTCATGTTATTGTATGTCCTAATGTGTTATATTTTAGGTAGCTCCCAAAGACAAAGGAGACTCTCGTCTCGATTTTGTTAAATTATGGGTCTCGTAAGGCACAACATCGGGCTACCCTGACATCCACAAATTTTCCGCTGGTCGACGGTGTTGGTCAATGAACCCACGGTTTTCAGCGCCATGATCGGGCCAACATAACCAAAAACCCAACGGGTCACACACTCAAGGTTTGAAGAAGTGGAAGCAAAACCGGTATTGGATGAGATCCAAGTTGAGAGAAAGTGATTCGATGAGATCCAAATTTAAGGCATCGCTGGAAATTGACCATCTCAAAAGATTAGAGAATTTCTAACTATTTGGATGGGTAGGTTCATTAGGCCTGCTTAGACTGGAAGCCCATGAGGGCCAAGTACGTGGCTTCAAGTTCAGCCATACCCCCTCACTTAAATGAGGGGCCTATGGTCTTTCTTCTCCATGTGTTTTACTTAATGCGGTAGAGTTTACCAGTAGACCAAGAGAAAACGTTTCTCTCTTTGCTCCATTCTCCTCTGACCTTCTCTCACAAGATTCGATTCGCTAGCACCAAGGATCAAGTCTTAGCTGTATCTCGTGGGAGGTTTTCTTCTTCAAACTATGTGTGGATCACTATTGGATGTGTGTGTATGCTTGGACACTGAGTTTGCTGCAAATCAATACCATTGGAGGTTGATCTACATTAGAGGAAACCCTACATGCCCATTAGAAGTCTCAAACTTCTCAAAGATACCACCTTATATACTGAAATCGGCCTGCCCATGCCAACCTGAATGGGCGGAGCCCATTGGGGTGGCCGCAGTTAAAATTGAGTTTCCACACTCCCACACACTCTATTCTGGCCCACTTTCTTTATCAGCCTAACCCGACCCTATGTGGGACGTAGGCTAAAATGGGTCTGACCTTAAAATATTAAAAATAATAATAAATAACAATTTTACAAATTTTATATTTTTTAAAATAAAGTTTCTTTGAAATACTTATAGTTTATTCTTATGTTCTTAAAAGATTATACAAAATAAATTATTATATTTATATTTATATATTTTATTTTATTTTAAATATTTTAATCCTAATATTATTTTATTTGGATTAAAAAACAACTATTTAATGACTATTCTTTTCTATAAACACCTATTTTATATATTTTTTATAATAGAAAACTACTATTCTTATTAGTTAGAAAATACACATGTAGTCATTAAAATTTAAAATAAAAAATTGGCTGTGCCACAACTCGACCTAAGTTCTGAATAGCCTCGTTTCTTCTAATTCTATTCGGGGTCTTTATTTTCTTCGCCGATCCTCAAAAAATATGGCCCAAGTGGGCCGGCCTGAGACCATCCCGGCCCATTATCCCACTCCTACACCTTTGCATTTTCTTCTATGCTTATGCTTGTTTCTTTGACGATCCAAGTGAACCTAGAAGTGGCTTGGCACTGATTTTTTTTTATTTTTGTGTTATTTCCATCAGGCTAACTCTGTAAGTCGTGCTAATCCCTAACAATAATGTCAGTGGTTAAAGGAATGCTAAGAGCTTCTAACCTTCTTTTTGTAGCCCTTTGAATATTATTAGAAATTTACTATATAGACTTATGAAAATTTACAAATTGTCTAGATAAATCACAAAATTTATGCAAAATTCTATTAATGTTATTACATGCAATTTGAGTCGCTTTAGCTAAAATGACATAATCATCTGCAAATATAAGAAAGTGGATTTTATGACCATTTCGATGAGTAGGAATTCCTATCTGAATCTTGTGGTTCTTTGCCTATTTTGCTAACTCCCTACCCAAAATTCATACACAAATAAAACAGGGCGGAGATAGAGAGGATCTCCTCGTTTTATACCTTTAGAAGGTAAAATTTTACCTTATGGCTACTTCATTTATCAAAATTATATGATACTATAGAGATGTACGTGAACTAATCAATCCATCTGGAGGAAAACCTGGGGCTCCATTAAGAGTTTTCTCAATAAAATTATTCAAGTGAGTTAAAATATATTTGGTGGACCCGCATTTTTCACATGCGGTCTCACTGACACGACCACTTTACTAAAAAGTACTTTAAAAACGGAGTCGCCCACCATTTCAGAGTGCACATTTTTTAAAAGGAAATATAATAAATAAAACTCTTATATGACTTTATTTAGGAAAAAGACATGCTCATAAAACCAAAGTCCAAATCCCAAGTCAAAGTACTATAAAAGGTAATATAGTAAGTCAGAAGACTTCTCTAAGCTTGTATAAATGGGCTCTCTACTAAACAAGTTTAGGAACTCAGGCAAATTAATTAATTAATTTATGGTTACTTGGAAAAAGAATCATATAATCATTGTATGGAAAACAAGTAAAATTTGAATAGACAAGTAAATCTATGAGTCAATTTGATAAAGAAGGTCATTATTTTTATATGCTTAAACTGAGTTTCAAAGAATCAAATTGAATTAATCAAACTTTATTATTCAAAGTCAAATTTTATTTTCTAAGTAAATTTATTAGCATTTATTTTATAGAAAAAATATTTATTAATGATGATGCCTTTTTCTAATCGAACTCGGGCTGGAGTTATTAATCAACAGAACTGAACCGCTACCGGGCCGGCTCGTTGGCTTCCGATGCTATGCCTCGCAAAAATAAGAACACAGTGGATCGCGTGGCTTGCCCGTCGTCACTATGCCTAAGTAGTTCTTTCCCGCGGAGAGAAAGATCAATCTGTATTGGGAGGGCGACGTTCTCATGACTTTCACCCAACGCGCATTTAAAGACAGAATATATATTTTTCCCTAATTGGATGATGACAAGGATTCTATCGACTGGGGGATTTTCGCCTCTTATCACCGTCAATAATATGGGATAATTAGAGCAAAGACGATAATCATCTATTTCCTTGTTAGTGATTTGATTTTACTGATGTAATATGGCTTTGCCAGTCCAGTATGACGCCTTTAGGGCAATGAACTCGGGCTCCTGCTTAGCCTGCATGGAGCCCTGGCAAGCCATTGAGCCCGCTACTTCTTAGGCTTGGTGCGTGGGCCTGCGCGCCTATTTTTTAAACCCAATTCAGTTGTCCCAAATTTTGGTTACGACGAGCGGTAAGGCTGGCTTTGTTTCGAATCGTGGCTTCCACGCGGGCCGCTCAAATGTCATATGGGGCCTCACGCCATCAAACGTCCGTGATAGTTTCACGATGACTTTTCGAATTTCGCGCTCATTTCCTCTAGTTCCTTTAGTTTCCTTCGAGAACATCCTCCGAATTCATTAGCATTGTGCCCCGCCCGATATTGGAAGCTTTTTACTTTTCCTCGTGCTCGGCTTCATTCGTCACCTTCCTCGCTCAAATCTCTTTCTACGCTTGGCAGGATACTCAAGCCAGTGGCCTCTTTCGTCTGCTCCTAGGACCTGTGCATCTTTCTTCTTCTCGCGTTCTCTCGAGTAATGAGAAGCGAGACGCTGTGGCTAGCTTGTTAGATCTTGTTCTACTATCTCACACACTCCCGCTGCAATCCAAGTCGCTCTTCTTCTCGCGCATTGAAGCATTCTCCGTCAGACTCCACTCAGGCGGGCATGTGGTGCCTCCAATCGTTTAGCTGTGGTTGCTCTTCGAGACTTCAAACCTCCTCTCCTGCAAGGGCAATGTGGGTAGAATCGGGATGTAGATTAATGTCCCATGGATCGGGAATATCCCCGGGTTAGCCGTGCGTAATACTCCGGGCAAGGACCCAAAGCAGCTCGCCTTATACGGGGAACCACAGGCGTTATAGGCCCCTTTGGTGCTGTCCTGTGTCTCATTCCGACATTTGACCTCCTACGTGTACAAGTGCCCAAAAATGGTGTGCTTCTTTCGAGGTGGCTCTCTCGACAATGGCCTTCCGTTCCCTTTACAACCCTTATCAAAGGGTCTCAGAACATTTCAACATATGCCCCTTCCAACTTTCGCCCACTTCGGTATTCTCGATTGGGCTATTGGTTTTCTTGAATAAGGGCTTTCAGTAAAGTGTTCCTAGTATAACTCTGTTTCGACCTCTTTAGTGTGCGAAGGAAGACACCGAGGGCTTTCTTTATCTATCTGCTGCAAGCACGCCTCCTCGATCATCTCTGATCTCCTGTATCTTCCCTTAAATTTGGCAAGAGCGTTATTTTTGTTAGTGGTCGCAATCGGGCACGACCCCCTTGATAGCTACACACACACCGGGCGCCTCCGGCTGCCTGACTAATTCTTAAGAATCTACGTGAGTTTTGCTTTAGTTCGGTCTAGTTTTTATAGGTTATAGGGTGTCCCTAATTTTGCATTGGCTGTGTGTTTTTCAGTATTCACTCGATCTCAAAATTCCGAGGACACAAGGCTCAGTTTTGAAGTTGGCTGCGCTTATTCTAAGCTTTACCGGCTGATATTCCCGGATCTTTAGGTTCGAGGTCCTCCGCTCTCATTCGAGGGCCCCTCACTCCTCATCCATTATGCAGCGTTTTCACGATGGGCCTCCCGTTGTCGTCTCACTCAAGGGAGAGCTGGGTCCTGGAGACGCCATCTCTAGGTCTCTGAGGCGTGAAGGAACCCGACCCTTGAGAAGGGTCAGTCCGACTTGGGACAAAGTCCCGAGGTTGGGGACGTCTCTTCTCACCGCCTCTCACCCATCGTTCGAGTGTAGGGCAAGTGCTTCCGTCCCGACCGGTGCTCCTAGTGGCCCCAGCCTGCAGCCAGTTTTAGGCTAAGGTAAAGGCCAAAGATTCCCCAGGGGTGGGGCTACCAGCCTTCAAGCAGAGGCTATGCCCATACCGGGGCTTGGAGTCCCCTTGCGTAGAGCGCGGAGCCCTCCAGAAAGAAATGAAGAGTCAAAGAAACGCCCGAAGTCAACTGAGATAGGTGGATTCCTCGTCTTCAATGTCGAGCTTGAGGCTCATGTAATCTCAACCATTCGAGATTCCATCTCAAGAGGCTTCAGTGTCTCGCCGTTTATGAAGCCTTGGCTCTATCCCTCCGTGTGTGGTCACTCTTGTAAGTCCCGTGTCTCCTGTCAGGTCTACTTTTATCTCTTGCCTGAGTCAAGGTGGTCGACTTTATGTCGAGTATCGTAGGTGGCTACCCATCCGAAGAGTTTGGCAAAGCGCCGATTGAACTGGTCACACAAAGCCGCGTGTGTGAGCTCAAGATGAGAGTGGCCGCCTACCTTCGAAATATTGAACCGCCAGGATCGGATGCAAAGTAGCGACAAAGGAGGTCGCAGCCTAGATCAGACCTGCATACTACCACGGCGCCGAGCGCTGGACGAGGGTAAAGAAAATCTCGGTGATGGCTTAAGAGGGCCGAGGGCAAGCTTCGAGGTCGTGACTCGCCGCAAGTCGCCCAGATGATCTGTTGCGGCCATGGATGGGGCTGCGCACTGCTCCAAACCGAGCTTCAAATAATGGGGATGAGATGCAATCGGTCCCACGCCCAAGCAACACGGAAGAAATGGCCGTTAGAGATGAGTTGCGTGAATAAAGCAAATAAGGCTAGATGGAGCCCGTCACAAAGCTCCGAGTACCGTGAGCCTGCTGAACGCCCGACCGAGGAGGTCAGTGGGTCAGCGAGGGGACCTTCGCAGGTAGGAAACTCTGGGCCAGCTGAGAGGAATTGCTTTATAGCGAAGCCTGGTGAGACGAGGCCCCGCACTCAATGGGCTTCCCGGATGGCTTCATTTCCAAAGGGAGGGTTGCAAATGCCCTACTCCGGGCTCGGACCTAACTTTGATATCCCTAGTGATGAGGAGGCGGAAGAGTCCTTTCCGTCGACGGTTCTGGAGAGACAAACACCCCGGCTGAGGTCCGCTCCCCTTCTTCGCCTTCTACTCTCACTCGCGCCACGCCTGGGAACCTCAGGTAATTTTTCTTTTTTTGTCGGGCTGACCCCGGATATATGTGATGTCGCTCTAATGAATACTTCATTTTCTATCTCATCGTCCCCTCCCCTTTTGTAAATCGGCTTTCCCGATGTCGCTTCTTCCTTCATTGTCATGGATCGACGACTATACGGCCTTCCTTTGTTCCAGTCGAGTTCCTCATAAGCTAGGCCGGGAGGCTTCGTGGGCTGAACACCATCTGAGAGCTGAACTCGGCTCCGGGCTATTCTACCTCCCAAGCTCTTATACTCTTTGAACCCGAGCTATCTTCGCCTAGCCGCCGCGCCTTCCGAACGGAGCTACTCGCCTCGAGCGCCGAGGCCTTCTAAGTCGCCGCTCAAAGAAACCGAGCAAATTGGGCCCCGGGGTGCCGAGAGGCCTCTTGAGATGTTGCTTCCTCGCGACCGAGCCATTTGCCCCGCCGAGGCCTCGAGCCGCAAGCTCCCCGCGAACCGAGCCGGCTTCCTCGCCCCGGGCTACTTTGGCTCCGCGTGGCTACGGCCTTCCCGAGCAAAGGAGCCTTCGAAACCGAACCGAGGCCCGTGGCTAATCCGCCTGAGCCGAACTTGCCTCCCGGGCTACTGTGCCTAGTTGAGCAACAGCTCCCAAAATTGAGCCCGGCTGAGGCCCGCTGGCTAAACCCGCCCGAGTCGAACCTACTCCCGGGGCTACTGTGCCTTACTGAGCGCTGCTCTTCAAACCGGGAGTCGAGGTTCCATGCGGCTAAACCGCCCGAGCTGAACTCCGCTCCCGCTACCAGCCTTAGTTGAGCGGGCCGAGCTCTTCAAAACTCGAGCCGAGGCTTCGTGGGCTAAACCGCCGAGCCGAACTTGCTCGGGCCACAGCCTTAGCTGAGCAATCCAGCCTTCAAAATCGGGAGCCGCCGAGGCTTCTGCAGGGCTAAACCGCCCGAGCCAACTGCTCCCGGGCTACCAGGGCCTTAATTGGAGCGCTCAAGCCTTCAAAACTCCGAGCTACCGAGGCCTGGCTGGAACCGCTGAGCTTCGAACCCCGCTCCCGGGCTACAGCCTTAGCCGAGCAATGAAGCCCTTCAAAACTCGAAATACCGAGGCCCGTGGGCGAACCCACTGAGAGCTGAAGGTTTCCGGGCTACGGACCTTAATTGAGTAGTTGAGCTCTTTCAAAACTCGAGCCGCGAGGCTCCCGCAGGGCTGTGCAACCGCCTCGGGAGTTGAACTCCGCCCGGGAAGGCTGTGCCTTAATCGAGCAAAATGAGTCTCAAAATCGAGCCGGGCCGAGTGCGGCCGATTGACCTACTCGGAAAGATGCGCGACGCTGGTTTATGGAGAATTGGACAGCTTATGGAGAATTGGAAATGACTGTGCGAAGTTCCGAGAGCTCCGGCCTCCTTATAAATTGTGACTCCTCTGCAATGGAGCTCATGCTTCGAACCTTCTTCCCTTTTTGGGTCGTAATTGGAATCCGCGGTGGGACGGCTGCCAAGCATTCTGGCCGCCTTCACAGAGGTCCACCTCGAGATGCCGGGATGGCGTTTGCCCCCTGGTTGGCCGCTTGTGGAGTTGTGTTTTTCCTTACCCCCTTTATAGAAAGTCAGTGGTTATTCCCTTAGCCCCCGTCCCCGACGACTAACTGCTGTGGAATGCATCCAGAGAGGGCGATGTACTTAAAGAAGAACTTTTAGTACCGCTTTCTCTTATTTTTCTCCCCTTCTCTTTCCTTCTCTTCTTTCTTCTCTTCTTTCTTCTCCTTTTCCTTCTCATTTTCCTTCCCGTTCACACTCTCTCTTCCTTTCTTTCCCTCATTTCTCCTCCTTTTCCTTCTCCTCTCCCTTCTCATTCGCACTCTTTTTTTTTCTCTTTCCTTCCCCCTTTCTCTTTCTTGAGATTTTTTTTTTTTTAGGGAATTGCTTGTACTGTTTATTTCCGAGATGTAAGGGATGGCATTGCTGATTGTAATCGATCACACTTTACTGAATAAAGCAC
Source organism: Tetrastigma voinierianum (assembly GCA_016808115.1). NCBI lineage: Eukaryota > Viridiplantae > Streptophyta > Magnoliopsida > Vitales > Vitaceae > Tetrastigma > Tetrastigma voinierianum. Next base: position 133,547 of record JAEQBH010006272.1, on the reverse strand, counting down.
AATTTTTTTAAGCATGAATCTGTGTACTCTGAGGCGTGTAATTTTCTTAGGTGTTACCTGACCAAGCTGTCTGCCTCTTTTATTTTTTTTTTAATCCATAAGGATATTAAATAAAACAATCAACGAACACACAGACTGTTATCTTAAAGCTGATGATACTTTATTAAAGATTACAATTTGAGGTTTATTGATAAAAACGCTTGAGGTGCTCAACATTCCAAGAATGAGGTAGAATTTTTCCCTTCCCTCCGAGTTCGTGGGGCTATCGTCCACGCACGCGAGACACGATATAGGGGCCTTCCCAGTTGGGCCCTAGTTTTCCATGTGTCGGATTTTTTTCTCGCAGGTAGAAGCTTTTTTAAGACTAGGTCGCCAGTTTGTAACTCCCTGGTTCGACCCCTTTGGTCGTAGTACCTACCGTCTTCCTTTGGTAATCTTCTCTCGTACGCTGACCCGATCGAGCTTTCATCTAGAGGGCCAGGTTTAGGCGGAGAGCCTCTTCAAGTATGTTCCACGCTGCTAATTCAACTCGGGATTTTAATCGATCCGACAGAGCTACCGCCCCAGCCTCCAAAGGATGAGCGAACGGGGTTTCCCGAGTTGCCGACTCAAGGTGGTAGTTCTGTATGCCCACAACACCCGGTAGTACTCTAAATACCATTTGCCTTTTAGATCTTCCAACTTGGTCTTTAGTGCCGCTTTAAGAGTTCTGATGGTGACTTTAGCTTGTCCATTAGATTGTGGATGAGCTGGGGATGAGTAGTAGTTCTTGATCCCGAGCTTGGCACAAAAATCCCTGAACTTAGGACTGTCGAATTGCTTCCCATTATCAGACACAAGGGCCCTCGGGATACCAAACCTGCATATTATGGCCCGCCAAACGAAGTTGCGCACCTTTTGTTCCGTGATGGTAGCCAAGGCCTCGGCTTCTGTCCATTTGATGAAGTAATCCACCGCTACGACGACGAATTTGCATTGGCCCTTTCCATTGGGTAAAGGTCCCAAGATGTCTAGCCCCCACTGCTGAAAAGGCCAGGGGCTTATGACCTAAGTCATTGCCTCGGATGGAGGCAGAGATTTTGGCGTGCTCTTGACAAACTGCATTTCGACTAGTTCCAGACCGAGCACATGGGCGCGTATATCCCTGCCTTAAGACTTTTCCCGCCAGTGCCCGAGCTCCGATGTGATTTCCACATACGCCTTCATGTACCGATCTGCGCTACGCAGAAAATGGTGCCTAAATCAACAAAATTTATATACACCTAAAAGCCTTCCTACTACCGCCGTAGTCAAGCTACCGCAGATAAAGGGTCTGTGGTGGGAATCACTGGGATGTGTTTTCATCCTAAAAAATGATTTGCATAAGTGCACGAAGATAAGGCTTTATTTGACTTTGATGTGTGTTTCAAAATGGGAATGGTTTGAAAATCGAGAATTGTAAAACCGGGAAAGTAAAAGGTGAAAAAAGTTAACTTTGAAGAATTAGGCTCACTAACTTGGCAAGTTAGGGGCAAACAAGTGTCCCTGTTTATCCTCGTTGCTATGACATGCAACCTATAAGTCCATGGCATAACCGGACCTATATTTAACTAGCAAAACTTCACCCATGAAGCAACTCCTATTCGAGTCAATACATGTGCAGCATGCGCCTATGGCCCCTTTACTCGTTTGAAAACCCCAACATTCAATATCATCTCAGAGGCCAGAAGACTTTTCATCTAAAGAACAACAAGACATCTACTACTAATTATGCAATCGTATTCTAAAGCATGGAGAGTATTGGCCAAATCAATAACATTAAATGCCAGGTAACCCTAATTTGAGAAACCCAACATATAAATATCATTTTAAAGGCTCAGAAAGACTACCTAAAGAATCACAAGCATTCTCTCACCGACAAAAAGACCGGATCCTAAAGCACGGAGAGAGTATTGGCCACATTGAATACATCTCAATGTTATGCAACCATGTTTCGAGAATATAAGGGCCATAAATACACTCCAATTGTGAGCTTTAGTACAAGAGGACAACATGCATATGCCCCACCACCAAGCCAGCTTCCTTCCTCTTCAAAGAAAGCTGAGGCTTGGCCTAAGCATCTCGAAATACATCCTCAAGAGGGGTGTTTCAAGTACCGAAAGTAAGAGAAAGAGGAGAGAGAAGAGAGAAAAATAAATCCCTAGCTAAAAATACAATACTTTATTTACAAAAATGAAAACTACAAAAATATCTTCTCTCCCAAATTGTTGCTAAAATTGTTACTTAGGTTACAAACAAGAGGGGGCTTATATAGCCACCTCAAGGCATGGAAATACCAAAACCTATGAAATTGGCTAAGTTATAGGACAATTAAGTAATACACCAAGTTTGGAGGCGATTTGGCATTAATTACAAAGCATGATTTAGGCATCAATTTTCGCTTGGGGTCAAGAATTTCGCTTAATTAGGGCGAAATCAGAACAGGTCTAACGAAAAACAAGAAATTTCATATAGTGGGTACTGCAGTTAGCGAAATTTCGCAAATAAGCTAGCGAAATTCTCAGGAGAAGCTTTAAATCAATTATTTTCGCTGCGAACAAAGTACTAGCGAAATTTGAGTGGTCTAGCTAAATTTGCATTTTCAGTTTTTCGCGAATTCGCTAGGTTGCGAAATTTTTCGCTTAAGGTTTAAATTTTCGCATCCTAGCGAAAATTTTCGTGAATCTCCCATTAAAATTCCAAATTGTTGATCTTCACTCCTTCTTTCTATCGCAGATCCAATTTTCTTCACTTTGCCTCGATTTTCTCATTGATTCTAAATAGGTTAATGGCCGGTGACTTCCACCCAACTCATGATTCATCCTTTTCAGATTGAAATTGAACTCCAAAGTGTGCAAAAGCCTACAAACAATCCAAGCAAAATACCCTCTAAATGCATAAGTAAAGATTAAGAAGACTAGAACACTTCAATTGCATAAATGACATGATTATGCACAAAAGCACTCAAACCTATCTAATATGTGGTTCAAAATAGCACTGGGGGCACTCTAATCACACCCCCCCAACCCAAACGCTGCTAGTCCCTTAGCAATGCAAAACAAAAGAAGATGCATGTGGTGATTTTCAAAAAGGTTATGATTCAAAAGGTATATGTACATATAAACAATACCTTAAACTCGAGAAATTGAAATCAAAGTTAAACCAATATGAAAGAATCAAAAACCATACAAGAACAATTCTAGGTCGATATCGGATCCATAATTCTCAACTTGAATTTCCACCTAAGTCTAATGATTCTTTATAACCAGACAGCTAATAAACCTGTAATCGCCAATTCTCCCTCTCAACCTAGCACCGACATGGCTCAAGTTGTTGAACCTAGGATAGTGGCTGAAGCTACACTTTTCTTTTCTAATTATAATGTAGGATGTAATGCTTAAAATTCTACTTCACCAAAGTCCGTAACGGGTCCACCGATGACTCTAACCACTCAAGGTTTAGGCATCAAGCCAAAGGATCAATGACTACTAACTCTGAAAGGCTTCACCCCGACCCAAATGACTTCGAAAATCAAGCACCTACTATTCGTTAGACTCTACCTATCCACCCATGTAATGAACACAAAATCGATGACTCCCAGCCAATTAAGGCTTAGGTACCTGCTCAAAAGTTTCGCCATACACCCCCTGGACCGTGCTCTGCCTCAAGGCAAAACTTCACGACTTTATTTTTTCTTTTTCTTATTTTCTTTTTCTTTCGCTTTTCTTTTCTTTTTCCTTTTAAGACAACATCGGGTCTTCAACTCGTAGGTAACACAAACCTATCCTAGGTTGCCAACATATCATAAGGCCGGCAGAAAGCGTAAAGAAAGCACACAATTTCACAAATTTCTATTGGAACAACTGAGTGCAAAGTGGTGTGAATTAGCATACGTGAAATTTTCAAGCTGAAAGCATGCCGGAACTTCAATCGACCATATAACCGGCTCTCACATGGAATTTCCATTCTAGCATATAAGGGACAAATAATGATTCAATTATCTCAAACAAAGAATCAATTGGCCCAATTGTAGCAATTCAATTGTCCAATCAGAAAGTAAATTCAATTGCTCAATTGAAAAGAAAAACATTTACACATGGCAAAGCACAAAACATGATATACAAAAAGTCTCGTGATATATATCGACAGCTTTCTTTTGATATAGCCAAAGTGGCTAATACATGAATACAAAGCTAAATTTGCAAGTATTTCACCGCTACTATGCTAATACATAAATCCTAAACAAAATTAGTAGCTTGATGCCAAAGCTGTAAATATGCAAAAATTGTAAAGAAACCTAACCACCTCACCGCCGGTGGTGGTGGGTCCGAATCGTCACGTCGTGTACCCGTAACATCCCAATGAAGCCGTATCGCATGGGCCTCTCGCCGACTCCAAGAACATGAGGAAGACCTAGATGGGTCATAATCCAGTCAAAGATAGGAATGGCACCACAACCTTCCGATCCCGGGCGTACTCGTAGCCGCAAGTGAGCAGATGGTATCCATCACACCAGCCATCTCTCTCGAGCTAACATGGATACCCGGAATGATGTCGAATAGGAAGGCCCGGAGCATTCGCTCGGCAAGCCGCCGATGTAAGATGCTGAGGAGACGGAGGTGAACGATCCAAACGGGAGTCCTCCGTACTCGGCTCAGGCGTATATCATCTACGTGGTGGTCCGCGTACCCGAATCTCTGGGCATTCTCCCGATCCTCGTGGGTCGTATACGGAATGAGACTCGCATGGGCCATAACCCTAGCCTACCGACACTACATGTAGGCATCTTAGCTCTCACTTAAATTGGCCCTCCGGGAATCCCATCCGCTCGAGAACATACTGCAGGAGTCTCGCATCGCAATGGATGCTCTCCGCTCGGGCCAGGTCCTTCCGATGGACCTTCTCCTCAAACTGCAACAGAGAGGTCATCACTAGCTCAGCGGGGCTGAACCAAAATCCCTCCGAGATCCGGTAAAGAGCCTCCAATATGGCTCCCCTCCTCTGCACATAATGCTGCAGAGGGAACAAGCTGGTACGTATAAGATGGTCGATGAGCAAAAGATCCGAGGCTAAGTCGCTCCTCCGGTAAAATACACCGCCTGTAAGATCTCCGCCGCTCGAACCATCTCTCTGCGGCGGGCGGGCCCAAGCTCAGAACTGAAGCTGCGCTTACGCAGATAGCGCAATCCCAATGCCGCTGAAATATAGGTCGGTCCGAGTACACCGTGGCTGGGCCATCTATACCGAATCAATCTCTATGCATCGTCTGGCTCCTCGATGTCATGGAGCCGGTAGAACCGCGCATTCACTCGGGGTAATAAAACCGGCCGCGAGTCATGAAGGGCAGGAGGAATACTCCTCGATCAATCTCAAAGACTTTGCATTCCGGTCACCTCACGCGGGATGTTACAAATGACTCCCCGATGAAACTCTTCGCGGTGGAGTCGTACATTCCCTGAACGGTTCCCTACGAATACTTCGGCCTCCCGATCCTCGATAATGGCGACAACCGAGGTGATGAAGTCACCGCAGCCGGCGAACCTGGAGATGGTGGGGGCCCCTCCTGGGCCCGATGTGCGGGCCCGCCAAGGGCCCGCCTCCTAACTCTCTCCGAGGTACGTGGATTGCCGTGGGCCCGGTCTCATCCACAGGTCTCGATAACGCCTGAATCCCCGAGGCTCCTCGACACGCCTCCGACCGGCGGACGGGTGGCCAGAGCTGGACCGAGTCGGGCCACTCTCAGCGCGGTCAATCTCACCCGAGGTCGAAGACGGACCCACCCCAGCACGAACCATACTCAAATATGACTAAAACTCCTAAGAAAGCTCAACTCACGTAAAATATAATCACGCGATCAGAAGATCAACCGGAGCTCTCTGGAGGCTACTGAACCACCCTGAAGCAAGCAAACTGAACCAGGGCTCACTGACTGTAGCTGAAATGGCCCTGAACTAACCAAACAAGGCTCGATAATCGACACCACCGGGACAGGTGGCACCAAGAAGTCGAACCGAGGGCACGGTATCCCCGGGCAACCAAGACTCGGGCCGAAGAAGGAACAATCGTGGCTCGTGGCGCTGGCAAAGCGTGGAGGCTCACCTAAGGCTCCTGGCCGTATCGGTGCGTATGACCGAGGATGGCTATACTAGAACTCACGCAAAGCCCGTGTGGGCTGGCTGGGCTCGCTCGACACCTAACTCGGCAAGAGAGCTCGCAGCGTGGCCTACGGCAGCGGGACAATGGCGGCAAGTAGGATCGGACTCAGTGGCTTCACTGGAGCTCAGGACACGGCTGGGAGGGGGAGAATGTGAAGTGGCATTCTAAACCCACCCCTCCCCGTTTATATAATCTCAGAATCTGAGCTCGAGGGTCATTCCCGCTAATTCTCGCTATTTTAATGAATTTGGCTCACACCTAAGCACACCACTGCACCCGAATTTTCAGGATTAAATGAAAATTAATATATTACTAAAAGTAAAAAAAATTAAAAAATTAAAATTAGGAAATAGAATATATCTTAATAATTTAATATAAGATATTATAAAAATACTTACCAATCATAAAATGGAAAGTCATAAATTAGGAAACATACTAAAAATAGCTAAAAATGGAAATTGACTAAATTAAAATAAAAAGAAAAAATTGTTGAACTGCAATTTGGTTTTTGAGAACACCAAACCAGTTCAATATACCAAAATTACTCAAGGAGGGTCAAGGAGGATGATCTCCTCAACCCCTGCAGTTGCCTGGGCTAATTCCATGGTTTTGGGTGCCCAATTGTTGATGTGGTCCTTTGCCGATGGCTTCTGAATCGATCAATCGTTTGCACAGGTCATTGCAGACTAATATTTTTTCATCTTCTCGGCCGATTACTCCTGCACTTCCTGGTACTTTGTTTTCGCACACTCGACCAATTAAAACACTTTCATTAGTTCTTTGATTTTCAATTTCAAGAACTCATGTTTGTTGTTCAAAATGAAAGATGTCTGAACTCCATGGTCATGTTACCAAAAGTTAATTGCATGACTCCATTCCCAAGAATTTATTATTGCATCAAGTGCTGGCCGTAAATGGTCTTCCTAAGATGATCGGGTACACGATCGGGTTCACTAAAGAATCGCCCGTGTCCAAGCATCACAAAATCTACTGGTAGTGTAATTTGTCTATCTTCACTAAGACATCCTCAACTATCCCCTTAGGGATTTTCATTGATCTATCTACCAATGAGAGTGTGATGTCAGTAGGTTTAAGTTCACCTGTGACCTAACCTGCCAGAGCACTCATCACGACATTAGGTTCACACCGGCTCCTAAATCAAGCAAGGACTTTTCTATGCAATTCTACCAATATTGACTGGAATTGTGGGAGATCCAGATCTTTTTGTATTTGACAGGTATTTGTGTTTTGATTATGGCACTGATATGTTCAGTGAGAAATGCTTTCTTCTCAATGCCTAACCTTCTTTGATCAGGCAAAGATCTTTCAAAATTCTCGTATGTGGACTTGTTTCCTTGACAGTCCAAGAAAGGTATGTTAACCTTTACTCGCCTTAAGACTTAAAATGCCCTCGTCACGAGATGCCTTCTTCTTTCTCTAAGTGCTTGTGGAAATGGAGGTGGTAGGCGCGGTATTTGATTGAATCCTCCTTTAGGAGAATATGCTCAGACTGCAATTTTTCTCCCTGCTTGGATTCTTCAACATACTTCGCATAGGTCGACTCAACCCTCTTTCCACTCTCGCAGGATTACGGCCTTAACCTCATCCATTCCCCGAATTGTTGGATAATCCTACCTCATGAATCTTTAGGGTTTGGAACTGCTTTTGTGAAGGGAACCTCCTCTTCGTACCCAAAGAACTCACTGATCTTCGTGATCAACATCAGGTTGTCAATTTTCTGGTCGAGATTGCTCTCAAGTCCATATATTCTTTTGTTCAATGTATTCTACAAGATCACTCTTTTCGTGCGCTTGCACATTGATTCCTTTTTGTTCCTCAACAAGTTGCCTACCACCTTACCCAAATTCAAATGGCTTGCCTCCACAGGAGATGAGGATGGTGTGGCTGTTGTGGGAGCCAGGAGGGGGAACCAAACTGAGGCCTGGGTCTCCGGGGTACATGCTGTGGGGTTAGGTCTCCATGCAAGGTTGGGGTGATTCTCCAATCGAATTGTAGTTATTTCCCATATGGAGTATCGATCGTTGCGGGCTTGAATCGTCCTACAAGAAACAGACATTCCGATTTATCAAATCCTTCACTGTAGGGGCCATAGCACATGGTTCTACTGGATGCACAGGATTGGAAATTGGTGCAAGGATTGACCTGAAAGTGATTTTCAAATAATGCATGCACCTTCGAGTCGTTTTGCCTTCAAGCTCCTCTACTTTCCTAGCTAGGGTTGAAATCCTAGCTCTCATCTCTATTTCTTCAGGCAGTGCATACATCCCACCCCTTTGGTTGACTGGTGGTCTCATCCTCTATCCACTCTCTAGTGGTTAGGTTCATCCAACTTAGAAGTTTCAACACGAATTTAAAAAACCATGGCTTCCATCAGATGTTTGCTTAAAAAGTCTCCCCACACATGGTTTCAAGAGCTGCCTCATGGCAGAGACATACCACCATAGAAGTGGTTCACCAACATCCAAGTATCAAACCCATGATGTGGGCATGCACTGATGGTTTCCATAAATCTTTCCCAACACTGGTAAAATCTCTCACCATCATGAGCTGCAAAAGTGTAGATTTGTCTTTTCAAATTATTGGTTTTATGAGCACTGAAAAACTTTTTCAGGAACTCAGCCTGCAGCTCAGCCCAATTTCGAATGGTTCTAGGCCTCAATGAGTTGAGCCATATCTTGGCCTTGTCCTTTAGAGTCAATGGAAATGCCTTTAGCTTCAGCAAATCCATGTCAATCATACCTTCCTTGAAGGTAGTGCAGACCTCCTCAAAATCTCCTAATATGAGTGTATGGATTTTCATTTTCCATACCATGATATGTGGGGAGAAGTAACAAATAAGGGCCTCACCGCTACATCTTCATAGGAGGTATGACGCAGATGGGGCACCGACTCTAGGAGGGTGGACGTGGATCCCTGGGCGGTTCTATAAGCATTTGGATTCACGGGGTCTCCTGCTGACTCTGGGTTGCTCCTCAGGTAATGGATCCATGGCACGCTGGTACACTAACCTCACTAGCCGGGTCAAGTCAGGTAGACCTATCCTATGCACTCCACTGATGTGTCCCTATCCCATCAGATAAACACTGCTGCTACATAATTTAGAGACAACAAAGAGCACCATGAGCGCTTGCAAAAGATTAAAATTAAATAACAAAATTAAAACTAATCGAATGAAAAATCGAAATGAAGACAAGATCGCTAAGTGTTGAAATCTGCGCTATCGCACCGGCTTAAAAGAGGTAAAAGGTTACCTTCTACTTGTGATGTTGGATCACAAGTACACTTCAACTTCTACCATTAGTAGTTTGGCACCATCCACTTAACGGCGCCATTTGATTCGTGCCACAAAGAGTCGAGCTAAAATCAACAAAATTTATATACACCTGTCTTTACTACCGCGTAGTCAAGCTTACCGCAGTATGCTGGTCTAGTAGGAACACGGGGATGGTTTCATCCTAAAAATGATTTGCATATGCACGAAGATAAGTGCCTTCTGTATTTGGACTTCTGATGTGTTTCAAAACAGTGGGAATGGTTTGAAAACTGAGAATTGTAAAAACTGAAAGTAAAAGGTGAAAAAGTTAACTTTGAAGAATTAGGTCACTAACTTGGCAAGTTAGGGCAAACAAGTGTCCTCGGGTTTTATCCTCGCGTTATGACATGCAACCTATACCCATGGCATAATCCTATCTATATTTAACTAGCAAACTCACCCATGAAGAAACTCCTATTCAGTCAATACAGTAGCATGCAGTTACGTCCCTTTAATCGCTTGAAACCCTAATATTCAATATCATCTCGTAGGCTCAGAAAGACCATCTAGAAGAACAACAAAGATATCTATCACTAATTATGCAATCGTATTCTAAAGCATGGAGGTATTGGCCAAATCAATAACATTAAATGCTATGCAACCCTAATTTGAGAAACCCAACATAAATATCATTTTAAAGGCTCAGAAAGACCATCTAAAGAATCACGCATTCTCTCACCGAATATGCACTCGGATCCTAAAGCATGGAGAGTATTGGGTCACAGCCAATGACATTCAATGTTATGCAACCATGTTTTCAGAATATAAGGGCCATAAATACACTACCTGTAGCTTTTAGTACAAGAGGACAACATGCATATGCCCCACCACTCAAGCTACCTTCCCTTCCTCTTCAAAGAAGGAGGTTTAATACAAGCACTTCGAGTTGTCATCCCTCAAGAGGTGTTCGCACTGAGAGTGTAGAAGATAGAGAAGATGAGAGAAACAAAACTCAGCTGGGGCACATGTCACTTTATTTACAAAATGAAAACTTACAAAAATATCTTCTCCCCCAAATTGTCGCTAAAATTGTTACTTAGGTTACAAAACAAGAGGGCTTATATAGGCCACCTCAAGGCGCATGAAAAAATACTCAAAAACCTATGAAATTGGCTAAGTTATAGACAATTAAGTAATACACCAAGTTTGAGGCTATTGCATTAATTACAAAGCATGACGAGGCATCAATTTTCGCTTAGGTCAAGAATTTCGCTAATTAGTTAACAAATCAATGTGTCTAGCGAAACAAGAAATTTCATGGCAGGGCAATTTCGCTTACAAGGAAATTCGCTAAGCTAGCGAAATTCTTGTGAGAAGCGAAATCAATTATTTTCGCTAAGGAACAGTGCTAGCTAAATTTGGAGTGGTCTAGCGAAATTTGGCATTTTCGCTTAGGTTGCGAAATTTTCGCTAAGGTTGCGAAATTTTCGCAATCCTAGCGAAAATTTTCGCAACTCTAGCTAAAATTCCAAATTTGTCGATCTTCACCCTTTCTTTCTATCGCATCCAATTTTCTTCACTTTGCCTTTGATTTTCTCATTGATTCTAGTATTTGTTAATGGTCGGTGACTCGAATCTAACCTTCACGATTCATCCTTTGTATTGAAATTGAACTCCAAAAGTGTGCAAAAGCCTACAAAACAACCAAAAAGATCCTAAATGGCATATGTTACTAAGAAGACTAGGAACACTCAATTGGTATAACAGTCATGATTACACAAAAGCACTCAAAACCTAATCAGCATGTGGTTCAAAATAGCACTTTTTGGGCACTAATCATGTACCTCCCTTAGTACTTAGTCGGTGTCTCCCCTAGCAATGCACTTGAGGACGGGTGTGAAAAAACCTCGCTTATAAAGGGCCCCCCGATGAATAGTGAACCCCGCGCACCTCGACCCAAGCTCGATGCCCTTTCGGGGTCGCTTCGCGCAGTCCCTCTATTAGGGTAGTCCCAAATGGGGTCCATCCACGGCCTGACATGATAGGAGACCTCTTCGTAGATCCACAGAGGGCTCGATGCTCACGCGCCTATTTGTTGAGATCTTTCGAGGTCAGGTCGCCATTTCTTTGCTAAGGCATCTACTGCGAATTTTTTGCCTCGATATGTGTCCGAACCTAACTAGTACGAACTTCCCCGCAATTCCTTTACCTTTAAGATATAGTACTCATTTTTTCGCCTCGGGTCAAAGAGATGTCTTCTATTTGCTTTACTACCAACTGGGAGTCGCTACACACCTCTAGCTGATCAACTTCCATCAATGGGCCAGGCTGAGTCTCGCCATGACTGCCTCATAATTCCTACCTCTTGTTGTTGAGGCCTCGTAACCCAAATTCGAGCTCATACTGGAGTATCTATTCCTTCCTCGTGAGAGGCCTCGACCGCCCGACACCACTCCTCGGGCCATTAGCGCCTGCCTAAGGACAAACCTAAACTGGGAGGTCGCGGTCAAGCCAGCATTCTCGCGAAGCTCTTCCGAGGTGAATTCCATGACGGTCTACCAAGACCGCCCTTTATTGCGCTGGGTTTATATCGATGTTGAAAATGCTCACTCTATGGCCCACTTCATCAATCTTCCCGAGGTCTCCGGGTTTATGTAGCACCCGCTTCAACGTATTCCGGCTGGGATTTTATGTGTATGTGCTCGAAGTAAGGGCTGAGTTTCGGGCCGTGGGTTACCAATGCCAGATTAGTTTCTCCATCCTCGATTACCTCCTCCATTCCTCACAGAGCCTCACCGCAATAATAGACTCGGTGTCAGACGGCCTGTCTCCGATCAGATGACGCCGGTCGAAATCCGAAACTCGCCAGTATGAGTAAGAAGCCTCTCCCTTCCGAGGGACTCACTGTAATTGTGGAGCTCGGGATAAGCTTTAGTCTTGCCGAATGCTTCTCAAGCAAACAAGGCATCCCATTGAAAAGATTTTTTTAGAATCTGGAAGAAGGGCTAGCACTTATCGCTAGCTCTGGACACAAAACGGCTTAGCGCAGCTATCCTTCCAGTAAGGTGTTGGACTTCTTTATGCTCGACAGGACGCATGTCGAAAGCACAACTCTTTATCTTGTCTAGGTATGCCTCTATTCCTGTTGTTGACTATAAAAACCCAAGAATTTTTCGACCGAGACCAAGATTTCCACTGGACCAACTTCATGTCAGGACTTCTTCGTGATCCGAATGCTTCTCGACCGTACGAGCCAGTGCAGCTCGTCAGAAGGATTTTACCTGCTAACATGTCATCTATATATACCTCCATGGATGCCCCTATTTGCTTTTGGAACATCCTGTTCACCAATCTTTAGATACCCTGCGCTTACCTGTGCTATAATACACGATAACACAGTCCTCGCCTCTATGACGCACGAGGCCTTCTCTCGTCGTCGGTCCATGCTGATCTGGTTGTAACCGGAGAGTATCCATAAAGTCGAGGAGCGGGCCTGGCCAGGCGTCTACTATAAGGTCAATCCGAGGTGTAGGGAAACTATCTTGTGGCATGCCTCGACGACGCCGCAGTCGGCGCAGAGTCGCGATTCAAGTTCGCTGACTAAGCACGACGCCGCCAACCATTCGGTACGCACTTCTCCGATTGCCTTCTCGCTGAGGAGCTCGCGAATTCTCATTTATCGCTTTTTTCTTTCGAGCGAAACTACTTCTTTTCGCCGACCGTTTGAAGGATGGACCGACGCTAGCTCAGGAGGATTATCATGGTCAATCCTCCCATGTCCTCCTGCTTCCACGCGAAGACATCCTTGTTCTGTTTCAAGAAGTGAATAAGGAGGTGTCTGAGGTCTTCCACTAGCTTGGAACTGATGTAGACGAGGTGTTTAGGGTTATCGTCCAACTACATGGGCTCCAGCTCTTCCGAGGGCTCGTGTCGTGTTTAATTGCCGTATGTCGAGCTCGTCTACGTATATGTTGTCGACCACTTTTTGCTTCATTGATGTCGAGTAGCACTCCCTAGCCACACGCTGGTCTCCTCGAACCATTCCTACTCCGTTGGTGGTAGGAAACTTTATCACCATATGGTAAGCTGAAAGTGATGGCTTTATTACACAGAGGGTCATTTAATAACACGTTATAAGTGAGGGGCATCTACTATGAGAGAACTCATCAAGTTGCTCGGTACGGGGTCTCCCAAAGTGAGCACTAATCGTATTGACCCTAAAGGTAGAACTTTCCGTGAGAATCAGAGGCGGGTGCCGACCGGTTCCAAATTCTTCCTTCCGATGCCCATCTGACAAATCCGACGCGAAGATGATGTCTACCGAACTCCCATCATTTATTGCCGACCTGGTGGATTGTTTTGTTAGCCACCACTGCCCTTATCACCAAAGGATCATCGTGGGGGTGTTGACATCCCTCCAGGTCTGAATATGAGAATGTTATGGCGGTGTCGAGTCGAGGTAGTTTGACACCCGCACTTCTATTACCCCCGTGATCCGATGCCACGCAACGAGCCTTCCTAATGGAAGGGGACTCCCACCTCCTGAGATCACATGGATTTCCCCCAAGGGCTGTCGATGTCGAGTGGCTCCAGCCACGAGGCGCTGTGGTCGCGCGATCCCACTCGAGGCTATGTAGCAGCGGAGATATCCCCGTCGAATCAAGTATTCTATTTCCTTCCTGAGTTGTATGCAATCGTCCGTTCGATGCCCGTGGTCCCTATGGAACTCATGTGCACCGTGTTATCTCTTTTCGTAGGGTCCTGGTCCTCACTGGATGGCCATCTTAGGAATTTCTCATGTTGTACTGCCATGGTAAGACCTACGACATATTGTGGCCGCTGGGGTGGAACCGAGGTGAATATCGTTGACGTAAATGGGCCGAGGTGGTCCTGTGCTGCCTATAATGCTTCCTCGCCCCTTCGTGATCGCTACTCCATCCTCTCGAGATCTCGATTTCTTTGTCCCCTAGGGCTTCGTCCCGTTGCTTGTCGCTCCCGCTTCTTCTCTTGTGGGTTGAAGAGCTTCCTCTCGGATGTGCGGCTCTTCGCTGGGCACGTACCGCGAGCGAGCACCCCTAGCCATGCTCGGGCTCGAGGATTCTCAGATAGAAAACATCAAATCTTAATCGAACTCCTAGCCCAAATATGAATGCTGAGAGCGAACTTCTCGTCCGGCACATCTTACCTTCAAAGATTCCTGCATCGGTCTCCTCAACACAAGACCTCAGCTTTCGCGGCCCGCTTATGGTCAAGTAGTGATAACTCCTGGCCTTTATGTTCGCTCCAATGAAGTGGAGACGTAATGCGATGGAGAGCTCTCTAAATGAAGAAACTAAGTCGAAGGGAGCCTATTAAACCAAGCCAACGGCCTTTTACAGATAGCGAAGGCTTCAGACCGCACGGTCTCGATATTCGCGGCAGCCTCCATCCGGGTTCTTATAGTGTTAAAATGGTCGACGGATCCTTCGCTCCATCGAATGCCCTATTCGCGCATCCGAAACTCGCCGGAAGGGGAAGTGTAGCACTTGCCTATGAACGGTGGACTCCGCTTCGACTGTGGTGTCCATGAGTCCGACGCCGACTTTTACGATCGTCTTCATGTGGCTGAGCTCCTGTTGGATACCCTTGAACCTCTGTTCCCATGATTTCTCCCCCATTCTTTGCTGAGAATCGTTTCCGATGTCCCCCCCCCCGAGTATTGCTTCGTTGCACTCCTCTCTGGGGGCTAGGTGAGTTTATGCCCCCGCCTACCTCGGGATTCCGTCGCTCTCCTGAGGGCCGAGGTGGCCGTCTTCCCGGCGTGGTGGTGTTACGGCCTTCGGGGCTTGTCGTGTTTCCCGCGGCGCTGCATCCGCTAGTGAGTTGCTCCAATTCTTCATCGCTGCTATCGGGTGAGACGGAGTGCCTCCACCTCGTCCGTGTCACCGTGACCGCTCTAACGCGCTCCGGAGGTTCATTATCCACCACCAGCCGGCCTCAGATCTCGGGAGGATCGGGGCGCTTGCTCCCGCCAGGTTTCGTTGATACCATCGCTATCGAGGTTAGCTTTATTTGTAAAGGAACCGTTGTTCCCAATGCATCTACGCCTAACCGATGATGCATGCCTTTTTCAACCGAATCGACGGAGCGCGCTGAATCGCTAAAGCAGAACTGGAACCGCCGCCGGGCCGGCCCGTTGGTTCTAGATGTCGCACTTTGCAAAAACAAGAAACAGTGGGGATCTACGGGCTCGCCCGTCGCCAATTCGATGCCTAAGGTTCTTTCCTATGGAGAAAAGATCAACCCGGACAGTAGGGCTTAATGTTCGCGTACCTTCACCACTGTGGGTGGTTCGGTATTTATAGTATATGTTTTTCCCAATTGATGATGATAAGGATTCTCCTCATCGATTTGTGGATTTTCTCGCCTCTTATCGTTGTCGTGATTAATATGGGATAATTAGGGAGTAGTTATCGAGAATTATCTTATTTCCTCGTTAGTGAGATTTGATTGATTTACGTAATATGAGCTTTTCTTACTATCCGTGTTATCGGGTCCGGGCGAATGAACTCGGGCTCCTGCTGGGCCGCAAGGCCGTGGAGCCCGGCAAGCTCATCGAGCCCGCTACTGGGCTTGGTGCATGGGCCTGCGTGCCTATTTTTTAAACCCAATCAATTAAAAAAAAACAATTCGGTAATGAAAAAAATGACTTACTTATCTATTTTATAAAGGGAATTAGTTTACAACCTTATCTAGAAAGAGGATAAGAAAAAAAAAATTTACTCCTAACAAGAAGGAAAAATTTTATATAAGTAAATTATCTTATTCACAAAAATAGTAATTATTGGGATGATAAAAAAATTCAATTCGTTTTATATTAAACAAATAAAATTTGTAGGGTAAAGTTTTGAAGAATTTTAATTGAAAATTTTATTTTAAACTTTATTAAGAACCTTTTACATTTGTCAAACAAAAATAGTAATAATAAATTTTAATATATATATATATATTACCATTATTAGTACATTTATTTTATCAAAAAGAACATTTTCTAAACATTTATTTTGTTAAGACCAAAATATTAAACTATTATTAAAAAAAAAAAGCACAAATCTGGATTTTTGGTATTTATTTACTTTTAATAGGTTAAATTTCAATTCTATTACTTTATTTGCAAAAATATCGTTCTTATTCAATGAATGAGATTTTTAAATCTATTCCAAAGACAAATTTATTTGGGAGAAAATAAAATTTTATATCAAATAAGATTTATAATTATTAAAACAAAAGGAGAAATTATATTCAACTTTGTTATTCAATTGATTGATGTCAAGATGATTAAAGAGACTAAGGTGGTGCTTTGTTTTTCGACTTAATGTCAAAAAGTCGAATAGCCATACGCATAAGTCGTTGGTTTTAAAATTTTCAATGATCTATTGCCGAAATTTTAAAAAAGTTATGTATAGAAAAAGTGAAAATATTTGGCTTTTCTATTCAAAATTCATTTTCCACTAAACAAGAAAACCCATCGTTACCTAACAAAGGAGGCGCTAAGAATACACACCACCGCTGCAATACACTTTAAGCCCAGATTCCACTACTTCTATCAGCCCGACGCCCCGCATAGGCCCACCGTCGTCTATCTTCATGAAGCGGCCCAAGACTACCCACCATATAAAAACCACACGGAACCCACCGCATCATACCCTGTGAACCCGTCTCGGGATCCCGAGCGTCCCCTAGCCTAATCTCACCCCATATGGGAAAATACGTAAAGTAGATATCTATCCCCTCGAATTTCCTAATTTCAAATCCTTATTTGAAGGATAATATTTGATAAGGAAAACATATTTTATCCCTTATTTCTCAAAAGGATAATCCTTTATAAGGAAAACAGATTTTATCTCTCTTAAAGCGATAATCCTTATAAGGGAAAACAGATTTTGATCCCTTAAAAGTGATAATCCTCGAATAAGGAAAATGTATCTTATTCTAAAATAAGTAAATGAGATTCGGGGAAGCGAGCCTTATAAATCGGGAAGATCCCACATGGTGAGGTATGCACCACTATCTCAACTCACTTCTTCTTCCTCCATTACCGACTTAATCATTGAGAGGCTACCAAAGACACCGTCGGTCAGACGCCCTTTGAGTGTGTTCATCAAGGCAAATTCGGACAAGTTCCTAGATCAGGACGAGTCAAATCGGTAACACCGGGCGCCACACCACCGGAACTCGAACAAAAAGTTTCGGGCTCGACGATTGGCAAGAGTTTCGTTCCAACGGCCGTCCAATAAATTTCTTCACACTGGAGCTACGCCGATCCCCATTCATCCTGATTCGCTCGGCAACACACAATGTCATGCAACCCAGTGATCCAGTCGCCAGAATAACAATTCCTCCATGGGCGTCAAGGCATGGAGAGAAAGCAGGAGGAACAGGCAAGAAATATCAAGGAGTTGAAAAGTCATGTTGAACGCCCACACGAGATAATGACTAGTTGCGGACTGGATTGAGAAAGCCGCAAACCCGAAGATATAATCACAAAGCTTCTTTAAAGTGCATTCTCATCAATTCGCAATGTAGCATTTTACAAAGTCCGACGGGCACTACATGACCCCGTCCGTCTAGTATGGTTAATGCCCAGCTGGCTAAGACTAAAGTCTGGATGGCGCTACATGACCCGTCCGACCAGCATGGTTAACGCCTAACCGCTCAAAATAAGTTCGTCCCATGGCACGACCTATTCGCCCAAGATGGAGCACGCCCAACTCCGCTGCACAGTCCCGATGGCGCTACATGACTTATCCAAACCAAGTATGGTTAATGCCTCTAGGCCGGGCTCGCACTAAAGTCCCGATGGCGCCACATGACCGTCCTACCAATATGAAAGACGCCCAAATGGCTCGTGGCTGAAGTCCGGATGGCGCTACATGATACGTCGTTTCCAAAGATGGTTTGATGCCCCAACCGGTTCATTACTAAGCCCGGGTAAGGTTGATGTCCTACAGGTACATAAAAGACCAAACTTCTGGCTCTGCCGTCCCGACACTTAAAGGCCGCACTCAGGCTCTGTTTCGTCCGGCACTTTCAAAAGACCGACTTGTGGTTTCTAAGCCGTCCTGGCACTTCTTAATGCCGATCTTCCGCTCTAAGTGCCTGGGCACTTTCTTAATGTCGAAATCTCGGGCTCTAAGCCGCCCGACACTTTCAAAAGACCGACTTTGGCTCTAAACCGTCGACACTTTCTAATGCCATCTTCATTTAATCCAGTCCCACTCTTAATGATTCCTCTGCCTGCCGCCTAGAACTTTCAAAAGACTATACTTCCTACTTTTAAGCCTTCTCGCATCTCTTAATGCCGACTTCCTGCCCAAGCCGCCCACTTCCCAATGCCGACTTCGCTCTAGCCGTCTAGCACTTCAAAAGACCCGACTCTCCGCTCCCACGCCGTCTGGCAATTTCAAAAGTCCATCATTTAAACTCCTAGCCCACTAGCGCATGTTTAAACATAACAATGGCTCTCAGCCTGTGCCTTCTTTCTCTTCACCACTTGGGGGGCAAGCTGTGAGTCTTTTCCCCTCAAAGGTGAATAATCAGGTCGGACAAAGCTAACTAAGGCCCCTTCAGCGATCTCGGCTTGAGGCTATTGAGCTAACCCCGCTTGGGAAGAGCTACTCGAGATTGACTTCAAAAGATCAGCAAGAACAAAATGTTCACCCCTAACAACCTCTCCGGTAACGCGACGGGTATGACTTGGCCAGGCAAGGATGGTGGGCCTGAGCCTAACTCCCGCGAGTTTCACCGACAAGAGGAGTCACGCGCCTCCCTCCTGATCTCAAGCAATCGACTGATGTTGAGAAACATGCGGTTCACACGTGCTTTATATCCAAACACAAGTTCAATGCACGCATTAATTCTCCCAAACTTCACTTCTCCACTCAAGGTTTAGCACCAGATTTTTCCTGATCAAGATTAACCTTCAACCGAGAAAAAGTGGGGGCACGTGGGACCATGGCTTTTAGCCCGTACTCCACTACTCAACAGTCCGACGTCTCGCATAGGCTCCATCTCGCCCGCCCTCATGAAGCGGCCCACAAGGTACCCCATCAGATTAAAACCACATGGGAACCCACTCGTATCTGGCAAGCCTCTAACCCGTCCTGGATCCCGAGTCCCCCAAATGTACCATCTTACCGATATGGAAATTTGTTATGGGAAAATACGTAAAGTAGATATTTATCTCTGAATTTCCTAATTTTTAAATCCTTTATTTGGAAGGATAATATTTGATACGGGAAAAATAGATTTTATCCCTTATTTCTCAAAAGGATAATCCTTTATAAGGAAAAACAGATTTTATCCCTTAAAAGGATAACCTTTATAAGGGAAACCGATTTTATCCCTTAAAAGGATAATCCTTAATAAGGAAAAGCAGATCTTATTCCTAAAATAAGAACTGAGATTCGGGAAGCTGAAATCTCTATAATCAGGAAGATCCCTCACATGGCGAGGTATGCACCCGACTATCTCAACCTCCTCCTCTCCATATCGGGCCGACTTTAATCACCTGGAGTGATGGTCGACACAATCACCGCCTGGATCGCCTCGCAGGGTTCACATCGCGCAAATTCGATGTCTCCTGAGATTGTAATTCCAACAAATTGGTAAACAAATAATCGCGCCGTCCGTGGGACCTCGAACAAAAAAAAAGTTCGCTCGACGATTGGAAAGTGAGCTTAGCAACAATGGCTATGCAAGAATTCTTCACACTGAGCTTCCGACTAATCCTCTCACCCTCGCATCCACTCGTCCGGTAGTCGCGAATATCCTGAACCCAAATGATCCTTCACCGGGACAAAAATTCTCCACGCGCCGTGGCATGGAGAGAAAGCAATAGGAACAGGCAAGAAAGATCAAGGAGTTGCAAAGTCATGTTGAACGCCCACAGCGAGATAATGACTAGTTGCAGACTCAGATTGGAGAAAACCGCGAACCTGGAAGAGGTATAATTAATAAAGCTTCCTTTAAAGTATTCTCTATCAATCTTTGCAATAGCACATTTACAAAGTCCGGATGACGCTACACGACTGGCCCAGCCCAAGACGGCTAATACACAACCGTCTGTATCAAAGTCTGATGGCGCCATGACTGGTCCTACTCGCATGGTTAATGCCCACCGCCCGTAATAAAGTTCGGATGGCGCTACATGACCTGTCCGGCCCAGTATGGTTAATGCCCAGTTGGCTCAGACTAAAGTCCGGATGGCGCTACATGACCTATCCGACCTAGTATGGTTAATACCCAGCTGGCTCATACTAAAGTCCGGATGGTGCTACATGACCTGTTCGGCCTAGTATGGTTAATGCCCAGCTAGTTCAGAATAAAGTCCTGATGGCGCTACATGACCCATCCTACCAATACGGGTTGATGCCCAACTCCGGTTAATTACTAAGCTCTGGGTAAGGTCGATGTCCCACGGCACATAAAATACGACTCGGGCTCCTAAGTCGCCTAACACTTTCTAAAGGTCGACTTAGGCTCTGGGCCGCCTAGCACTTTCTCAAAAGACCCACTTCGCTCTATGTCGGTCTGCACTTTCTTAATGCCCGACCTCTAGCCTGCCGTCTGCAGCTCAAAAAGACAAGACTGATTCTAAGTCAGCCTTAGCACTTTCTTAATGCCGACCTTTTGGCTCTTAATCCGTCTAAGACTTCCCTTAATGCCGCACTAATGGCTCTAAGCCGTCCGAACTTTCAAACAACCGTATTCTCGTCGTCGCCCGCACCTGGGCCGTCCACACACTTTCTTAATGCCAGGCTTCTAGTCTAAGCCATCCTGGCACTTCCTAATGCCGACTCGGCTTTAGCCGCTTAGCACTTTCAAAGACCGACTCGCTCTACGGCCCGGCAATTTCAAAAGTCCATCATTTAGACTCCTAGCCCGCTGGCGCATGTTTAAACACATCAATGGCTCTCACTCGCGGCCTTCTTCTCTCTTCACCACTGGGGCAGCCGCGGAGTCTTTTCCCTCAAAGGTGACCGGGACGCTCGGACGAAGCTAACTAAGGCCCCTTCAGCGATCTCGGCTTGAGGCTCTCGAGCTAACCCCGCTTGGGAAGAGCTACTCGAGATTGACTTCAAAAGATCAACAAGGACAAAATGTTCACCCCTAACAACCTATCCTGGCCACGGATGGGGTATGACGGGGGCTATACAAGGATAGGGGCTAGAGCCTAACTCCCCGCGAAGTTCTTCACCGTGCCAGTTAGGAGCCTGTCAGGCCCTCCTGATATTGAGCAGCCTTGACGATGTCGAGAAACATGCTGGGCTCACACGTGCTTTATATCCAAACACACGCTCAATGCATGACACTCTCCCAGCCTTCCAACTTTCTCCACTCAAGGTTTGTGCTAACCGTATTTTTCCGACCGAAGAAGTATCAACCTTAGCCAGAAAGCGGGGGCATCAGGGGCAATTGAGCCACATAGCTTTTCCAGCCTAGGCCCACGCCACCAATAGCTCCGATGTCCCGCACAGTGCCCACCGCCTCGCCCGCTTTCATGAAGCGCCCAAGGTGGCCCAATTATATTAAAACCACACCGGAACCCACCGACGCTGTAGTCCTGTAACCCGTCTCGGGATCCCGAGTCCTAAATTCCAACCATTCACCGCATAATGGAAATTTTTTACGGGAAAATACGTAAAGTAGGATATTTATCCCCCGAATTTCCTAATTTCTAAATCCTTATTTGGAAGGATAATATTTGATAAGGAAAAACCAAATTTATCCCTTATTTCTCAAAAGGATGATCCTTGATAAGGCAAAACATATTTTATTCCTAAAAGGATAATCCTTTATAAGGGAAAACAGATTTTATCCCTTAAAAGGATAACTTTAATAAGAAAAGTGTATCTTATTCAAAATAAGAACGGATATTCGGGGAAGCGAGCCCTATAAATCGGGAAGATCTCTACATGGTGAGTGGCTAATTTCAACTATCTCTTAACCTCCTTCTCTTCCCTCTATATCGACTTAATTCAGTCTGAGAGGCGTACCGCAATAAGGCATCGCTTTCGCCTCTGATCACCCTTTCTTTTCGTGTTCTCACATTGCGTAGTCGATGCCCTAGATCTGACTCTAACAAATTGGTAACAATCATATCAGGGTACCATGGTTTATTAGGCCCGTGACTCCACTCATTCAACAGTTCGACGTCCCGCAGGCAGTTCATCGCCCGCCCGCCATGAAGCTTACTCCAAGGCGCCACCGATTCGCATGTAAACGCAGTAGCTAGGCAAAACTTTCGAACCAACAAAAAATTTATAAACCTAAACCTTCATCGCTATGCTTAGCTATCGTAGTGTAGTGGATAACTCCACGTGTCTCACACCCACGTAAATTCTCGACTTCTCCACCTGCCCTTACACCCACACGTAATTCTGATAGCTCCCTGCCCTTACACCCACGTAAATTCGCTGATAGCTCCCTGCCCTTACACCCACACGTAAATTTCTGATTTCCACCTGCCCTTACACCCAATACTTAAAATTCCGATACCCCTGGTCTCATACCCACATAGAAATTTTGGATTTCTCCACTGCCCTTACACCCATACGTAAATCTCGATAGCTCCCTGCCCTTACACCCACACAAAAATTCTGGATAGCTCCTGGGTCTCTTACACCCAATACGTAGACCTGGGATAGCTCCCTGCCCTTACACCCACGTAAATTCGATGGCTCTAGCCCTTACACCTAGTCACGTAAATTCTAGGACATCTCCCTGCCCTTACACCCACACAGATCTTTCGTATACTATCATGGGTCTCCTTCAATTCCTAACTCCAGATTTCTCACCTAGGGATTAACCCGCTCTTCGCTTTCGCTTCAACACTTTAATTACTTTCATTTCCCGACTAACTATGAGTCTTCATTGGACGTAGTCCCAAAGACAAACCCAGCCCACACTCACCAAGAGTGGTGAATGACCATACCATGTACCCACACCCGACTCAACTCGATGTTACCGTGCACATGAACGCAGTGATGCCATACTGTGACACCCAAATCTTGGGGGTCCACCACGAGCAGAATCTCGGAGATCCCTAACTCATAATCCCGACCTGTCAGGTCAACTCTCACCCCACATCCTAGGGAAGAACATCTACACCTGGCTTCTCTAAAGGCCTCAACCTCTAAGCCCAAACCTATCACACAAGATGCATTAATGAACATGATGCATTAGAAAACAAATGCATAAACGACCCGCATGTCCGGCCGATCTACATGCCTCCCGCCGTACTACGAGGCCTTTGCCTCCTAGGACAATCTTCGCTCATATGCCCAGCTCGGGCAAGAATGGTAACACGTCATCCGCCCACCGACCTGGAACCGCCTGTAAATCCTGCGGCTCCGACCGACCTACGCTCCGGGCCCCCGTCCATTCGAATCTCGGCTCATATACCAGTGGGCCGGTGTGGCACCCTCGAACCGACATACTGGTTCCTCTGACCCATACTAGGGGGTGGAGGAACAAATCGTGTCATCTCCCGTCCTACCGCTGATTGGGACCGCGCTGTCCTAAACCTCGGATCCCCGCCTCCG
Source organism: Tetrastigma voinierianum (assembly GCA_016808115.1). NCBI lineage: Eukaryota > Viridiplantae > Streptophyta > Magnoliopsida > Vitales > Vitaceae > Tetrastigma > Tetrastigma voinierianum. Next base: position 109,514 of record JAEQBH010006272.1, on the reverse strand, counting down.
GGTAATCCTCCTCATATGTCCGGCCGCCGGCAATGGTAGCGACACCATTCGCCCATCCCGACCGCAACCCTAACTCGCTCTCATCGATGATCGGGACTGAGATGTCCCATACCCGATTCCTCGCTCCTATGCAATCCCGCCTAAAAGTGTCCAGTTGTCTGTGTAGAAATAACATAACACTGTTCCCGCCCGACCAAAATGCCCCATCCCCGGCTTTGGTCTTGATAACTCCGTCCCGTCTCGAGGTCCGTGCGAAATATAAGTCTTCTGTTTCTTTCCCTGGTTGGAAGAAGATGGATATTCCTTCCTCTTAGTTCCAGCACCCATATCTTGGATGCCTCGCATAACATCTACCTCTCCTCCGCGGGTCATGGTCCCGACCGAGTCCACCTCCTCTAACCATCGATGACGATGTGCTTCTAATCGCCGAGGTCATTCGACCACTGGTTCACCACCCGCACAAGCATGTGCAATGTTGACGACCGCAACCTACTACCAACAGTGCCCCGCCGGGTCAAGTCGGTGGTGCCCCGACCAGCACTGGACGCCCTCTACGTCCTCGCCCTTGAATAGTCATCTACACATGTCAAATGGCAAGTTAAATTTCAATGCAGTATCTCTAAGGCTTAATCACAGCCCCGAGACACTATTCATATACAGAAATATTCCATACATAATGTCCATGCATTTATAGGCAATGTAAGACAATTAATTCAATGTATCAAATCATATTAAGCAACAAAAATTTTGTTTTTGAAAATTTCATTTTAAAAGATTTTATCTCATTTTATTTTATTTTATTTTTAGCTATTTAAAAAAATCTGTGGAATGTTGTTCATGAATGTCCCAAACAAGGACTTGTAAATAGTGCATCGAGTCCAAACTAGGACAAGTGCACAAAGGTGCATGTGAAACCCCGAGAAATCCAATTTTTGGAAAATGGCAAAATCATAATTCGTAAAATCCGAAATTTTTCTATCTCTACGACGGCTTGATTTCACCGCGAATCGTTCCCACAAAATCTAGCTAACACGTCGACTTTGGCCGACTCAGACAAATAAATTTCAGACTTTTTCGAGACACCTAGTATCGGTGTCGAAAACGAATTTGATGTGACAAAAGTCAAGATATAACATGTACTCATGTGACATAAGTTGTATTGAGTAGAGCGCCGATGGAACTGACGGTCGAGATCGCGGCCACGTGTCAAAATCCAAGCAAGGGGGTACGGATGACATTTTGAATTTCTTAATGATATTGTGGACAAGTCCAAATAAAGGTCATCTCCTACAATTAAAGGGGAGAAAAAAAAAACGTGAAGGAGGGAGAAGGACTTCCAATAGCTTAGGATTTCATTTTTTAGAGAGAGAGTAAGCCACTTCTCTCTAGATTTCTGGCTAATCCGACCGTCGGAATTCTTCTGGAAAGAAGGGGTTGTGCTCTGCCTCTACGAGCGAGGGCTCGGGCGCTGGTACGGCGAAGGAGTTTCACAAACTCCGTGGAGTGTGGTTTTATCCTACTTGTTTTACTCTTTGATTTAAGAGATTGTTGATGATTCGGTTATTTTGAGGCTCAACGGCCAAGCTTGATCACCCCAAAACTCGGGACCGGCTGGAAAATTTAGAAACCTGACTGGATGTACCGTGACTATCCAATTTCGACCAAGTTTGGTGCTCTAATGGCATAATTTATGCTATAAATTATGCTTTGGTGTGTATAAGGCCGGAATAACCATGAATTTCGGGTTCACAAAGTGGAACCGATGTTTGGTAGTGGTCAGTGGAACAAGAACCCGAGGGTTTTAATGCTCACGCGGAATAGTGACATGAAATATTCAGAAAAAATGTGTTTGATCGAAGTGGATTCAAATTGAATTGCTCGCGGTTCGCTAATTCGCCCACGTGAGCTAATTTTTTGTGTAATGGATTGATTTGTGGAAATGAATAAATGCATGAACTTTGTGTATTAAGATGAGGTCACACCTATGGAATATAATCAGGTGTTTAGCCATTGAGATGAGTTTTGTGATTAGCTCAAGTGAGTTAATTCGTGATGGCCGACTCAAAATTTGTAAATTGTGTGAAATTACATAAATATGTTATATGTGATTTAAATATGTTAATATATATACGTATGTGAATACATTAGCATGAATGACATGAATGACATAATGCATTTTCATGCATCAGGTAACCTAGAAGAAGCGTGGAGTGCATGACACGGCTCAAAATGAACACGGGCTATGGAAGGAATTTCACCTGATGATTTTCCTCGAAGAATGGTGTCGAGATGGTCCTACAATCACACGCTCTCTGAGGAGCCCATGCATTGTTGAAGGTTCTCCAACACATTCGCCTGGAGGGTAGTCCCATTTTTACCGACACTTCAGAGTGTATTTTCAAAACAACAAGTTTTGTTTTGAAATGATGTTTTTCTAATACATAGCTTAGGTGCGCGAGGAGCTCGTGAGGACTCGAGACATGGGAATGGCATTTGCATTCAAGTAAGATCACGAATTTGTTTGAATGTGTGTTTACATGTGATCATTGCATATGCACTTAGGGTAGAGTAACCCATTTAGGGTGATTCCACATCAAGTATTAAATTTCACCTCGTCGAGGGAATATTTTTCAGGTACAGGGAGCGTTCGAGGAGACGATTCATATTAGAGGGTGATTTTGAAGAAAACCGGGTTGTGGCTTTGATGGTTTTTGGTTTAATATGTATTAGAATTGTAGATTTTAATATGTATTTGTATTAAGAGTAATGTATAACTCTTGAACCATGTAAACTAATCAAGTTGAATGTATTCGATGAGTATGACATGTGTATATTTCGTTGGGATATGTTTGTTGTGAGTATTAATACAGGCCCAAGTGGTCATTTTTACTTATTTTAATTGTATATGGACCCCGTGTATCATATTGAACCGTTGGGACATGTTTTGTATTTCCTGCAGAGCCCCGCACAAAGGAGACTCGCCCGATTTTCGTGAGCTGTGCCCAAGCCACCCTAAGATACGCACTCATGCAGGTCGACCGGTTGTCAATCTGACACCCCGGCTGGGACGCCACAAGGCACACACCGCCCAGCTCACACGGCCCGCACACTACGCCGTGTCGCAGCCCAGCCCTACGTGTCGCAAGCCCGGGAGGTCGTATCGCAGCGCACGCGCGCCTCTGGGCCGCGCCCAGGCCGTGGTGGCAGCTTCCTCTACCGTGTCGCGCCCTCAGACGCGACACAACCAGCGGCCAAGCTCACTTCCTCGTCACGATACAATCGGGACAGTATCATGACACGCCTCAAGAAGATCGTTCACTTGTCACGATACAAAGATCGTGACGTGACACAACCACCCACCACCCCATCCACGCTCCCGTCATGATACAAACGATCAGATCGCGGACACACCCGCCATTGTTGCCACCGTCACGATACAATCGATTGTATCGTGACATGCTCCCCAGCCAACTGCACGCCATGTCTGCTATGTCACGATACAATTCCACCCAGATCGTGACCTAGTCAAGAGCCCATTCCGTGTTCCGCTTCGCTTTTTTTTTTTTCCTTCATTTTTCACACACCCGCTAATCGGAAAACTACCCAAAAATATATACATACACACACACACACACACACACACACACACACACACACACACACACACACACACACACACACATATATATATATATATATATATATAGCAGCAGCAGTATATATATATATATATATATATATATTTTTTTTTTTCATTTTCCAAGACACCCAAATAAATTTATTAAAATTTATTTTATTTATTTTTCTCTCGCCTATTAATAATTTAAAACCTTAGAAAATACTCTCATTATTTTTTCTTCACTTTCCTACTACTAGAAAACTCCCTAAATTTTTTTTTTTTTTTTTTTTTTTTTTTTTTTTTTTTTTTTTTTTTTTTTTTTTTTTTTTTTTTTTTTTTTTTTTTTTTAAAAATATATATATATATATATATATATATATATATAGTATATATATATATATATATATATATATATATATATATATATATATATATATATATATATATATATATATATATATATATTTTTTCCAAGAAATCAAATAAATTTCTTAAAATTTATTTTATCCATTATTATTATTATTTTTCATTTAATTGACCATTTTAACTAAAATTTTCTAACACCTAAGGTTATATTTTCTAATCTCTAGTGTTCAACATTTTATTTTTTTCCCATGTGCCATTTTACCTAAGCACAATTTCAATCACACCATAACAATCATGTTATTATGCACACCATTCACACATCAATCACAACAATCGCACAATCACATAAAACACAGTGCATGTAGTGTTCTAACTCCGTCTCAGGATCACAAGGTAATCACATACCTAACTTACCGATACTAAGCTATAACCCTAGTATCCAACACTCAGCTATACTGCCGTGATGTTCTTACACTTTAATGACTATAAATTTCTAAGCCCAAGTCCCCCAAGCTCCCAGTACTCGTGATACCCAAGCCTCCGATACTGCAGCCGTGAAGCCGGTATCGTGGACTAAACTTATGAATACCTAAACCCAAGCTCCCTAGGTATTCGTATACCTAAGCTCTGATACCAAGCTGTGACGCCCAAAACCGGGGGCCGTTGACAACCCGTCAACTCCTCGCGGATTACTGCGGAATGCTCTGCAACCCGACACCACTCACGAAAATCGGGCAGAGTCTCCTTTGTACGGGGAGCTCTACCAAAACTACAACCTGTCCCAACATTAACATCATAAGACATATACATGAGTAAAAACGGCCACTTGGGCCCATACAACAATACTCATCAATATACACCAACTATATACCATAGTTCAAGAGTTGATAAACCACTCTTAATTCAACATATATTAAAATTTTTTATTCTAATACATGTTATACAAAATCAAAGCCACAAGCTCCATTTCTTCCTGGAACTACTCCTGAGTGCCGCCTTCCCGATCGCTCCCTATACCTGAAATAGTGATCCCTCGACATGGTGAGCAAAGCCTAGTAGAGATAATTTCCTACATGGGTTACTCCCCACCTAAGTGCACATGCATGGCAAACGACCACATTCAAGCAATTTCATAAACCTACTCGAATGTCTACATGACTAACCCATGTCTCGAGTCCTCACCGACTCCCTCACATATGCCTAAGCCGAATGCGAGTAAAATCACGCTAAAACAAAGCTATTTGTTTTTGAAAACACACTACCGAAGCCTCTAAGAAACTATCGGGATCAATCTCTCCGAGGCGACCGTGCTCGGGAGAACCTTCCTAAACAATTCATGGGCCCTCCTCGACGTGAATTGTTGACAATCTCCCAGCACGATTCTCCGGAAAATCTTCCGTCGAAATTCCTTTCACAAACATTTTCATTTTCGTTTCATTTCATGTCATGCACCCACACCTAATATTCTAGGGCTGCCCCAGCAGATATGAAATGCATGATGCCAATGCCACACATTCATAATATATCTACATGCATATATTAACATAATTTAAATCACATAATCATGCTCATGCAAATTCACAACCACTCTACCAAAATTAGCTCACATAAAGCACTTAACAAACACAAGAAATTCATTTTGAATCACTCAACATCATAAAATCTACACAAAAAATATGCCTCGTGGTCACTATTCACATGAACAAGAAAACCCTGCCATCGCTCACACTTCACACAAATAGGAATTTTCTCCACTCTGCCTAAAGCTGAGACCGAGTTTACGCTAAAAAAAAGCCTCGTAACGTGCTCCTAACCATTTACATGGTTCTTAAACAAGGATTAACACAAGTAGGAAAAGATCCCTAACTCTTGGAGTTGTCGGAACTCCACCAAATTGGTGCCCACGCGTAGCCCTCGCCGCGTAGAACAACTTTCCTTCTTGCTCCATCGAAAACCGATGGTCCGATCGGCTGGAATCCTAGAGAGAAGTCACTCCCTCTCTCTCTAAAAACATCAAAACCTAAGCTACTGCATCTCCGCCTCCTCTCCCGTAACGTTCTTTGGCTTCAATTTGAGAAGATGACCACTATTCAAAATTTTGTCTTATTATCTCATTAAACTTTCACTTAATTCCTTCCATGTCCTCAAGTTTTGGATTTTTGACACTTGACACTATCTCGTCCGTCCGTTTCCATCATCACTTAAATCTTGCAACATGTGTCACAAGATTACATGTTATAGGTGTCCTTTATCACATCACATGTCGTTTTACTACACCCGACACCCGGTGCCTCGAAAAACGTGCAAATTTCGACTATCTCGGAATTCAACGAAATTCGTCGTGGTAGCTAAATTTCGTGAGACGATTCCAACAGTGAAATCCGTTTCATCATTCGAGATCTAGAAAAATTTTGGATTTTTACCGAAATGACCATTTTACCCTTTTTCCGAAAATTTGAATTTTCTCGGGTCTTACAGATAAACTTTCTTATAATTAAATATTGATATTCATATAGAATATTTGTACCTTTCTTTATAAATCACATGATCTCGTTTTATTTAATTTCTTTAATATATAATGAAAATTAATCATTTTCTTTAAATTAAAATATGATACTGCCTTGATAAGACTGTATATATATAATCAAATCAAATTATCAAGATATGGATACAAGGAATTAAGAAACATCAAATATGAGATATTTCAGAAACCCAATTACATATCATTCCACCTCAATAATATTTTCCATTGTATAATAGATGAATTGTGGATCTTTGTATAATCTTGAATTCATATTATCTACATGAAAGCTTTAACTAGCACAACAAATATTAATCTATAATAAGATAAGATATTATAACAAATAACATTAATTTGCAGCTTTTACAATCATTTGAAAAGGACTAATTATTTTTAAGCCTATCAAAATAAATATTTATATTTTAAATTTATTAAATTATAAAATCCTCAGGCTCTAAATTCCATTGGATACCATACCTCCTCAATTCTTAGAGTCAATGGATCATCTGAGCATTCACCAAAGCCAGTCGCAATGCGCCAATTATGCTTCCTGAATTCTCAAAGTTAATGGATCGGGCTTCTGAATACATTCACCTCGCTTGGTTACAACCCGCAAAACAAACAAGAAGACGACGGCGGGTGTTTCGTCGTTTCCTCCGATGGCAAAGTAGCTTTTTCACAAAAGACTAACGTTAGGATCTCCACCCTCCATCCGTAATGTCGACCTCATTTTCAGGTGATCATTTCTCTTTATGGAAAGGAGAAAGGGGATCCGTCTTTTCTGGAGAGTAGACGATTTCTTCCCATAAAAATAGGGGAAGGTGGCTCTTGTTTCGGGAAAGATGACTTGTTCTTCTTTTTATGTAACCGCTTTCCCGATCGGGCCGCTGCTGGGAGTGCCTTCCTATTCCGTTGGAGGCGGGGTGATTGGTTCTTGGAAGAACATTTATTTATATCATGGCTTAGGTTGCGAGTTCGTTTTGGTGAGATTGCCGATCGGAGGCATCAGGAGTGAGGTGGTATCAGAATACTGGTCGCGTCGGGAAAGGAGGCATCTGGGGTAAAAGGCGCCCGGGTACTCGGGCGAAAGTTCTCCCGGGCGTTCTTAGGTCGGCTGAGTTTTGGCCAAAGTTTTTCCGGACGTTCCTGGGCTAGTTGAGTTTTGAGCCCTAGTCTGAGTCGGGGCCATTAAATTTGGGACTGGTTGGATTAGAGGCGAGCGGGCCCGTAGTACCTGGTCTGATACTTGGAATAAGAATTATATGTATATATATATATATATATATATATATATATATATATATATATATATATATATATATATATATATATATATATATAAAAAGAATCACAATAGGATAAAGTTCATCTTTTCACGAAAAATAAAAATAAATTTTATTTATGTTAATATTTAGATTCCTTTTCGATGATAATTTATTTTTATCCTTTATCCACGACATTTTTGCCATGATATAATAAAAATAAGTAGTTGGTTTGACAAATATGTAATTATTATATAAAAAAATACGTTTTAACAAGATGATGTAGGCAACACTAATAAAGGGATTATAATATTAAATATAAAAAGCCTTTACATACATATATTTTAAAATGCTATATTAAGAAAAAATACCTGATAGGTTTATAATACAATATTAAAGTCGCATGATACAAGAGTAAATAAAATAAATGTAAATTCTAATAATAATAATAATAATAATAATAATAATTATTATTATAATATATTGCATGTGTCTAAATAAATTGAGAACGCCAATTTTAATTTTGCTCAAAAATCATGTACTTCAACTGTTAAAGTGATAAATCATATATAACAAAATATGATAAGTGAAATACACATTTTGTAATATTTTTTTTACATTGTACAATATATAGATAAATATTTTAATATAATTATATTTTATTATAATAAAGTTTATATATTAATATACAATAATTTTATACTAAACTAAACATTATAGCTAATGTGATGTCCCAGATGCAGGTGGAGTTGTTAGTTTTCCTTGTCATACCCGAAAACAAAATCATTATAAGCTAATATTATAGCTATCTAGTGTTCATGTAGATTTCATGGACTTGATGTGAGGGTTTGATGAAGGATAAGTGCAAAGCTTTTACTTGTTTGATAAACTTTCTTATAATTAAATATTGATATTCATATAGAATATTTGTACCGTTCCTATAAATTACATGATCGTTTTATTTAATTTTTTTAATATATAATGAAAATTAATCATTTTCTTTAAATTAAAAGATAATCTTGCCTTGATAAGGCCCATATATATAAGTAAATCATATTATTAGAATGGATACAAAGGAATTAAGAAACATCAAGTATGGGAATATTTCGAAACCCGATTACATATCATAATATTCCACCTCAATGTATTTCCGCATTTGTATAGTAGATGAATAGTGGATCTTTGTATAATCTTAAATTCATATTATCTACATGCATTGTGACGCCCCAAATCACGGGGGTCTGTTGACAACTCGTCAACCCACGGAATACTTCGTGAGCGTCGGAGTAATAGGCATTATTCGCGAAATCGGGCGAGTATCCTTTGTGCGGGAGCTACACTAGAAACAAACACATCCCCAAAACAGATTCAATATGACATATATATGAGTAAAAACGACCACTTGGGCCCACAAACTAATACTCATCAAACATATATCCAAACTATATACAATAGTTTCAAGAGGTAATAAAATTATCCTTATACATCATATATCAAACTTATAGAGTTCTAATACATGTGTACATAACAAAACCAAAGCCCTGTCAGACTTTCTTCTAAAAGCGGCCTCTAGGATGAAGCGATCTCGCCAGGCTGTTCACTGTGCACGAAAATAATGTCCTCGACGGGGTGAGCTATCGCCAGTGGTGGAATCACCTAAATAGGTTACTCTCCACTAAGTGCATATGCAATGCTCCAATGAAAACATACGTTCAAGTAAATGCATGATCCTTGAATGTCTTTGCTGAGTGACTCATACCCCGAGTCCTCCGCAGACTCCCTCTGAGTTGCCTGAGCCACGTGTAAGAAACATTATTTTTCAAAACAAGATATTTGTTTTTAATTGTGAACTACTTGATATAAGTAGTGGGTGAATAGATGATCTATTTAGTGGACAACCCACCGATGTATATCAATTGGGCCGACTCCGACGATTGATTTTATATGGACTACCCTCTGATAATTATAATGGTTAGTCAACCCTCCGAAACCACTCTCTCAATGAACCACCTCATGCACTCACTCCTAACGTTCTAGGGTGCCCCAATGCATATGGAATGCATGATGCCAATTCCAATACAATTATATAACACATGTAAATATATAATCATGCATATATTCACATAATTTAAATCACAAAAACATGTCATGTAATTTCACAATCCATTACATCAAAAATTAACTTACGTGGGCTAATGATCAAGCACGAGCAATTCAACTTGAATTACTCGACCAAACACGTTTTCACACAAAAATTTATTTTCGTGTCACTATTCACGTGAATAGCAAAACCCTCGAGTTAATGTTCACAGCATATCATCCAATCATCGGTTCACTTTGGGAACCCGAATTTCATGGTCATTTCCGGCCTCATACGCATGACACATGACTTAATGGTATCACACAATGCACCAAAAGCAGGTCCATACCCATTCCGCGGTTGTGTAAAAAGGTACCATAATTTTTCACACTTCGGTCCCAAGTTTTTGGGACCGTCAGCGCAGCAGTTCAAGGCCTCGAGCAATCGAAACATCAATAAAGCTCTTAAATCAAGGAGTAAAACAAGTAGGATAGACTACCTCGAGGTTGTCGAAACTCCTTAAAGCGGAACCCAGCGTTGCCCTCATCGCGTAGAATAGCTTGCTTCTTGCTCAGAAGAATTGGAAACGGTCGGATCGCTGAAATCTAGAGAAGTGGCTCTCTCTCTCTGAAAAAATCAAATCTCGATTTACGCATCCCCTCCTTTCTCACGTTTTGGCTAATTTCAATTGTAGGAGATGACACTATTTGAAAATTTTGTCCTATTATCATTTAAGTTTCCAAAAAATGACATCTATGTCCCCCAAGCTTTGGATTTGAGATTTGGCACTACCTCGGGCATCGATTTCAATCATTTCTATACTCATTACAACATGTGTCACATGAGTACATGTTATGTGACTTTTGTCACATCAAACATGCGTTTTCTGACACCCTGGCTTCGATGCCTTGAAAAAACGTGCAAATTCGGTAATCTTAAAATTCGAAGTCGACGTGTTAAGTAGATTCGCGGGCAGTCAGCGGTGAAATCTGTTTAAGTCTCCAGGATCGTCTAGAAAAATTTAGGTTTAGTGAAATTACGATTTTACCTTTTTCCAAAATTTGGAATTTTCTTTGATCTTACATTCTCCCTCCTTAAAAGGAATTTCGTCGAAATTCTGAACAATCCTAAATCACTCACATGCATATGCAACGTGCACTACATCATGCGTATCATTCGTCATTTAAATATTAAATGACTAAACTACGTTCGTCCTAAACGAAGGGATAGAGTGAGTGCGTCGTCCTCAGCTCCCACAGTTAACTCCTCCACTCCACGGTCACGCCATAGCACCCTCACTAGCCTCACGGTCTTGCGTCGCAAAACCTAATCATGGCTATCCAAAATGCTGCTTGGTCCTCCTCGAGAAGGTCCCGTCGGTGTCAGCTGCTCCAATCTGTCCCCGATCCACCACATGAGCTGGATGCAGGTATATAGGAGCATGGGGCGTGAAATACCTCGTGGACACACATCTTTGGCGGTAAGTCAAGCCGTATCTGCAGTGCCTACCCTCTCGAGTATCTCAAAGGCCAGTGGAATCTCGCGATATCTTATCGCGCTTATCCCGAGCTGACCACTCCTCTCTTAGGCATCACTTATAGCAGTGATCACTAACCTCGAACTCTAGAGGGTCGATGTCGGTACATCTACATAACTCTTACGCGACTACGGCGGGTGAGAAAGCCGGCTGTCGTATCAAGCTCACCTTCTCGGAGGTATCTCTAATCATATAAGGACCAGTGATGGAGCTCTCTCCCACCTCGGTCCAACATAACGGTGATCTTCATGGCCTCCCATACAATGCCTCATATGGTGCCATCTGTATACTCGTCTGATAACTATTGTTGTAGGCCCGAATTAAGCTAAGAGCGAGTCTTTCAACTTCTATTCATATGATCAGGTGGCATGCACCATGACATGTCCTCCCAACACCGGATAGTTCTCTCGGGGTGACCATGCGTACGAGGGTGGAAGTGGCTCATCGTCGGTAGGTGTGCCCACATGCCTTTTGGAAACTCTTCCAGTCTTGTAAACCTCGGGTCCACATTCGATACTATGGATCTTAGGTGCTCCATGTGGCCGGACTATCTCGAATATACAGCCGTTAGAATCTCTCGATGTGAAGGTCATTCGCACGCGGTATTTAGAAAATGTCTTGGAGCTTCGTAGGCGGGTCCCGCTGTCAGCTTATCTTGCATCATGTCTATGCGTGTCCCGGTAGCTAAGTGGGTCCTGAAATCCATGTGGCGTGCTCCCACTTCCCGCTTTCGGCTACCTCGATGGTGACGACCTGGCGGCGGTGCGCAAACAACTGGCGACATGAGACGCCATGACGAAAGTCCTACGTGTGTCTCTTCGTTCCGCTCAGGTAGTGCGGCGATGAAGATCACGGTACATCTTCGTGCCACTGAGATGCGCGACCAATCGAGGAAGCGGTGAAACTTCCTAGAATCTCCTCTCTCAAATTGGTGAATGGGAACCACTGCAGTCCTCTATGCAAGGCTACCATACGTATTGGGCGGTCGATACACAGTCACCCATACTGTGTGCCAGGTTCACGATGGACCTTATCTCTGCGTCCTACCACTGGGACTCAATCACTCTGCTCAATAAAGATGGTGTAGCTACTAAAATCCCCAACGTACCTGTTCTGCTTTCATTTATCTTGTAATCGAAATTGTCCAGCAGTCTCGAGCATCCGCTAGCTTATCGGGGAAGCTATACCGGCCCGATACTCACGTGACGCCAGGCTAAGCGCATCAGCCGCCCACATTTGCCTTACGGGATGGTATGCAAAGTGAAGTCATAATCTCTAGGAACTCCATCCATCTGTGTTGCCTCATGTTGAGGTCTGGTAGTGTGAAAATATACTTGGACTTTTGTGGTGCAGTGCACCAAACTCCTCGCCATATAAGTAGTGACTGTGAATCTTCAAGGCGGAGCTACATTGCTTGACTCCGTGTCGTGTGTGGGGTAATTACGCTCATGATTCTTGGCGACGAACCATAGGCTCTTACCCTCTGGAGCGCATCAAAACACATCGATCCGGCCTCGAGGCATCCTGTTCTACTGTGTACCCACTTTGTTCGGGACTATCAAGATAGGAGCTGAAGTAAGTCTCTTCTTCAACTCCTGGAATACCTCCTCACATCGGTCATCCCCGTCGAGCTTGACCTCCCTTCCCGGTCTGATCTTGTCGCAAATGGCTACAATGTCGGAGAAATCCTGATGAATGCTCTGTAGTATCCGGCCCGATCCCAGCTTCACGTATCCCTAAGACAGCATTTAGGACGCGTTATGGGCACTTTGAGTTTATGGTGATGCCCTTTGGATTGACGAATGCGCTAGCAGCATTCATGGATCTCATGCATAGGGCGGAGTTTGTTGAAACTCCTTAAAACTGGAGCCCACGCGTTGCCCTCGTCGCGTAGAATAGCTTTGCTTCTTGCTTCGAAGAATTCCGACGGTCGGATCACCCAGAAATCTAGAGAGAAGTGGCTCTCTCTCTTTCTAGAAAAAAATCAAATCTCGAGTTTGCATCCCTCCCTTTCTCACGTTTTGGCTTCTAATTTCAATTGTAAGGGAGATGACACTATTTGAAAATTTTGTCTATTATCATTTAAGTTTCCAAAAATGACATCTATGTCCCCAAGTTTTGGATTTTCGACATTTGACACTACCTCGACGTCCAATTTCCATCATTTCTCTACTCATGCAACTGTGTCACATGAGTACATGTTATATGTGACTTTTGTCACATCAAGCGTCGTTTTCTGCGCCTTTGAAACGCTGATGCCTCGAAAAATGCATGCAAATTAAATGTCTCGAGTGTGAGAAATTAAACGTGTTAGCTAGATTTGTGAAGACGATTCCAACGGTGAAATCCAGTTTTGTCATCCGAGATCTAGAAAAATTTCAGGTTTTGATCGAAATTACGATTTGACCCTTTTTCCAAAAATTGGAATTTTCTCGGGTCTTACATGCATGAAAGCTTTAACTGGCACAAAAAATATTAATCTATAATAAGATAAGATATTATAACAAATAACATTAATTTGCAGCTTTTACAATCATTTGAAAAGGACTAATTATTTTTAAGCCTATCAAAATAAATATTTCTATTTTAAATTTATTAAATTATAAAACTGCCTAAATTCCATTGATATAAGAAATATAGGGCCGCAGCGCTTAGTTAGTAGGATACTACGGTTCTAAAATATGTATTTCTCATAAGCGAATAGAAAAATGTATTGCTCATAATGAATTATGAGCCTACTACCTACGAGGAAGTTCTGAATAGTTTAGGATATGATAGATGGCTTGAAGCCATGAAGTCAAAAATGGATTCCATGTATGAGAACCAAGTGTGGACTTTGGTTAACCCACCTAAAGGGATAAAACCAATAGGGTGTAAGTAGGTCTTCAAGAAGAAGACTGACATGGAAGGTAATGTAATTTTTATAACAGGCTTGTAGGCTAAGGGTTTTGTCGAAGCGAGAGTTGACTATGGCCGGAGACTTTTAGTCTGGCCAATATGAGGATCCTGCAGCCGTTCACATATTACAATTATGAGATATGAAGAATTGGCGTGAAGGCGACTCCTTAATAGAGAGACCTCGAAGATTGTGTATATAATACAACTGAGGCCTTCATCTAGAGATGGTAGTAAAGTATGAAAACTTTAGAATCCATTTATGGCTTGAAGCAAACATCTAGGAGTAGAACATCAATTTGATAGGACAATCAAGGACAGTTTCTCACAAAATATAGATAAACTTTGTGTGTAGAAGAAGGTTGAGTGGGAGTGTAATCGTCCCTTTCTTGTGTATGGGCGACGCCTTGCGGCACAGACCTTTCTAAGAACAGTAACATAGCGCTTGTGTAAGTCGGATTATTTTAGAGGCTTTAACTGATAATTGTTACGGTGAATTGATATAGATCTTTAATAGAATTAATGAAGTCCATGATATGTAACATAGCATGAAGAGGAAATCGTGATGAATCATGATAATAATATTCCTATCACGATCTTGATTATGTTGGTATCTAAGTATCACAGTCATAGGATTAACGAGACTGACATTGTTAATCCAGACATACTAGCACATGTCATACTCCTTGATTGGATCAAGTAGTGAATCTTATAAACTATGATCATGAGTTGACATGTGGATGTTTGCTAAGAGTAGCTAAGTACGTTGGAGACTTGCCATGAAACGATCATATGGATTATCTATTATATGTAGATGATTTTGTCTCATCATAGCAATAGTGCAAGTATCCTTAGACTTGAGGTACTCAAGGATATCTTGAATGTTGATTCTGTGCTTTGACTTCATTCCTTGTTGCCTACCAGAGGTCACTCATAGGGTGATGATTGGGTACAGCTTGAAGTATTCGAAGGTAATTGAGTAGCCAACAAAGGATTCGACACTCCCAATAAATAGAGAGTATACCTTTGGCCTGTTGTCTGAATCATTACTTGGGAATCTCTGGCCAAAGTGGAAATGCCATGAAGAATGTCTTCAGGTGCATTACTGTTTAGTAATGGAGTCAGGAATGAATCTAATATCACTTGTGCTAGATGTGTGTGCTTGATCTAGTAGGAGCTACACTTTGTCCATGCTTTGAACTGAGTAGGGTATAAATTGGTGAAAGGATGAATTGCGGGATAATTGTCTATAGAAGGGTTAGAAGTCAGACCACTGACTCTCCGATCAATTGGGGGTCATGATGTGTTGTTAGATACTGCTCATGACTTTCTTGATTCAATAGTTGAATCAAGTGGCCCGACTATGTCGGACACAATGGGTCACACACTTAGAAGAGTGTGGGGCTGGTATAAAATGGTTGGATGTGATCGAATATGAGGGAGACGATCTCGATAATGGAATGTCACGTGATTGGTGGAATCGAGGATCAAAAGCTCTCATTGAGGAAGTCAGCCAGGCTTAGGCTTGTTCATAGGCTTGGACAGCGAGGGAACACGCCACTAGCACATGGGGATGCGTGTAGCCTATCATCTCTCAAAAGAGAGGGGCACTGGACATTTCAGGGCAGGGTTTTTCCTATAAAGGACCTTTATGGGAAAACCCTAACCCTAAGCCTTCATTTTGATCACTCCTCTCGAAAAGTGTTCTTGAGATAGAAACGTGTCCAGAACAACTCCTCTTTGTGAGACTCGGGTTTGGATTCCTTCTTGGTTAGGCTTGGATAGCACCCCGAGACTTTATCCAGAGACACGTTGCCTGGAGGTTCTCCGGCTCCACTCTTCGTAGCCGATGCGTAGAGGCAAACTAAGGACATGGTTTTCTTCTTTGTCACTCTTGCGTCCTGCCAGGTCGGTTTGGGACCGGCGAGAGGTATAAATCCCGCTTCCTCTTGGTTTTGAATCTCTTTGATGCCTCAAGATGTTTCTTGATGGGTTTTACTTTCTAAAATTTTAAAGTTTCTATTGTTGCCACCTACAAAACCCAACAGTACTTATAGGAAACGACGTCACAACCTTACAATCCGTTAAAATTTTTCTATCCATGAATTTCTCCATGAAAGGCCTTGGAGAAGCAACCTATATACTAAGGATTAAGATCTATAGAGATAGATCTAGTAGGTTTCTTGGTCTTTGTAGTCACGTATATAGATAAGATACTAAAAAGTTAGCGTGGGCGATCCGAAGGATTTATTCCCATGACGAGGGATCACCTGTTGAAGTCCATGTATTCAAAGACACAAAAGATGAGAGGACACACATGAGTATGATACCTTATGGTTCCACCACATGATATGTCTTAGGCAGATGTATCATATACTGCAAGTGTCATGACGATTTTCCAATCAAACCTCGGTAAGAGATCATTGGGTGGCTATTAGAATATCTTACCAGGGTGCTTGAGAAGAGCTAGGATGCATTCTTGATATATGGAGATGGAGATAGTGAAGCTTCATGTGAAGGGAATTTATCTGGATGCTAGTTTCCAATCGATAGAGATGACTACAAATCACCGATGAGGTTACATATTCACATTGAATGATGGGGCAATTAGTTGGAAGAGTTCCAAACATGAGACGACTAATGATTCCACAATTGAAGTAGAGTACATTGTAGCTTCCAAGGAAACTAAGGAAGCGGTTTGGATAAGGAAGTTCAATGTTGAATTTGGAGTGTTACCTAGCATTGTTGATCCAATACCGTTGCATTGTGATAATAATGTAGCCATTGTACAAGCAAAGGAACCACAATCTCATTAAAGGTCCAAACACGTACTCAGGAGGTACTATTTGAATAGGGAGATCATTGGTAGGAATGATATAATAATAGGGAAAGTGCCGACGAATAAGAATATTGTTGATCCACTGACAAAGCCACTTCCGCAAAAGAAGTATGACTCACACATACTTACCTATGGTATCACACATACTTACCTATGGTATGAGATATAAAGACGATTGTCTTTAGTGCAAGTGGGAGGTTGTTAGTGAAGTACTTTAAAGGCAATCACCTTTAGTACCTATTATATGATTTATATATAATAAAAGGCTTCTTCATTAATATGGTGTCCATGAGTTGAATTGATAGTGATCTTAAATCAATTAATGAAGTCCTTGATGCATAATATAACATGAAAAGAAAATCATGGTGAGATCATGATAATGAGATTCCTATCATGTGTAATTATATTAGTATCTAAGTATCCTAGTCATAGGATCGACAAGAGGGACATTGTTGATCGGATAAACTAGCACATGTTATACTTCTTGATTAGATCAAATGATAGTGGATCTCATAAGCTACTTGACATGGAGATGTTCAAATTTAACAGTGTATGCTTGTTAAGAGAAGTCAAGTACATTGGAAACCTACTATGAGACTATCATATGGATTATTTATTCAAATGTCAATGATAGTCTCATAGCTAACAATGCATGTCTTAGACTTGAGGTGCTCATGATATCTTGGATGTTGATTCTGTACTTTAACTTCAATCCTTCTTGCCTCAATGAGGTTACTTGTAGGATGATGATTGGGTCTGACTTGGGGTGTCGAAGGTAGCGAAGTGGCAATTAAATTCCTGACTCTAATAGAAGGAGAGTGTACCCATGGCCTCTTATAGGGAGCATTACTTGGAGTCTCTAATCATAGTGGAAATGTCATGAAGATAGTCTTCAATGGCATGCTTTAAGAGTAATGGGTCTCGAAGACAAGATAAACATCACTTGGGCTAGGTGTGGCATCGCCAGTCTAGTGGGAGTTAACACATAGTCCTTACTTTGAACCAAGTAGGGTATAGTAACAGTGAAAGAATGAATTGCAGTAATTGTCTATGGAAATGTTTGCAATCAAACTCTTGACTCTTCGGTCAATTAGGGGTCATGATGTGTTACTAGATACCACTCACGACTTGCTTAAGATCAATGGTTGATTTGAGTTGTAAAACCTGGGGTAAATTTGAATTTTTTCAAAAAATGGCAAAATGGTAAATTGCTGCTATAGTATAAGTTGCAAACCTGAAATTTTTCTAGATCTTGGATGATGAAACGGACCTCACCATTGGATTCTTCTCTCGAAATCTAGTTACCCGGACGAATTTCATTGAATTATGAGATAATCGGATTTTCACGATTTTCGGGACATTGAGTGTCTGGTGGATCCCAAAAATAGGATTTTTGAGAAAAAAAAAATCTCAAAAGTGGAAAATAAATTAAGTAAAGTTCATTTTAAAATGAGAGGAGAGAAAGAAGAAATGCGTACTTTAAACGAGCAGGGGCGAAATAAATTGTTTGAGCGGCAGACCTAGACAAGTCGCAACATGTGACCTTGACGTGGAGCGAACATCGAACATTAAAAAGGAGTTAAAGAAAATGAGAGGAGGAAAAAAAAAATCCAGATTTTCTGGTTTACGTGAGAGGAAGAAAATGAAACTCCAACTTCTCTCTATAATCTATAAAAGTCGGGTGGTCGAGTCG
Source organism: Tetrastigma voinierianum (assembly GCA_016808115.1). Lineage (NCBI taxonomy): Eukaryota > Viridiplantae > Streptophyta > Magnoliopsida > Vitales > Vitaceae > Tetrastigma > Tetrastigma voinierianum. Next base: position 90,702 of record JAEQBH010006272.1, on the reverse strand, counting down.
TCGGGCTAAGAGTGAAAGTTCATGCTCGGCGAAATTTACACGTGGGTACTAAAAAGGAGGGGTTTCACCGAAGATCCAAGGGAGGAGATTTCGGGAAATCAAAATTTTCGGGATTAAGAGGTGTTCTTGAGACCTCCTTCAGTTCTACTACGCTCCAAGAGGTAGGGATTCTTCCTACTTTGGTTTATTTTCCACTCTAAGGGCTATTTGGAAAATTTTTGGGATGAGGGAATAGTGCCCTGTTTTGACCTTATATGATGTCCAGCTTTTGGGACTGATTTTTGGTTAGAAAAAAAGGGAATTTGGACTAGTGTCCTTCATGACAATTGTAGCTGAATTTGTGAACTTGAGGTTAGGATTTTTAATTACCCAAATTGGACCTCTATAGCTTAAGTTATGGTCCATTGCTTTCGAATTAATCCTTGACTTAGGCTGTTAATTATTTGTGTCAGTGTTAGGAGCGGTTTTGATTGGGGAAAATAATTTGGACTAATGTCCTTCAGGACAATTGTAGCTGAAGTTGTGAAATTGAGGTTAGGATTTTGAATTGCCCAAATTGGACCTCTATATCTCAGGTTATGGTCCATTTTCCGGGATTGCCACAGGCTGCCATGTTTTGACCCCATACACTGTCTAAATTTCGGGACTAATTTCTGGTTAGGAAAAAGAGAGAATTTGGACTAGTGTTCTCCATGGAAATTATAACTACATCTGTAAACTTGATGTAGGCTTTTGAATCGCAAAAATTGGACACAATACTTGACTCAAGGTATGGTCAATTTCCTAAGATTGCTACAGCTTAGGTTGTTTAATGGTTTGTGTCCAGATTTTGAGACTATTAGGAGACTAGTTTTTGAACTGAGTTCGGAACTATTATGTGGTATATTATGGCTTGTTGTGTGGAATGTTTTGTGGGCATCTCTATGCCACAATTGGTCTCGAGGATCAAGTTGTCATTGCTTGAGTTTGAGTGACATGCTTGGTGGTAATTGATTGGAGGTCAATATGTTTGTCCTAATGTATTGACATGTGAGTTTGTGTAAAGCCATTGCATGGCTTGTTTGGCAAACTGTTGTGGACATGTTATGTCACAATTTGGCCTAGAAGGATAAAGTATGTCATTGCTTGATTAGTGATGACTTGTTGATGTTGATATGTGTGTGCAAACCATGTTGACATGAGGTGTGTGATCGTTTGAAAATTTTATGTTGATTGATATAATTGTCCATGATGCATGGGTGATATGCATGGGTAGGATTGTCCATATAGCATTCATCATATATATGACATGGTATAGGCATGAAATGACACATCGCATTGCATATGCATAGGGACATCGCATGAAATGGGTGTGAGTGCATGGTTATAATAAACACTGCATTTGGTGTTTGATTGGGTGGACACGGTACGGTGGGACAACTTCCAACAGGGTCACACAGTTGTATACATGAAAATGAAAATATGTGTCGAGTATTAGCAAGTAGGGATTGACACCCTCTCGGGTGAAAGCCCCATTAGTTTTGGTTATACATATGTGTCCAACGGTGAAAGCCCGTGAAAGTGTAGGAAGGCTTGCGAAGCCTGCGGTGAGACCTCGGAAATTCGCTACTTACAAAAAGTCACATGATTTTGAATATAAATGATCATTGAAGTGTAACATCCAAAAAGCTTTTGGTTTGAAAAACAAATGAATTTTGTTGTAAAATGATCATTGGATGTGGAAGTCCCTTGAATGATGGGTTTTTATCACACTTTGACATCGCATGGTGTGGTAGGAGTCGGTAAGGACTCGGGTGCATGGTACATGATTGAGTCTCATCTCATTCATGTCATGTAGGATTCCATTGTAGAAATTGTGTTTTACTTGGAGATGTGAATGTGAATTGAAAATGATCATTGCGTGTGCGACAGGTGGGAGTAGTATTTGTAGGAAGTTTGCTCTCTTAGGCGTAGCTCACCTTATCGATATTTGGTACAAAGGAATACACCAATGCCTGAGCTCACTCGAGGCCGCAGTTGTAAAGAAAGTCGGGTTGTGACTTTGTATTCATTTGTAAAGTCTTGGAACAAACCAGTTCTAAAGCATTGTTTTGTGTAAAGAATTGTAATTAAATTCTTGTAGAACATTTTTAATATAATTTTGTATGTTTTAAATGTGTATGGATAAATGGTGGGTTGGGCCCTTTGCTCATAAATGGACCTCGTCTTGGTCATTATGTTATATTAGACCCCGGATAGGTCGTGTTGTATGTCCTACGGGTTATATTTTAGGTGAGGAGCTCCCAGTCTGAAGGAGACTCTGTCCAGATTTTGTTAAATTATGGGTCTCGGTAAAGACACAGCAGTGTGGTATCGGGTTACAGACATCCACAAATTTTCAGTGAGTTGACCAGTTGGTCAATGAACCCACGGGTTTGGGGCCGTCACATGATTCAGCGACCTTAGCAAAAAACCTAATGGGTCGCACGCTTAGAAGGTTTGAAGAAGGAATAAGCGTATTGGATGAGATCCAAGTTGAGAGAAAGTGATTCGGATGAGATCCAAATTTAAGCAGAATGCTTGGAAATTGGACCATCTCAGGATTAGAGGAATTTCAGAACCATTTGGATGGGTATTAGGTTCATTAGGCTCAAGCTTAGACTTGAAGCCCATGAGAGAAGTGGCCAAGCATGGGCTTCAAGCCCTAGCCATACCCCTCACTTAAATGAGGGGCCCCATGGTCTTTTCTCCATGTGTTTTACTTAATGCGGTAGAGTCATCATAGACCAAGAGAAAACGTTTCTCTCTTGCTCTCCATTCTCCTCTAACCTTCTCTCACAAGATTTGATCTTGGCTAGCACCAAGGATCAAGTCTTAGTTGTATCCTGTGGAGGTTTTCTTCTTCAAACTATGTGTGGATCACTATTGGATGTGTGTGTATGCTTGGACACTGAGTTTGCTGCAAATCAATACCATTGGAGGTTGATCTACATTAGAGGAAACCCTACATGCCCATTAGAAGTCTCAAACTTCTCAAAGATACCACCTTTATATAGCTGGGAAATGGGTCGGCCCAACCAAAATGGGCGGAGCCCATTAGGGCTGCAGGTTAAAATGAGTCGGGCCAATTCGGCCAACTTCTATTCGGGCCCGCTTTTGGCTGGCCCAACCCGACCCTATGTGGGACGTAGGCTAAAATGGGTATGACCTTAAAATATTAAAAATAATAATAAATAACAATTTCTAAGGTATATTTTTAAAATAAAGTTTCTTTGAAATATAGTTTATTCTTATGTTCTTAAGATTATACAAAATAAATTATTATATTTATATTTATATATTTTATTTTATTTTAAATTATTTTCATCTAATATTATTTTATTTGATTAAAACAACTATTTAATATTATTCTTTTTCTATAAACTTTTTATTTATATATTTTTATAATAGAAAAACTACTATTCTTATTAGTTAGAAAATAATATGTAGTCATTAAAAAATTTAAAATAAAATTAGCTAAGTGGGCGGCAGACCCGAGTTAATAAGCACATAGCTAAATTCTATTTGGGTCTTTATTTCTTCGCTGATCCTCCCAGAACATGGGCCCAGTGGTAGGTATCGGGTCGGGCCCATTATCCACCTTTACTTTTCTTGTGCTTATGCTTGTTTTGACGATCCAAGTGAACCTAGGAAGGGTTTGGCACGGATTTTTTTTTTATTTTTTATGTTATTTCCATTGTGCTAACCTCTGTTGCAAGTCGTGCTAATCCCTAACAATAATGTCAGTGGTTAAAGGAATGCTAAGAGCTTCTTCTAACCTTCTTTTTGTAGCCCTTTGAATATTATTAGAAATTTACTATATAGACTTATGAAAATTTACAAATTGTCTAGATAAATCACAAAATTTATGCAAAATTCTATTAATGTTATTACATGCAGTTTGAGTCGCTTTAGCTAAAATGACATAATCATATGCAAATATAAGAAAGTGGATTTTATGACCATTTCGATGAGTAGGAATTCCTATCTGAATCTTGTGGTTCTTTGCCTATTTTGCTAACTCCCTACCCAAAAATTCGATACACAAAATAAAAATATAAGGAGATAGAGGATCTCCTTGTCTTATACCTTTAGAAGGTAAAATTTTACCTTATGGGCTACCATTTATCAAAATTGAGTATGATACTATAGAGATGCATTTCATGACCCAATCAATCCATTTGGAGTGAAAACCTAGTCTATTAAGAGTTTCTCTAATAAAATCTCATTCAAGTATGTCATATTGTGGACCTGCATTTTTCACATGCGTCCCCACTCGATTACGAGACTCACTTTTTATTGTAAAAAAAGATTTCTTTAAAAAAATTGAGTCGCCCACTTATTTTGTTATTATTTTTTTAAAAGTGAAAACATAATAAATAAAACTCTTATATGACTTCTTATTTAGGAAAAGACATGTTTGCGAAAAACCAAGTCCAAATCCGGAAGTCAGGTTACCTATAAAAAGGTATGGTAGTAAGCCGTAGCACCCCTCTAAGCTTGTATAAAACAGTCTCTACTAAACAAGTTTAGGGAACTGTGCAAATTAATTAATTAATTATGGTTACTTGGAAAAAGAATCATATGAATCATTGTATGGAAAAAATGGCAAAATTGAATAATAGACAAGTAAATCAAGTGAAAGTCAACTTATTAAAGAAGTCATTATTTTATATCATTTGCATGAGTTTCAAAGAATCAAATTAATAATGAAACTTATTTATTCAAAGTCAAATTTTATTTTCAAGTAAGATTTATTAGCATTTATTTATATGAAAAAAATATTTATTAATGATGATGCCTTTTCAAGCTGGAGGCTGAGGCTGGAGCGCGTTGGAATCAGGCGAGGCGGATTTGCACGTGGCGGTGCGTTGGCTGCGGATGCTATGCCCCCCCTGCAAAAATAAGAAACAAAGGGGGATCGGCAGGGGCTTGCCCGTCGTCACTTCGATGCCTAAGTTAGTTCTTTCCTGTGGAGAGAAAAGATCAACTTATTAGAGGGCGAATGTTCTGCGTACCTTTCACCGATGGGGTGGCCTAGTATTTATAATATATATTTTTCCCAATTGGATGATGATAAGGATTCTCCCTCATTGGATGGGGGATTTTCTGCCCTTATCGCTGTCAGAATAATATGGGATAATTAGGGAGCAGTTATTGAGAATTATCTTATTTCCCTTGTTAGTGAGATTTGATTTGATTTACAGAATATGGGCTTTTTTGGTTGTCCGTGTTATTGGCCCTTGGGGCGAATGAACTGGGCTCCCGTTTTGGGCCGGTGCCAGGAGCCCAGGCGTTTCACTGAGCCTGCCTACTTCTTGGGCTTGGTGCGTGGGCATAGCGGCGCTGTTTTAAACCGATCGGTTGCCCCGGCCCTTGGATTCTGACGGCGTGGGTAAAGGGCTGTTTGTTTCTTGAATCGTTGGCTTCACGTGGCCGGGTCGAGAAATTTGGTTTAGTTAGGGCTTTATGCGTATCAGATCTGTGATAATGATGACTTTTCGACTTTCGCGCTCATTTCCTCTAGTTCCTTTAGTTTCCTTCGAGAACATCCTCTGACCATTAGCATTGTGCCCTGCCTGATATTGAAGCTTTTTACTTTTCTGCAAGTTTGGGCTTCATTCGTTTGACCTTCTGTTCAGAATCTCTTTTGGCGTTTTGTGATACCTTGCTTGGGGTAGCCCTTTTCGTTCTGTTCCTAGGACTGGTGCATCTTTCTTTCTTCTGTGTCTCTTCGGAGTGTATAGCGAGGCTGTTGGGGCCCAGCTTGGTTAGATCTTGTTCTTCTCCCCGATGCTCCCATGGGTCCAGTCGTTCAACTATTCTTTCTTGCATTGAGCGATTCCTCTGTTGTACCCGATTCAGGGCGGGCAGGTGGTGCCTCCAATCGTTTAGCTGTGGTTGCTCTTCGAGACCCCCCGGGGGAACCTCCTCTCCCCTCGGGTAAAGGCAAGGGTAGAATTGACGAGATTAAATATCCCATGGGATCGGAATATCTGAAGTCAGCCGTGCAGAATGCTACAGCGTGGGACCTAGCGAGTCGGACCTTATATGGGAAACTTTCGCGGCGTTATAGGCCCCATTTTGGTGTGGTGCGGTCTCCTGAGCATTTTGACCTCTACGTGAAGTAAAGTGCCCAAAATGGTGTGCTTCTTTGAGGTGGCCTTGACGATGGCCTCAGTTTCCCTTTACACCCTTTATCAAAAAAGGGTCTTGCATTTATTTCAACATATGCCCCTCTCGACTTTACTTGATTTACAGGGTATTCGATTAGACTATTGGTTTTCTTAGGAATAAGGGCTTGGGTGTTCCTAGTATAACTCTGTTCTTGGACCTCTTTAGTGTGAAGGAAGACACCGAGGGCTTTCTTTATCTATCTAAGCGTGCCAGCGCTCCTCTGATCATCTCGGATCTCCCATCTTCCCTTAAATTTGGCAAGAGCGTTACTTTTTTGTTAGTGGTCGCAATTGGGAGATCTGACCATGATAGGAAGACCTGCTGGGCGTTACGGCTGTGCGGACCACTCTTAAGAATCTCACGTGAGTTTGCTTTAGTTCGGTCTGGTTTTTATAGGTTATAGGGTGTCCACCCAATTTTGCATTAATTTGTGTGTTTTTCGAATTATTCGCTACGATCTCAGCCTAGAGAATGAGTCGTAAAGCGGAAGTTGGCCAAGTGCGCGCTTATTCTAAGCTTATCAAGTTGGATATTCCCGGATCTTTAGGTTCGAGGTCCTCCCGCCCTGCTACTTTGAGGCCCTCACCCTCATCCATTATGAAGTTTTCTCACGATGGGCCTCCCGTTGTCAAGCCCACTAAGGGAGAGCTTTTGGCTCGGTCAGGCAGCTATCTCGGTCTCGGAGCGTGAAGCGGAGGAAGAACTCGGATTCCCTTGAGAGGGTAGGTCCGGAGCTTGGGATGGAAGTCCAGGGTTGGGGACGTCTTCTTCATCGCCTTCTGCCCACGTTCGAGTGTAGGGGCAAGTGCTTCCGCCTGGCAGGCTCTGGGACCCCAGTTCGCCGGCTGTTTAGGTTATGTTGCAAGGCGAAGATTCCTCGGGGTGAAATTTCTTGAGGCATCGTTAAGAAGGTTATGCCCATGCGGAGTTTGGAGTCCCCTTGCGTAGAGCGCTGAGCCTCCTCCTTCGAGAGCGGAAGAGTTGGGGAAGAAACGCCCCGAAGTTGATGGAGATAGGGATTCCTTGCTCTTCAATGCTGAGCTTGAGGCTGGCGTGGTCTCGTCCATTCTCACGGTTACGATCTCGAGAGGTCGGGTGCCACACTTTGTTGAGGAAACCTTGGCTCCCATCCTCAGGGTCACCTTTGTAGGACAAGGAGTGTCTTGTTGTGTCTACCTTTTATCTTGAGCAGGTTGCGTGTTGACTTTATGTTGAGTGGTAGGTGGCTACCCGTGCGAAGAGTTTGGCCAGGGCGGATGAACTTGGGTCGCGTGGCGCAGGCCTCTGAGATGAGAGTGGGCACTCTTACCTCTGCGGTGAGCGCTGAATCGGATGCAAAGTATTATGACAAGGAGGTCGTGAAGCTCGGTCGGACCTAAGGCACTCTACTGATGTGTGGCCTTGGTGAGGTAGGGAAGAAAAATCTCGAGATGGCTTAAGAGTGGCCGAGGGCAAGCTTCGAGAGGTCAGGGACGGGCTGCAGGCTGCCCAGGATGATCTGTTGGTGGCCATGGATGGGCTGCAGACTGCCCAAACTGAGCTTCAAATAGTCAGGGATGAGATCTGTCGATCCCGAGGAATGGCTAGGGTAACACGGGAAGAGGCTGCGTCTTTGTTAGAGATGAGTTGCGTAATAAAGCGGCGTTCTTCAGATGGGCAGATCCTGAAGCTTAGAATTTGTGAGCTGTTGAGCCTTGTGAGAGTGTCATGGGTTGCGAGGGGACCTTCAGAGGTAGGAAACTCTAGTCGTTGAGAGGGATGGAGCTCTCATGGGGTTTGGGGGTCAGGCACTTTTCAATGGGCCTGGATGGCTTGCTTTCCAAGGAGGGTTCGCAGTACCTACGGGCTTGGACCTTAACTTTGATATCCCTAGTGATGAGGGCGGGAAGAGTCCTTTTCCGTGTTGATGGAAGACAAACACCCGGTGAGGTGGCTCCGCTTCTTCGCCTTCACTCTCACTTGCGCGGTGTACACAACTCCTTTGATAGCAATTTTTCTTTTTTTTTTTTTGTTGGGCTTCGGACCCGGATATATGTGATGTCGTTCTTAATGAATGCTTCATTTATCTGCTCGTCCCACTCCCTTTTTTTATGCTTGCTTTCGATCTTTGCTCTTTACTCCTCTTTGTCATGGATTGACTGACTATATGGCCTTTGTCTAAGCGATTCGAGTTCTATCATAGCTAGGCTCAGGAGCTTAGTAGGCCTAATCTACGGTGACGGCTCCTGGGCTATTCTACCTCCTAAGCTTCTTATACTCTTTTGAACCTGAGCTATTCGCTCTTAGAAATTTATTCGCCTTGACAGGCCCCACTTGGCTCTTGGCGCGAAGGCGCTCCTAGGCTGTCAAGCTATGGCTGACGATTGGGCTCTGAGTCTTTGAGAGGCCTTCTTGAGATGTTAAGCTCTGCAGGTGGGCTATTTGGCTCTGGCGCGAGGCCTTCTTGGCTGTTAAGCTGCTGGCTGGTATTTGGCTCTGGGCTACTTGGCTCGTGGCTACATGGCCTTTCAGAGCGGTGGAGCTCTTGGCCAGGCAGCGAGGCTCAGTGGGCTAATCTGCTGGTGGAACTTGCTCTGAGCTCTGGGAATAGTTCGGCAGTCGAGCTCTTCAAAATTAATTTGTTGAGACTCGAGTGGGCTAAAGCACTTTGTTTGAACCTACGGGCTCTGGGGGCCTTGGATTGAGCGGTCGACTCTTCAAGGCGGAGTCGGCCCGGGTTCCATGACAAGCTGAAATTTGAACCTGTACAGGCTACCAGGCCTTAGTTGGCTTGTAGAAGCGGTGGGCTGCTGGCGAGCAGCGCGAGAGCCATTAAGACTCATGCTGGTAGACACTCCTGGGCTACCAGGCCTTAGTTGAGCAGTCAGGCTCTTCAAAATTGGCCGGCGAGGCTTCGAGGCCTAGCTACTGGTGAACTTGCTCTGGGCTGGGCCTTGGTGAAGCGGTCAAGCTCTTCAAAAGCGGCCAGACTCACCGAGGCTCGTGGGCCTAAGCCTTGTTTGAACTGCTCTGGGCTACCAGGGCCTTAGTTGAACGGTCAGGCTCTTGAGCGAGTCAACGAGCTCAGTGGGCTCATTACTTTGAGTTGAACTATGCAGACTCTTGGGCCTTAATTGAGTAGTTGAGCTCTTCAAAGCGGGCGTGAGGCTCAGAGACCTAAGCGCACAGTTGAACACTGCTCACGGGCTGGTAACCAGTGACGGTCGAGCTCTTAGCGGCCCGTGAGTGCGTAGATTGGACTTCCATTTCTTGGAAAGATGTGGGCGTCTTTAATGCTGGTTTATGGAGAATTGGACGACTTATGGAGAGTGGAAATAGTGTCGCGAAGTTCAGAGGCTCCGACCTCCTTATAAGTGTGATCTCTATGATGGAACTCGTGCGCCGAACCTTCTTACTTTTTGGGTCGTAATTGCCAGAATCACGTATTGGGACGACGTGAGACAGCGGAGTCTTCACGGGGGAGGTCCACTGGAGATCTTTGGGATAGGCGTTTAGTTGATGGCCCTCTTGTTTGTGGGAGTTGTGTTTTCAGGTTCCCCAGCCCCATAGGAGTGTGTTCCCCTAGCCGGGTCAGATGTGAGCAGGTGCTGAGAATGCATCAGAAGAGGCGGTGAACTTTTAGTACCGCTTTCTCTATTTTCTCCCCTTCTTCCTTCTCTTCTTTCTCTTTCTCTTCTTTCTTCTCCTTTTCCTTCTCATTTTCCTTCCCGTTCACACTCTCTCTTCCTTTCTTTCCCTCATTTCTCCTCCTTTTCCTTCTCCTCTCCCTTCTCGTTCGCACTCTTTTTTTTTCTCTTTCCCTCCCCTTTCTCTTTCTTGAGATTTTTTTTTAGGGAATTAGCATGTATTTCATTTAGAGATGTAAGGGATGGCATTGCTGATTGTAATTGATTGTACCTTTATTGGAATAAAGAACAATATTTTTTTAAGCATGAATCGTATTTCGGGCGTGTAATTTTCTTAGGTGTTACGACCAAATTTGTCTACGCCTCTTTTATTTTTTAATCCATAAGGATATTAAATAAAACAATCGCGACACAATTTGTTATCTTAAAGCGATGATACTTTATTAAAGATTACGATTTGAGGTTTATTGATAAAGCGGCAGAGGTTAACATTCCAGGGAATGAGGTAGAATTTTTCCTTCTTCCCTCTGGAGTTCGTAGTTATCAGGTCTGACGACGAGACACGATATAGGGGCCTTCCTAGTTGAATTTTAGTTTTCCCGTAATGTCGGATTTTTCGCGACGAAGCTTTTTGAGACTAGGTCGCCGAGGGCTTGTAACTCCACAGGTTTTGACGCTGGTCGTAGTACCTTCTTGTCTTCAACTTTGGTGATGATCTGCGCTCCACGATTTTTTGGACGTCGAGCTTTTCATCTAGGAGTCTAGGTTTAGGCGGAGGCCTCTTACATGTTCGCGCTTGCCGATTCAATCCTGTAAGAGGTTTTAATTCGATCTCGACAGGAGCTACCGCCTCAGTTCCAAAGGATAGAGCGAATGGGGTTTCACGATTCTTGCACGTGTAGTTACGTATGCCTGGCTACCTCGGGTAGGTACTCTACCCATTTGCCTTTTAGATCTTCGACTTGGTCTTTAGTCTTGGCTTTAAGAGTTCGATGGTGACTTTGGCTTGTCCATTCGTTGTGGATGAAGCAGGGATGGTAGTAGTTCTTGATCGGAAGCTTGGCACAAAAATCCACTGAACTTAGAATTTGTCAGTGCTTCCCATTATCGAGACAGACCCTCGGGATGCAAACACGCATATTATGGCGCGAAGCAGGGATTCTGCCTGCTTTGTTAGTGATGGTAGCCAAGGCCTCGGCTTCTGTCCATTTGATGAAGTAATCCATTCTGACAGCGAATTTGCATTGGCCCTTTCCATTGGGTAAGGTCCCCGAATGTCTAGCCACTTCTTTGAAAAGACGGGGCTTATGGTAGTCGACTCGGATGGAGGTGAAGAAGATTTTGGCGTGCTCTTGAAGCGAACTTTGCATTTCTCTTGACTAAAGTTCGCATCTCACGAGCATTATGGAGCGATGTATCCACCTTAAGACTTTTCGCGGTGCAGGAAGCTCCGATATGATTTCCACATGCGCGCTTCATGTCTTGATTCGTGCCACGATGGTGACTAAAATCAACAAAATTTATATACACCTAAGTTCCTACCTCGGTAGTCAAAACTCTTCTTGATATAGTGGTCTAAGGTGGAACACGAGGATGTGTTTTCATCCTAAAATGATTTGCGCTAAGTGCGAAGATAAGGCTTTCTATTTGGACTCTTTTGGATGTGTGTTTCAAGCGAATTGGGAATGGTTTGGCGAGAATTGTAAATTTGAAAGTAAAGGTGAAAAGTTAACTTTGAAGAATTAGGTCACTAACTTGGCAGGAAGTTAGGGCAAGCAAGTGTCCTCGGGTTTATCCTCGCGTTATGACATCGACCTATAGTCCATGGCATAGCAGGATCTATGTTAACTAGCAAACCTCACCTGAAGCAACTCCCCATTTGAGTCAATGGGTAGCATGCAGTTATGGCCCTTTCTTTATTTGAAACCACAACATTCAATATCATCTCGAGGCTCGTAAAGACCATCTAAAGAACAACCGGTACATATCACTAATTATGCCTTGTATTCTAAACATATGGAAGTATTAGCCAAATCAATAACATTAAATGCTATGCAACCTAATTTGAAAACCCGACATATAAATATCATTTTAAAGGCTTCATTTAAGACCATCTAAGAATCACGAGTACCTCTCTCCTTTGAATATGCCTTTGGATCCTAAAGCATGGAAGTATTTGCCACATTAATGACATTGATATTTATGCAGCCATGTTTTGAGAATATAGGGCCATAAATACACTACTGGCACAAGTACAAGAAAGGACAACATGCATATGCCCCACTACACCAAAGCTAGCTTCCTTCCTCTTCAAAGAAAGGAGAGCAGCAAACATCTCTTGATTGTCATCCTCGAGAGGGGTGTTTAGTAATGGAAGGAAAGTAAGAGAAGAGGAGAGAGAAAGAGAGAAAAATAAAACCTAGCTAAAATACAATACTTTATTTACAAAAATGAAAACTTACAAAAATATCTTCTCTCCCAAATTGTTGCTAAGAAATTGTTACTTAGGTTACAAAACAAGAGGGAAACATATAGGCCACCTCAAGGCATGAAAATACCAAAACCTGTAAATTGGCTAGGATTATAGAGACAATTAAATGTCTATGAAGTTTGGAGCGATTTAGTAATTACAAGCATGTGAGGCATCGATTTTAAGCTAGGCTGAAGAATTTAGCTAATTAATCAGCCAGTCTAGCGCAGCAAGGGAATTTATTGGGGTGGGCAATTTCGCTAGCTAGCGAAATTGGCTAAGCTAGCGAGTGCGTGGCTTCGAAATCATTATTTTTAAGCTGAGGAACGATGCTAGCCCAATTTGGAATTAGTCTAGCGAAATTTGGCATTTTAGAAACAGGTTGCGAAATTTTCGCTAAGGTTGAGAAATTTTCGCTAAGGTTGCGAAATTTTACTTAATCCCAGCGAATTTGCAACTCTACTTGAAAATTCAACACAGTTGATCTTCTCCTTCTTCCTCGCATCCAATTTTCTTCACTTTGCCTTGATTTTCTCATTGATTCACAGGGCTGGATTAATAGAGACTTGTTAACTTCATGATTCATCCTTTGTATTGAAATTGAACTCCCGAAAGTGTCGTAGCTTCTGAAACAACCAAAAATACCCTCACAGAAATGGCATAAGTGTTACTAAGAAGACTAGAACACTTCAATTGGCATAAATGACATGATTAGTGCACAAAAGCACTCAAAACCTATCTAATATAGGGTTCAAAAATAGCACTTTTTGGGCACTAATCACACCCCAACTTGGCGTTGCTAGTCCTTGTATTCTGTGAAGATACGTGGTGATTTTCAAAAGGTTATGATTCAAAAGGTATATGTACATATAAACAATACCTTAAGGCGAGAAATTGAAATCAAGTTGTAAACCAATATGAAGAATCAAATATACAAGAACAATTCTAGGTCGATATTGGATCCATAATTCTCAACTTAGTTTCCACCTAAGTCTAATGATTCTTTATGTAACTTGATTAAGCTAATAAGCGCAAGAATTGCCACCTCCCCTGACCTAATATGACATGGCCTTAAGTTGTTGAACAACTAGATAGGGCTAGTTACACTTTTCTTTTCAATTATAATGTAGGATGCATTACTTGAGAATTCTACTTCACCAAAGTCAGGTATATGGTCACCGATGACTCGGTACTCAAGGTTTAGGCGTGTTAAGATCGATGACCTTAACTCTAAAGGCTTTTGGACTCAGGTAAACCTTCGAAAATCAAGCACCTACTATTAAATTTAGACTCACTACCATCACCCGTATAATGGGCACAAGGCCGATGACTCCGGTAATTAAGGCTTAGGGCATCGGGTTTGAGCTTCGCCATACACCCCTCGGACCGTGCTCGGGTTTGAGCAAAACTTCAGGCTTATTTTCACTGCTTATTTTCTTTTTCTTTTTTTTTCTTTTTGCTTTTTCTTTTCTTTTCCTTTTTAGAAGACAACATTGGTCTTCAAGCGTAGGTAACACAAACCTATCCTGGGTTGCCAACATACTGGCCAGAAGCACCAAGTGAAAGCCTGCAATTTCTGACTATTAGACGATCGGGTCACGGTGTGTGAATTAGCATCTGGGGGAAATTTTCAAGTTGAGCATCTTTGGAACTTCAATACGACCATAAGTTGTCTCTCAAGCATGGAATTTGTCCTAGCATATAAGTGACAAATAATGATTCAATTATCCAACAAAAGCAATTCAATTGTCCAATTGTAGCAATTCAATTGTCCAATTGTAGCAATTCAATTGTTCAATTGAAAAGAAAAACATTTACACGTAACCTGAAAACATGATATACAAAAGTACGTATATATATATATTTTGAATAGCTTTGATATAGCCAAAGTAAGCTGTACATGAATACAAAGCTAAGCGCAAAGTATCAACGCCTACTATGGCTAATACATAAATCTAAACAAAATTGGTAAATGAGTTGATAAAGTGGTAAATATGCAAAAATTGTAAAGAAAACACCGGCTGCTTGTGGTGGTGGTGGGTCTGAAAGCTATTAGCTGTGCCGGCGAACATCCAATGAAAATTTGCGCGGTGGTGGGCTCACTCTCGTTGACCAGAGCATAGGAAGACCTGGGTGGGTCATAATGCGAGTCGGCATAGAATGGCAGCTGGGCGACCTCGATCTGGGGCGGCACGTGTGGCTGCTGAAGTGAGCGAGATGGCATCCGTCCACGCATTCTCTCGAGCTAACATGGATGTACTCGATGATGATAATGCGATAGACGGATATCTGCGATTGTGTATGAGTGGATAGCGTCAAAATGGGTCGCACCTCGGGCTAAGCTCATCATCTGTCGGGTGCTGCGACCTGCGACCGTTACCTCCTCGATCCTTGTGGTCGTATATGGAATGGGACGAACAGTCGTAACGGGTCCTCGCGACACTACATGTAGGCATCTGGCTCTCATCTACGCTTTGAATCTCTAGTCCATCACGCTCGAGAACATATGAGTCTTGGCATCGATGGCGGGATGCTCTCGCTCGGGCAGGTCGATGGACCTTCTCCTCAGCCTGCTTGAGAGAGAGGTCATCACTAGCTGTGGTGAAACGAAATCTAGAGATCGGTAAAAAGAGCCTCGATATGGCTCCCCTGCAGCACATATCTTGCGAGAGAACAAGCCAGCACGTATAAGATGGTGATGATGACATACGAGTGGAGTACCTCGGTAAAATACTAGACCCGAATTGTAGCATCTACGGCCGGTCTTTCGAACCATCTCTCTGTGCGGTGGGTGGGCCAAGCTCTGTAACCTGCGAGTTGCAGTAATCGGTATCGCAATCAATCTTCTTGAGAAATATAGATACGAGTACAGGCTGATCATCTCTGGCTGAATCTACAGTGGATGTCGTCTGTCTCCCTGGATGTCATGGAGTGGTAGAACTGCAGTACCACTCTTGGGTAATAGCGTCGCGAGTCATGAAGGGTAGGAGTGAATACTCGATCCAATCTCAAAGACTCCGGTATCTGGGGTCGACCCTCGTGCGGGGATGTCCTTAAAATGACTCTTTGATGAAACTCTACGCGGTGGAATTAGTACATTCCCGAATGGGGTTCGGCCTCCCGATCCTCGATGTCGGGCTACAAACAGGTGATGAAGTCACCCGTGTACCAAGTAACTGAGACGGGGCCCGGTGGAAGATGACTCTCCCGGGCCCGACGCGGCCCGCTGAGGGCCCGCCTCCTAACTCTCCTCCGAGGCGTGATGCTAGCCCGGTCTCATCCGTGGTCTCGATAACGCTGAATCCCCGAGGCTCCTCGTGATACCGCTCTGGGACCTGACGGTACAGAGTCGGGACCGAGTCGGGCCACTTTCTCAGCGTACGAATCTCACCGAGGTCAAGACGGACTCCACCCCGAGCACGAACCATACTAAATACATGACTAAACTCCTAAGAAAGCTCAACTCATTTAAAATATAATCACAGATCAGAAGATCGAACCGTAGCTCGAGGCTACTGAACCACCCCGGGCAAGCAACCGAACTCGTGGCTCATCGATCAGAGTTTAAATGGCCATGAACCAACCAAACAAGGGTTCGATAACTTGATCACCGCTGACAGTAGTACCAAGAAGCCGAACCGAGGGCACGGTGTATCCCGGGCAAGAAGACTCCAAATGAGGCAACGAATAATCGTGGCTCAGGCGCGCGCGGCGAGGTCTCACCAAGGCTCCTGGCCGTGGCCGCGCGTGCGTGACCGAGGACGCCATGGCTAGGACAACTCCAGTCGCAAAGCCCGTGTGGGCTGGCGGCCGCTCGCTGGACACGAACTCGGCAAGAGAGCTCAGAGTGGTCTGCCGGGCGCAGCGTTGACAATGGCGCGGCAGGATCGACTCAGTGGCTTCGCTGGAGCTCAGACACGGCCGAGTGGGGAGAATGTGAAGCGGCACTAAACCAACCCTCCCTGTTTATATAATCTTGTAACTACAGCCGAGGTCATTCCTCACACTTTTCGCTATTTTTAGCGAATTTGGCTCACACTAAGACACCACTCCGCACCGAATTTTCAGATTAAAATGAAAATTAATATATTACTAAAAGTAAAAATTAAAATTAAAATTAGAAATAGAATATATCTAATAATTTAATATAAGATAATATAAAATACTTACCAACTCATATAAAATGGAAAGTCGCAAATTAGGAAACATACTAAAATAGCTAAAATGGAAATTGACTAAATTAAAATAAAAACAGAAAATTGTTGAACTGCAATTTGGTTTTGAGAACACCAAACCGCCTCAATATACCAAAATTACTCAAGGAGGGTCATGAGGATGATCTCTCAACCCCCGCAGCCGTCTCGGCTAATTCCATGGCTTCTGGGGTGCCCAATCGCGATGTGGTCCTTTGCCGATGGCTTTGGAATTGATCAATTGGCTTGCGCTGGTGTTGTTGGCAAGACCTCAATATTTTTTCATCTTCTTGGTCGACATCTCTCGCACTTCCCCGTACTTTGTTTTCCTCGCACACCGACCAATTAAAACACTTTCATTAGGTTCTTTGATTTTCAATTTCTAAAGAACTCATGTTTGTCGTTCAAAATGAAAGATGCTCAACTCCATGGTCATGTTACTCAAAAGTTAATTGCATGACTCATTCCCAAGAATTTATTACGCATTGGCAAAGGGCCGAATGATCAAGATGATTGGTACATGATCAGTTCACTAGCAATCGTCTGGTGTCCAAGTATCACAAAAATCTACTGAGTAGTAGAATTTGTCTATCTTCACTAAGACATCCTCAACTATCCCCTTAGGGATTTTCACTGATCTATCGGCCAATGAGAGTGTGATGTTAGTAGGTTTAAGTTCACCTAGACCTAACTCGCTTATACGAATAATGACATTAGGTTCACACACCGCTCCTAAATCAAGCAAGGACTTTTCTATGCAATTTCACCAATATTGACTGAATTGTGGAGATCCGTGATCTTTGTATTTGACAGTGGTATTTGCTTTGGGATTATGGTAATCGATATGTTCAAGGAGAAATGCTTTCTTCTCAATGCCTAATCCCTTCTTTGATCAGGCAAAGATCTTTCAAAATTTTGCATAAGCAGGACTTGTTTCATTAGGTCCAAGAAAGGTATGTTAATCCCTACTTGCCTTAAGACCTCTTAAATGCCTCACACAGGATGCCTTCTTCTTTCCTTTCAAGTGCTTCAGGGAAATGGAGGTGGTATGCTGGTGATTTGATCAATCCCCTTTTAGAGAATATGCTCAGACCGTAAATTCTTCTCCCCGCTGATTCTTCAACATACTTTGGCATGCTGACTCAACCTCTTTCCACTTCTCAGGGTGATTGATACCTTAACTCATCCATTCCCGAATTGTTGATAATCCTACCTCATGAATTCCTTTAGGGTTTGGAACTGCTTGTGAAGGGAACCTCCTCTTCTTGTACCTCCAAAGAACTTGTTGATCTTGGTGATTGAACACCGTAGGTTGTCAATTTTCTCGTCGAGATCAAGCCTCAAGTCCATATATTCTTTGTTCAATGTATTCTCTACAAGATCAATTCTTCGTGCTGCCTTGCACATTGATTCCTTTTGTTCCTCAACAAAGCTGTCAACACCTTACTCAAACTAAATGGCTTGCTCCACAGAGATGAGGATGGTGTTTGCTTGGTTATGAGGGGGAACCAAACCGAGGCTCGCTCCCGGGGGTACATGCTGGTGGGGTTAGGTCTCCAAAGTAAGGTTAGGGTGATTCCTCCCAATTGGAATTGTAAAGATTTCCATATGGAGTATTGGATTGTTGTGGCTTGAATTGTCCTACGTTGCTCAGACATTCCGACATCAAATCCTTCACTGTAGGGGCCATAGCACATGGTTCTACTGACGACATGGATTGAAATCGGGTGCAAGGATCGATCGAAAGGTGATTTTCAACACGCATGCACCTCTTCTTGGAGCCGTTTGCCTTCAAGCTCCTCTACTTTCTCTCTAGCTAGGTTGAAATCCTAGCTCTCATCTCTATTTCCTTCAGTGCATACATCCCACCCTTTGCTGATCGGTGGTCTCATCCTATCCAATTCTCTAGGGTTAGGTTCATCCCAACCCTTAGAAGTTTCAGCCACGTAATTTAAAAATCCATGGCTTCATCAGGATGTTTATTAAAATCTCCCCCACACATGGTTTCCAAGAGCTGCCTCATGGCAGGAGACATACCACCATAGAAGTGGTTCACCAACATCCAAGTATCAACCATGATGGAGATGCAACGATGGTTTCCATAAATCTTCCTAACATCAAAATCTCTCACCATCATGAGTCATAAAGTAGGTGATTTGTTCTTTCAAATTATCGTTTTGATGAGCACCTAAAATCCTTCAGAACTCACCGCAATTTCTCAAATTTCAATTTCGACGGTTCTAGCCTCAATGAGTTGAGCCACATCTTGGCCTCATTCTGTGAGTCAATGGAAATGCCTTTAGCTTCAGCAAATCCATGTCAATCATACCTTCCTCAAGGGTGCAGACTTCTCAAAATCCCTAATAAGGAGCTGCATGGATTTTCATTTTCCATACCATGATATGGGAGTAGGGCAAATTAAAGGCGCCTCACCGCTACATCTCTCGCAGAGGGGAGGTGCGATGCGTGAGGGGCACCGACTCTAGGAGGGTGGATGTGATCCCTCATGGTTCAAGCATTGATTCATGGGGTTCCCCGTTGACTCCTCTCGCTTGTCCTCGTGCATGGGATCCATGGTATCGGGCCTCGTACACCAACCTCACTAGCCGGGTCAAGTCAGGTACCTATCCTATGCAATCTAATTCCGATGTGTGTCTCTATCCCACTGTTGCATAAACACCTCGTTACATAATTTAGAGAGACAACAAAGAGCAACTACGTAGCTCGCAAAAGATTAAAATTAAATAACAAAATTAAAACTAACTGAATGAGGGAACCTAATGTAAAGACAGCCATCGCTAAGTGTTGAAACCTCGCGCCATCGAGAACTGGCTTCTTGCAAAAAGAGGTGTAAGAAGACTCTCACTTGTGATGTTGATCAAGTACACTTCAACTTACCATTAGTAGTTTGGCACCATCCCCTAAGAACGCGCCCATTTGATTCAGGCTACAAAGAGGTCGAGCTAAATCAACAAAATTTATATACACCTGTTTTCTACTTCACCGCCGTAGTCAAGCTTACCGCAGTGATAAATGTCTAGCAGGAACACTGGGATGGGTTTTCTGTCCTAAAAATGATTTGCATAAGCGCACGGCTGATAAGGCTTTCTTATTCGACTTTTCGGATGTGTGTGTTTCAAAAACAGCTGGGAATGGTTTGAACCGAGAATTGTAAAACTGAAAGTAAAAGGTGAAAAGTTAACTTTGAAGAATTAGGTCACTAACTTGGCAAGTTAGGGGCAAACAAGTGTCCTAGGTTTTATCCTCAAGTATGACATGCAACCTATACCCATGGCATAACCGATCTATATTTAACTAGCAAACCTCACTCCATGAAGAAACCCTATTTGAGTCAACATGTAGCATGCGCTATACTCTCATCGCTTGAAACCCCAACATTCAATATCATCTCGTAGGCTCAGAAGACCATCTAAAAAGAACAACAAGACATCTATCACTAATTATGCACTGTATTCTAAAGCATGGAGAGTATCACAAATCAATAACATTAAATGCTATAACCCTAATTTGAGAAACCCAAACCATAAATATCATTTTAAAGGCTCAGAAGACCATCTAAAGAATCACAAAGATTCTCTCACCGAATATGCACTGATCCTAAAGCATGGAGAGTATCGCCACATTAATGACATTCAATGTTATGCAACCATGTTTTGAGAATATAAGGGCCATAAATACACTACCCGTAGCTTTTAGTACAAGAGGACAACATGCATATGCCCCACCACTGCCAGCTTCCTTCCTTCTTCAAAGAAAGGAGGCTTAGCTAAGCATCTCGAGTTGTCATCCCCTAAGAGCGGGTGTTCAAGTACGAGAAAGTAAGAGAAAGAGGAGAGAGAAGAGAGAAAAATAAAACCCTAGCTAAAATACAATACTTTATTTACAAAAATGAAAACTTACAAAAATATCTTCTCTCCCCCAAATTGTTGCTAAAATTGTTACTTAGGTTACAAAACAAGAGGGCTTATATAAAGCACCAAGGCATGAAAATACCAAAAACCTATAAATTCGCTGTTATGTGACACTATAATACACCAAGTTTAAGGCGGTTTGGCATTAATTACAAAGAAGACGAGGCATCAATTTTCGCTTAGGTCAAGAATTTTCACAATTAGCTTAAATCACTGTGTCTAATAAAACAAGAAATTTCGCTAAGTGGTGGGCAATTTCAAGAGTTAGTGAAATTTCGCTAAGCTAGCTTAAATTCTTGTGAGAAGTGAATCAATTATTTCGCTAAGGAACAAAGTAGCGAAATTTGATGGTCTAGCCACCGTATTTGCAGCCAGAATTACAGGTTGCGAAATTCCCGCTAAGGTTATGAATTTTCAAGAATCCTAGCGAAATTTTCGAACTCTAGCGAAAAATTCCAAATTTTCGTTGATCTTCACTCCTTTCTTCTACCGCATCCAATTTTTCTTCACTTTGGCCTTGATTTTCTCATTGATTCTAGTCGGTTAATGGCCGAGACTTGAATTCCAACTTCAAGGATTCATCCTTGTATTGAAATTGAACTCCAAAAGTGTGCAAAGCCTACAAACAAATCCGCCAAAATATCCTCTAAATGGCATAAGTGTTACTAAGAAGACTAGGAACACTTCACCAGAGAATAATATGATTAGGCGCACAAAGACTCAAACCTATCTAATATGTGGTTCAAAATACACCAAGCACTAATCACGCACTCCCTTTAGTACTTAGCCTGTCTCCTAGCAATGCACTTGAGGACTGGGTGTGAAAACTCGCTATAAAGGGCCCCCGATGAATAGTGAACCCGTGCACTCGACCTAAGCTCGATGCCTCTTTTCGGGTCAAGCCAGCAAGAGTCCCCATTAGGTAGTCCCAAATGGGGTCCATCCAGCTCTACGACATGACAGAGACCCTCAAGCAAGAGATCCACAGAGGGCTCGAGAGGTACTCGACTCAGCGCCTATTTGTTGAGATCTTCTCTTGGGGAGGTCAGCGCCGCTTTACAAGGCATCTACTTGCGAATTTTTTGCTCTCGATATGTGTCTGAACTGAACTAGTACGAACTTCCTCAGTAATTCCTTTACCTTTTTAAGATATAGTACCATTTTTTCGCCCTTGGCCTAGTAGATGTCTTCTATTTGCTTTATTACCAACTGGGAGTCGCTACACACCTCTAGCTGATCAACTTCCATTGAATGGGCGATACTGAGTCCCGCTACGACCGCCCATACTCTACTGTTGTCGAGGCCTCGTGAACCCAAATTTGAGCTCATACTCGATATCTATTCCTTCTGGAGAGGTCAGAATCAGCCCGACACCACTCCCTTGGGCCATTAGCGGCCCCGCCTATGACGCCTTCCAAACGGGAGGTCAAAGGTCAAGCCAGCATTTCGCAAGCTCTTCCGAGGTGAATTTCCATGACGGTCTACCAAGACCTCGCCTTTATCAGCTTTTGGTTTAACTGGTTGAAAATGTTTCGCCTCTATGGCCTAATTTCATCAATCTTCCCGAGGTCTCGGTTTATGTAGCACCTCGCTTCAACGGGTATTCTGCTGATTTTTGGCGAAAGTGTCAAAGTACAAGTGAAGCCTGGTCGTGGGTTAACACGCCGATTAGTTTCTCCATCCTCGATAATTTCTCCGCTCCTCGCAGCTCACCGCACAATAGACCGGTGTTGTACTCGGCCTTTGTCTCGATCGTGATGACGCTGTCGAGAAACTGAACCTCCAAGCAGTATGCAGCAAGAAGCTCTCCTTCGAGGGACTCACTGTAACAAAGGGGGAGCTCGATAAGTTTTTTAGCCCGGCGAATGCTTCCTCACAGTGTGCATCCCATTGAAAAGATTTTTTTAGAATATGGAAGAAGGGCTGGCACTTATCGCTGGCTCTGGACACAAAACGGCTTAGCGCATCTATCCTTCCAGTAAGGCGTTGTACTTCTTTTATGCTTGATGGTGACGGCATGTCGAGCACAACTTTTATCTTGTCTAGGTATGCCTCTATTCCTCGGTTGTTGACTATAAAACCCAAGAATTTTTCGACTGAGACTCCGAAGGCGCATTTTACCGGATTCAACTTCATGTTGTACTCTTTCAGGATCTGGAATGCTTCGACCAGATGAGCTATGTGGAGCTTGGCCGTAGTTGATTTTACCAACATGTCATCTATATATACCTCCATGGATGCCCCTATTTGCTTTTGGAACATCCTGTTCACCAATCTTTGGTAGATAGCTCCTGCGTTTTTCAGTCTAAAAGGCATTACACGATAACAATAGGTCCCTTGCCCTATGACGAATGAGGTCTTCTCTTGGTCGTCGGGGTCCATGCTGATCTGGTTGTAACCGGAGAAAGTATCCATAAAGCTGAGGAGTTCGTGGCCGGCTGTGGCGTCTACTATAAGGTCAATCCGAGGTAGAGGGAAACTATCTTTAGGGCATGCCTCGACGACGCGCAAAGCCGATTGCAGAGTCGCCATTTGAAGTTCGCTTTCGACTAGCAATGAATGCTGGCCAACCATTCAGTACTCCACTTCTCCGATTGCCTCTCGCTGAGTGAGCTTGCCAATCTCTCCTCATTTATCGCTTTTTTTCTTTCTGGAGCGAAACTACTTCTTTTTTGCTTGACTGGTTTGAAGGATGGACTGACGTTTAGTTTGTGAGTGATTATTGTGGGGTCAATCCCTCCCATGTCCTCCTCTTCCACTCGAAGACATCCTTGTTCTGTTTCAAGAAGTGAATTAGGAGGTGTCTGAGGTCTTCCACTAGCTTGGAACTGATGTAGACGAGGTGTTTAGGGTTATCGTCCAACTACATGGGCTCCAGCTCTTCCGAGGGCTCAGGTCAGGTGTTTACCTCGTCGTGCATGTCGAGCTCGTCTACGTATATGTTGTCGACCACTTTTTGCTTCATTGATGTCGAGTAGCACTCCCTAGCCACACGCTGGTCTCCTCGAACCATTCCTACCCGCTGGTAGTTCCATCACCATATGGTGTTTGAGGGATGGCTTTT
This sequence comes from Tetrastigma voinierianum, assembly GCA_016808115.1. Taxonomy (NCBI): domain Eukaryota; kingdom Viridiplantae; phylum Streptophyta; class Magnoliopsida; order Vitales; family Vitaceae; genus Tetrastigma; species Tetrastigma voinierianum. The sequence goes on along the minus strand of JAEQBH010006272.1, from coordinate 67,222 downwards.
GGCTAAGGCCGAGTGGCTCGCTCTAATAACACGTTATAAGTAGAGGGGGCATCTACTATGAGAAACCTTACTGCCGTTGTTGCCTGGCATGGGGGGTCTCCCAAAGTGAGCACTAACTGTATTGACCCCAAAGGTAGAACTTTCTCTCCAGAGAATCCTCGTAGGTGGGTGCCGACTGGTTCCAGCTTCTCCCTTCCGATGCCCATCTTATCAAAACTGGATTTAAGATGATGCCTACGAACTCCCATTGTCGATAAGGACCTGGTGGACTGTTTTGTTAGCCACCACTGCCCTTATCACCAAAGGATCATCGTGGGGGTGTTGACATCCCTCCAGGTCTGAATATGAGAATGTTATGGCGGTGTCGAGTCGAGGTAGTTTGGACACTGCTTGCACTTCTATTACCTCTCCAGATCTGATGCTACGCAAATGAGCCTTCCTAGCGGAGCTAGACTCCCCACCTCCTGAGATCACATGGATTTCCCTCAAGGGTCAAGATGCCGAGTGGCCTGGCCATCAGGCAGGCTGCTGATCCTGACCTTCGGAGGCTATGTAGCGACGGAGATATCCTCGTCGAATCAAGTATTCTATTTCCTTCCTGAGCTGTATGCAATCGTCCGTTCGATGCCCGTGGTCCCTATGGAACTCACAGTATTTGGTGTTATCTCTTTTGGTAGGGTCTGTCCTCATCTGGGATGGCCATCTTAGGAATTTCTCATGTTGTACTCGCAGAAGACCTACGATATTGTGGTCAGCTGGTGGAACCGCCGAGGTGAATATCGCTTGACGTAGCCTCTGGGCCGAGGTGGTCCTGTGCGGCCCATAATGCTTCCTCGCCCTTCAGGATCGCACTCCATCCTCCTTGGAGATCCTCTCACTCTTTGTCTCCCAGTGGTCGCCTCCCGTCAAGGCCACAAATCCCGCTCTCTCTTGTGGGCTGGAAGAGCCTCTCTTGGATGTGGGGCGCTTCTTCTGCTAATGTACTTCTCCGCTTTTAGCTTGAGCACCCCTGGCCATGTTTGCCTCGAGGATTCTTTGAGATAGAAAACATCAAATCTTTTGACTAACTCCAAATTTCACGATGAATGCGGTGAGAGCTAACTGGTCCGTACATCTACCTTCAAGACTCGCATTGAGCCTCCGAACATAAGACCTCAAAGCCAAGGGCTCGCTTTATGGTCAGAGGGTGATAACTCTGGCTTCCTTTTGTGCCTGCCCAATGAAGTGGAGACTAATGCGATGGAGAGCTCTCTAAACGGCGAAACCGTCGCGGGATTTCATTAAACCAAGCCACCGGGCCTTTAGTGATAGCGAAGGCTTCTCATGACCGCACGGGTCTCTTTGATATTCGTAAGTGCTCCATCCGGTTCTTATAGGTGTTAAATGGTCACGGGATCCCTTCGCTCCATCGAATGCTCTATTCATGTGATCCGAAACTCGGGCCGAAGGAAGCGTAGCACTCTACTTATGAACTGACTCGCCTTTTCTCGCACTGGGTGTCCATGTGAGTCCGACGCCGACCTTTACGACGGCCCTTCATGTGGCCAGCCCGTTGGATACCCTCGAACCCTGTTCCCATGATTTCTCCCATTCTTTACCGAGAATCAAGCTCGATGTCCCCCGGAAAAGTATTGCTTGCCAGACTCCTCTCCGGGGCTAGGTGAGCGTATCCCGGCTCACCCTCGATTCTCGTCGCTCCGAGGGCCGAGGTGGCCGCTTCTTCCGAGGGGTGGTGTTACGGCCTTCCGGCTTGTCGTGCTTCCCGCGGCGCTGCATCCGCCTGGGAGTTGCTCCACTCCTTCTATCAAGCGCCGTCAGGACTGAGCCTCCACCTCGTCCCCGTGTCACCCAGACTGCTCTACGCGCTCCGAGGCTCAAGCATCCACCCCACCAGCCTGCCTCGTGATCTGGGAGGATCGGGCGCGGTTCCCGCCAGGTTTCTGCTGATACCATCAAGCATCGAGAGGTTAGCTTATTTGTAAAGGAACCGTTGTTCCTACTGCACGGCGCCAACTGATGATGCATGCCTTTTTCAACCTAATCGGATGGAGCTGAATCGCTTAGGCAGAATCGAACCGCCACGGGCCGTCCATTGGCTCTAGATGTCGCGCCTTGCAAAACAAGAAACAAAGGGGATCGCTGGGCTCGCCTGCCGCCACCCGATGCCTGCTGAATTCTTCCATGGAGAAAAAGATCAACGGATTAGGAGGGCTAATGTTCTCGGCGACCTTCACCAATGGGGCGGTTTGCATTTATAGTATATGTTTTTCCCAATCGATGATGATAGTGATTCTCCTCATTGATGGGGGATTTTCTCGCCTTATCACAAGGTCGATTAATATGGGATAACAGGAGTAGTTATCGAGAATTATCTTATTTCCCTTGTTAGTGAGATTTACTTGATTTGCTTAATATGAGCTTTTTTGGCTATCCGTGTTATCGTCTCGGGGCGTAATGAACTGGCTCTGCCAGCTCTGCACAGAGCCCGGCGTTTACCGAGCCCCGCCTACTTTGGCTTCGTGCATGGGCCTCGCGTGCCTATTTTTAAACCCAATCAATTAAAAAAACACCCGTAATGAAAATGACTACTTATCTATTTTATAAGTAAAGGGGAATTAGTTTACAACCTTATCTAGAAAGAGGATAAGAAAAAAATTTACTCCTAACAAGAAGGAAAATTTTATATAAGTAAATTATCTTATTCACAAAAATAGTAAATTATCAGGATGATAAAAAATTCAATTCGTTTTATATTAAACAAATAAAATTTGTAGGGTAAAGTTTTGAAGAATTTTAATTGAAAATTTTATTTTAAACTTTATTAAGAACCTTTTTACATTTGTTGAAACAAAAAATAGTAATAATAAATTTTAATATATATATATATATATATATTACCATTATTAGTACATTTATTTTATCAAAAAGAACATTTTCTAAACATTTATTTTGTTAAGACCAAAATATTAAACTATTATTAAAAAAAAAGTACAAATCTGGATTTTTGGTATTTATTTACTTTAATAGGTTAAATTTCACTTATTACTTTATTTGCAAAATATCAAGTTCTTATTCAATGAATGAGATTTTTAAATCTATTCCAAGACAAATTTATTTGGGAGAAAATAAAATTTTATATCAAATAAGATTTCCATAATTATTAAAACAAAAGGAGAAATTATATTCAACTTTGTTATTCAATTGATTGATGTCAGCATGATTAAAGAGACTAAGGTGGTGTTTGTTTTTTGACTTAATGCTGAAAGCTGAATAGCTTTACGCATAAGCTGTTGGTTTTTTAAAATTTTCATGACTTATTGCTGAAATTTTAAAAAAAAGTTATGTATAGAAAAAGTGAAAATATTTGGCTTTTTCTATTCAGAAAAATTCATTTTCCACTAAAACAAGAAAAACTCCATCGTTACCTAACAAGGAGAAGGGCTAGCAATACACACTACTGTGGGTACCATGACTTTTTAAGCCCAGACCCACTACTTAATAGGCCCGACGTCTGCATAGGCCCACCGCTTGGCCCACCTCATGAAGTGGCCCAAGACGGCCCACTGTATTAAAACCACACGGGAACCCACCAGACGGTGCAGTCCTAGAACCCGTCTGGGATCCCGAGTCCCCCTAGCCGGCAATCTCACCGCATATGGGAAAATACGTAAAGTAGATATCTATCCCTGAATTTCCTAATTTCTAAATCCTTTATTTGGAAGGATAATATTTGATAAGGGAAAAACATATTTTATCCCTTATTTCTCAAAAGGATAATCCTTTATAAGGAAAAAACAGATTTTATCTCTTAAAAGGATAATCCCTTATAAGGGAAAACAGATTTTATCCCTTAAAAGGATAATCCTGAATAAGGAAAAACAGATCTTATTCCTAAAATAAGAATGGAGATTTGGGAAGCGAGCCTTATAAATTGGGAAGATCCCCCACATGGTGAGGTATGCAATTCCGACTATCTCAACCTACTTCTTCTTCCTCTCCATATTGCCGACTGACCATTGAGAGGCGCGCCATTAACCGTCGTCAGACGCTCTCTTTTGCGTTCACATTACAAGCAAATGATGTCTCCTGGAGATTAGACGAACAAATTGCAACAACAATTGGCGCCCGCCCTCGTGGGAACTTCCTTAACAAAAGCTACTGACGATTGGCAAGAGTTTGCTCCAACGGCCGTCCAATGTACCCTTCGTCACCCGGAGCTTGGGCCATCCCCATTCCTATCCGATTCGTCGGGGCACGCGTCATGCAACCCAAAGTGGATCCGGCCGCGACAACAATTCCTTTCTCCATGGGCGTCAAGGCATGGAGAGAAAGCAGGAGGAACAGGCAAGAAATATCAAGGAGTTGAAAAGTCATGTTGAACGCCCACACCGAGATAATGACTAGTTGCGGACTCGGATTGGAGAAAGCCGCAAACCTGGAAGACATATAATCAATAAAGCTTCCTTTAAAGTATTCTCTATCAATCTTTGCAATAGAGCATTTACAAAGTCCGGATGGCACTACATGACCTGTCTGGCCTAGTATGGTTAATGCCCAGCTGCTTAGAATAAAGTCTGGATGGCGCTACATGACCCGTCCGACCCAGTATGGTTAATGCCCAACTGGCTCAAAATAAAGTCCGGATGGCGCTACATGACCTATTCGGCCCAGTATGGTTAATGCCCAACTGGTTCAGAATAAAGTCCGGATGGCGCTACATGACTTATCCAACCAAGTATGGTTAATGCCTAGTCAAGCCCGTGACTAAAGTCCGATGCGCCATGACCGTCCTACCAATATGGTTAATACGCCCAACCGCCCAATAAAGTCCGACGGGCGCCATGACAGTCAAGCTCTAGTATGGTTGATGCCTAATCGGGTTCATTACTAAGCCCGCAGGTCGGAGGTCCTGCTGTGTACATAAAAGACCAAACTTCTGGCTCTAAGCCGTCTGACACTTTCTAAAGGCCAGACTTGTGGCTCTGTCAGTCAAGTAATCTTCAAAAGACCGTGACTTGTGGCTCTAAGCCATTCGGGCATCTTTTTTAATGCCGCACTGCCTGCTTGGCCCCAAGACTTCTTAATGTCGAATCGCTCTAGTCACCCACACTTTCAAAGACCGCACTTTCGCTCTAAACCGCCTGGACACTTTCACGCCGCACTGCCTAATCCGTCCGCACCCCTAATGCCGACTCGCCTCTGGGTCGCCTAGAACTTCAAAAGACTATACTTCCGCTTTAAGCCTTCCGCACTTTCTAATGCCGACTTCCGGCCCAAGCCGCCTAACACTTCCTTAATGCCACTTGCTCGAAGCCGTCAGCACCTTTCAAAAGACCCGACTCGGCCCCACGCCGTCCGCAATTTCTCAAAGTCCATCATTTAAACTCCTAGCCCATCACGCATGTTTAAACATAACAATGGCTTCCTCAGCCTCGCCTTCTTCACCACTGGGGCAAGCCGTGAGTCTTTTCCTCAAAGGTGAATAATCAAAGTCGGACAAAAAGCTAACTAAGGCCCTTCACGATCTCATTGAGGCTATCGAAGCTAACCCCGCTTGGGAAGAGCTACCCGAGATCGACTTTAAAAGGTTAACGAGAACGAAATGTTCGCCCCTAACAACCTCTCCTGGTAACGGATGGGGTATGACGGGGCTATATATGATAGCCTGAGCCTAACTCGCGAAGTTCTTCATCGACAGGAGCTCACAAGGCCCTCTCTAGCGATCTCAAGTAATCGACCGATGTCGTAGAAACATGCGGTTCACACGTGCTTTATATCCAAACACAAGTTCAATGCACGCATTAATTCTCCCAGTCCCTTCAACTTTCTCCACTCAAGGTTTAAAAGCACCGTATTTTTCCCGACTGAAGAAGTATCAACCTTCAACTGAGAAAAAGGGGGCATTGTGGGGACCATGGCTTTAGGCCTGCACTACCACTAATAGGCCCGACGCCCCGTATAGGCCCATCTCTCGCTCCGCTCATGAAGCGCTCCAAGGCGCTCTATCAGATAAACCATGGGAACCCACTAGATCTGGCAGGGCTTCAGAATCTCACCGATCCCCAGTCCCCCTCAATGCCATCTTACCGCATATGGGAAATTTGTTATGGGAAAATACGTAAAGTAGATATTTATCTCTGAATTTCCTAATTTTTAAATCCTTTATTTGGAAGGATAATATTTGATACGGGAAAAATAGATTTTATCCCTTATTTCTCAAAAGGATAATCCTTTATAAGGAAAAACAGATTTTATCCCTTAAAAGGATAACCCTTTATAAGGGAAAACCGATTTTATCCCTTAAAAGGATAATCCTTAATAAGGAAAAACAGATCTTATTCCTAAAATAAGAACGGAGATTTGGGAAGCGAGCCCTATAAATTGGGAAGATTCTCACATGTAGGCGAGGTGGCATGCACTCGACTATCTCAACCTCCTTTTTCTTCCTCTCCATATTGCTGACTTAATCATCGGAGGATGGTCACACAATGGCTGCCGGATCGCCCTTTTGCAGGCTCCACATTGGCGCAATTTGATGCCCTGAGATTAGACTGAATAAATTGTAACAACACCGCGCCGTCCTCGTGGGACCTCAACAAAAAGTTTCGGGCCGACGACTGTTGTTTTAGCAACAATGGTTATGCGTGAGTCTCACCCGGAGCTCAAGCCAATCCTCATCTCCGTATCCGACTGCTGTCCGGGTAGTCGTAATGTCCAACCCAGCTGATCCGGGCCACTGTAATAAAATTCCTCCACAGAAGGCCAAAGTACATGGAGAAAGCAATAGGAACAGGCAAGAAAGATCAAGGAGTTGCAAAGTCATGTTGAACGCCCACAGCGAGATAATGACTAGTTGCACTCCGGGACAGAAAACCGCAACCCGAAGAGGTATAATTAATAAAGCTTCCTTTTTTAAAGTATTCTATCAATCTTGTAATAGCACATTTACAAAGTCCCATGACGCTGAGCATGATTCCGTCCCGCCCAAAGATGGTTACTACACAACTGGTCGTAATAAAGTTTGATGGCGCTTACATGACTTGTCCCGCCGCATGGTTAATGCCCACTGGCCTTAATAAAGTTCGATGGCGCTACATGACCCGTCCTACTTCAAGATGGCACGCCCACCAAGCTCAGACTAAAGTCCTGACGGCGCCACGACCCATCCGACCTAGTTACACCCACCGCTCATACTAAAGTCCTGATGGTGCTACATGACCCGTTCGGCCTCAGTATACACGCCCACTAGTCTCGTAATAAAGTCCCGATGGCTACATGACCCATCCACCCAATATGGCTGATGCCCAACTGGTTAATTACTAAGCTCGGGTAAGGTTGATGTCCTACGGGTACATAAAATACTAGACTTCTGGCTCTAAGTCGTCTAACACTTTCTAAAGGTCAGACTTGTGGCTCTAAGCCGTCTAGCAAGCACTTCAAAAGACCACTCGCTCTATCGCCCTGGCACTTTCTAATGCCCGACTCTATAGCTCTAAGCCGTCCCGGCGCTTCAAAAGACAAGACTTCTGATTCTAAGCTGTCTAGCACTTTCTTAATGCCAGACCTTTGGCTCTAATCCGTCTGGCACTTCCTTAATGCCAGACTAATGGCTCTAAGCCGTCTGGAACTTTCAAATAACCAGACTTCTGGCTCTAAGTCGTCTGGCACTAAGCCGTCTGACACTTTCTTAATGCTAGTTTCTAGTTCAAGCCATCTGCACTTCCTAATGCCGACTTCCGGGCTTTAGTCGCTTTAGCACCCAAAAGACCCGACTCTCCTGGCCCCACGCCGTCCGCAATTTCAAAAGTCCATCATTTAGATTCCTAGGTTCACGCGCATGTTTAAACACATCAATGGCTCTCAAATTTCAGCCTTCTTCTCTTCACCACTGGGGGGGCAGTCGTGAGTCTTTTCCTCAAAGGTGACTGATCAGCCGGGACGGGTTAACTGGAAGGCCCTCACGATCTCCGGCTTGAGGCTCGAGCCACCCCGCTTGGGAAGAGCTTACCTGAGATTGACTCAAGATCAACAAGGACAAATGTTCACCCCTAAACAACCTATCCCGCCACCTGACGGGGTATGACGGGGCCATACAAGGATGTGGCTGCAGCCTAACTCCCGCGAGTCTTTCACCGACAAGAGGAGCCTGCAGCTCCCCTCCCTAAGTGATATTGAGCGCTTGGATCGATGTTGAGAACATGTCTACACGTGCTTTATATCCAAACACACGCTCAATGCATGCATTAATTTCCTCCCAAATTCCTTCAACTTTCTCCACTCAAGGTTTCTGTGTTAACTGCATTTTTCCCCGACTCGAAGAAGTATCAACCTTTAGCCAGGAAAGGGGGCATTGTGGGTACCATGGCTTTTTAGGCCTAGGCCCACTCACTCATGTGCCCGATAACCGCAGATAGCCCACCAACGGCCCGCCTCATGAAGCCGCCTCCAAGGTGGCCTAATTATATTAAAACCACACGGGAACCCACCATACAGTGTAGTCCTAGAACCCGTCTGGGATCCCGAGTCCCCCTAGCCAACCATCTCACCGCATATGGGAAATTTTTTATGGGAAAATACGTAAAGTAGATATTTATCCCTGAATTTCCTAATTTCTAAATCCTTTATTTGGAAGGATAATATATGATAAGGGAAAAACAAATTTCATCCCTTATTTCTCAAAAGGATAATCCTTTATAAGGAAAAACATATTTTATCCCTTAAAAGGATAATCCTTTACAAGGGAAAACAGATTTTATCCCTTAAAAGGATAATCCTTAATAAGGAAAAGCAGATTCATCTTGTAAAATAACTGATATTCGGGGAAGCGAGCCCATAAACTGGGAAGATCCCCACATGGTGAGGTGCACTCAACTGTCCCTCAACCTCCTTCTTCCATACTCGCCACACTTAACTCATCTTTGAGGCGCCAACAAGAGCCTGTTCTGATTCACCTTTCAAACACATCATGAGTTTATGCTCCATCATCAACAAGTTCGGAAAATACCACAACGTGGCATCAGGGTACCATGGCTTATTAGGCCCAGACCCACTATTCAATAGGCCTGACGTCTGCATAGGCTCACTGCCTGGCCCGCCTCATGAAGCGGTCCAAGGCGGCTCACTGATTCGCATGTAAACGTGTAGCTAGGCAGCTTTCGAACCAACAAAATTTATAAACCTAAACCTTCTACTGCTATAGCCTAGCTACTGCAGTGTAGTGGCTCTAGGGTCGAACTCAAGGATGGGTTTTCTTCGCACAAATGATTTACAGTGAGCTCAAAAAGGTGAATTTCAGTTTGGATTTTTGGGTTTGATAAAAACAGTAGTGTATGGTGGTTTGCAAGCTGAAAATAAAACGAAGAAAAATAAGAAAAAATAACTCCTCAAGCATCGGGTTACTAGGTTGAGGTCCTAAGGTAAATGAGAGGTTCTCGGCTCCTTTTCCTCGCATTGGGGAGGATGACCTATAGTCATTTCCCGAATCGATCTTCATTTGGCTTTTAAAATCTGAACCCTAACAATTTTCCTTTGAAACAAAAGCATTTATCAGCATAAATGCTCCCTGACAAAGGAAAATGTCCCCGATCTACCCTACAAGGACTCATAGAAGACAACTAACGGAATGTTAGTGAATCTAGCAATAAGCATCCACTGAACCCAAAAAGATTGCCAAATACTGGTCAATCAAGGCATCTCAAGAGGATTTAAACCTAGATTTAAAGATAGAAACATAAATGCTAATAACTACTTGCGTTAAAAACAAGGGAACCAAAATTTTACCTCAATTCCAAAGCCCAATAGCCCTCCTCTTCAAGGATGAAGGGGTTTTAACCAACCATCCCTTGAGTTGTCATCCTCAAGGGGTGTTTGGCAGTCGAGAAAATGAAAGAAAATGAAAGAAAAGGGGAGAAAATAAAAGAAGCGAGAAAAACTGGCTATGCGAGCCAAAAATTTATTCACTGGACAAAAAGTCTCCCTTTTACAGTGTGTACAAATGGCTTATATAGCCACCAAGACAAGCAAAATTACCAAATTACATTAACTATCACTATTACATAGAGGGTAAAATGGGAAGCAAACAAAAAAGTGACAAAAGAGTCAAAAAGGAAAAAGGCGCAAGAAAGTGAACATTGGCATTGGGTGAATGTTGGTAGAGGTGAACAGCAAAGAATAGGGAGGCACTTTGCAACCTCATAAATTTTGCGTGTTAAAATTTCTCGCAGCCTCTCGTAAAATTTCGTACGCTCCAATTTCCATGCTTTTTTGCGGCTTCTTCCTTCTCGGGCTCGACCCGCAATGCCTAGTTCGACTCGAATTCTTCGTGCTTGATCGACTCAACAATTTTGGCATACTAAAAACTACAAAATTAGCCATTAAATGCCATCGTAGAATAATCCTGGACCTTAATGTGCAACCGTTAATTTCACGATTAGTACACAAAAGTGCTCCAAACCTAACAAAATGTGGTTCAAAATAGCACTTTTTGAGCACTAATCACACCCCCAACCTACACATTGCTAGTCCCTTAGCAAGGAAAGAAAGAGAGAACAATAAATAAAAAAAATCAAAATTATGTTCACAAAAATGATATTTCAAAAAGGTTGTGAATAAGTAATGCCTAACCCTTGATGAGAATCACTAAACCCTCGCCTAACTATTCCCGAGAGAATGAATGCCATACATCATCAAGTTTCAAAAGAGTATCCAGCTCAAGGGAATCGACCTGAAACTTCCCCCAAAATCTAAATGTTTATATGATTAGTTTTTAACAATAAACTGCCAAACTGCTCTCTCCCCCTAACCAAGCTACTGCCAAGACCTAGAACATTGACCAACCTAAATAAATCTGGCTCCACTCTTATTCCACACTTATTTTCGTGTTGTAGCACCATGCTGAGGAATCGACCTCACCAAAGTCCATGTGATGGGGATCCACCGATGACTCCCAACCAATTAAGGCTTAGGGCATTAAGTCATAAGGATCTTTCGACCACTAATTCTTCAGGTTTCACCCCGGACTCCGAATGATTTCGAAACTCCAGCACCTACAACTTGCTAAACCTCACCCATCCATCCATGTAGTGAGCACAAAGTCTAAGTGGACTCCCAAACTGCCGGCTTAGTGTGAACCTGGCTTTAAAGACTTTCGCCATATACCCCTTAGACCGTGCTCGGGAGTTTCAAGGCAAAGTGTTGCAATTTTCTTCTTTTTCTTTTTCTTTTCCTTTTTCTTTTTGTTTTTATTTTTCTCTTATTTTTATTTTGGAGAACACATTGACCTTCTTTTCATGGGGGTCCTTAACCTATTACAGGTGGTCAACGAAACTAGGGTAGGTTTTGCAAAGTCAGGGGGCTAGGCAGTTTCTTAGCTTATTGAAGAAAACTGATATGCACTGTGTGTGGTTAGCTAAAGGTGGAAGAAGGCTGAAAACCATGACACTTCAACTGATCATCTACTTAATCAAGCATGGAACTAATCTAACATCAATAGCATTGGGCAGTGTTTCAATTTTTTCAAACTGCAGGCTAGGCAAAACACAAAAAAAAATGGGCGTAATTTTTGAAAACTGCAAGTGCAAGCTGTAAAGTGTGTATTATATAAAAAAAATGACTATATTTTCAGCTTTTCAAAAACAAACTAACAACTTCACAAACAAAACAAACAACTATACAAAAGGAAACTAAATAGAAAGTCATTAAACTTAACAAAATAGGTTTTCTCAAAATGGAAACAAACACAAAATAAATGCCACTTCCTTCGCTAACTCTCCCCCAACCAAATGTCTCATTGTCCGCAATGGGGCTTGGATTGGAAATTTAGGGAAGGAAGTGCTACCTCCTTGATGAGATGTACTCGTTTTTGGATAGGAGACTTTGCAAGCTTTCCACCGAGACCTTATTCACTCAGTTTGGGCTTCAAATGAACAAGTTGGAAGAAGAAAAGAGAGGGAAAAAGTGACCAGTTTGAACATTTTGAAAATTACACCTTTATCGTACCCCAAAAGTGTTTTTCCGCTATATTTAGATTCTACACTCTCTGCTTCTAACAACCTCTAGTCTAACCCCATACATGCAATATATATATATATATATATATATATATATATATATATATATATATATATATATTTGCATAGAAACATATTGATTTTTGAAAATTTTTTTTTAATTAAATAATAATAATAATAAAAAATATAATAAAATAAAAGGAAAAAAGTTACACTGTGCTGGGTGGTTGCGAAAATTCGCAAGGTTGCGAAATTTTCTGGGTTTTACTGGTGAGCTTCTGGACCTCCCCTGCAAAAAAAACACATAAAAAAAATTTAAAAAAAATGCATAAAATTGAAAAATAATCTAAAAACAAAGATTAATTTAAAATTAGAGAAAATCTAAAAAGAAAAATTAAATAAATCAAAATAAAATAAAATAAAACAAGAAAATCAAAACAAAAAGTGGGGGAGACTGAGTCTCTAAACCGCTTCTCAAGCCTTGGAGGTCACTAAACTGAAGCGGAGCTTCAGAGAAATGCCGAGGTCCGTGTGCTCCAAATTTAAACCAAAGACCCAAACCATTCAAGCAGCCATGCAAGATGAAAGAAATTGTCAATGTCTGGTTTAGTGGCAAAGTTCGAACACAGCTACCAACTCCTAAAGCTTCAGGCGCAACGCGTTGAGATGGGATGGCCTTAGCAAGAGGTGTGCTCTGTGTCGAATCGTGTCAGAGCGGCACAGGATGTGCACCGGGTCAAGACAAGGCAGCTGGCTATTTGGTGGTTTGCAGTGGGCTTTTGGGGCTCTTCCCCTGCTTCCTTTCCACTACCTTCCTCACTAATCAAGGGGAGGATTTCTTTTCTCCTCCATGGCCCAAAGACAACACATAATTGTGCTTTCCTCGTGGAGCTTCACCGGTTCCTCTTTCAATTCCTCCTGAAGCTACAATTGAGCCTGTTCACCCAAAATAGTGTCAATCAGACACTCTTCCTCCATATTCTCTTCCTCTTGATGATCATGTTGATTGGTGAGCCTTGAAATTGATTTCTGTAGGTTATCAAATTTCTGATCAATTTCGCTTTGAAGTCCACCAATTCTCTTGTCCAGAGAGCTCTCCACTATGTCACTTTTCCCCTCCATTGTGTCAATTTTTTGATTGGCCCTTATCTAATGCTTCCGTCCCTTTCATAAAAAGTATCCACCATTCTGCTCAATTTTATTGCTTGCTCAATCAAGAGGATAACTGGGGTTGTGGTGGCCGAGGAGTTCAAGCATAATGTGGAGGAGCAGAGGTGTGGCATTATGGAGGTCTTGATTTCATGAGAATGGTGGTTTCTAACTATGGTTGTAAGTACGCCATATGGTATTAGTTGGAGGACGGTAAAAGGGTGCATCACCCATGGAGGGTTTCTGGTCTCATGGACCTATATGCACAGTGTGGATCTCTCCATCGATACTGACTATGATGCTCTTCATATGGGGGTTCCATTTAATTACAATTCAAGCCCACTGGAACATGCACCCCTGCAGCAAGAATAGGGCAAGCACATGACAACAGGGAAACAATCCTACTTTTTTTTTTTATTTTTAACAGTGAAATGAAACTAAAAAAAACTGACTATAAAATACCAAAAAGGATGATAGCGAAATTCACTTAACTTGTGATTTAGATCACATGTTCAATGCAATTCATCAAATGCACTAAGGCACTATCCCCGGCAACAGTGCCATTTGATTCGCACGTAAATGTGTAGCTAGGCAGCTTCCGAACCAACAAAATTTATAAACCTAAACCTTCTACTGCTGTAGCCTAGCTACCGCAAAGATGTTCGGGCTTCTAGTATTTAACTCAGGGATGGGTTTTCTTCTCGCACAATGATTTATAGTGAGCTCAAAAAGGTGAATTCCAGTTTTGATTTTTGGGTTTGATAAAAACAGTAGTGTATGGTGGTTTGCAAGCCGAAAATAAAATGAAGAAAAATAAGAAAAAGAACTCCTACATCGGGGCCACCAGTCGAGGTCCCAAGGTAAATGAGAGGTTCTCAGGTCCTTTATCTCGCGTTGGGGAGGATGACCTATAATCATTTCCCGAACCGGATCTTCATTTGGATTTTAAAATATGAGCCCTAACAATTTTCCTTTTGAAACAAAGCATTTATTGAGCATAAATGCTCCTGAACAGTGAAAACATGTCCCCTGATCTACCTTACAGTGACTCATAGAAGACAACTAACCGAATCTCAGTGAATCTAGCAATAAGCATCCACTGAACCCAAAAAGATTGCCAAATACTGGTCAATCAAGGCATCTCAAGAGGATTTAAACCTAGATTTAAAGATAGAAACATAAATGCTAATAACTGCTTGCGTTAAAAATAAGAGAACAAAAATTTTACCTCAATTCCAAAGCCTAATAGCCCTCCTCTTCAAGGATGAAGGGGTTTTAGCTAACCATCACTTGAGTTGTCATCCTCAAGGGGTGTTTGGCAGTCGAGAAAATGAAAGAAAATGGGAGAAAATAAAAGCAGCGAGAAAAACAGTCGCGGCACTCAAAATTTATTCACTGACAAAAAGTCTCCTTTATTGTGCTGTGTACAAAATGGCTTATATAGCCACCAAGACAAGCAAAAATTACCAAATTACATGAACTATCACTATTACATAAAGGGTAAAATGCAGGAAGCAAACCAAAAGTGACAAAAGAGTCAAAAGGAAAAGGCGCTGTGAGTGAACAAAGGCATGAGGTGAACAAGTATGCCAGTGAGGCAATTCTCAAGAACTCCGCAAAATTTTATGCTCTTTCTTCCTCTCGGTTTCTCGATCCGCACGCCGAAGTTCGACTAATTTTCGTGCTTGATCGACCAACAATTTCAAGATAAATAACTTGCAAAAGCTACAAAAATTAGCCACAAAATGCAATCACCAGAATAATGAGGACCTTAATGTGAAAATCGAAGACACGCCGACAAGATTAACACAAAAAAGTGATCAAACCGCGAATAAAACAAATTCAAAAAACAGTACTTTTGAGCACTAACTACCCACTCAGATTAAAAAACCACACGGAACCCACTGCATGCTAGAATCCTAACCCGTCTCTGGGATCCCCAGTCCCTCCAAATTTACCATCTCACCGCATACAAGGGAAATTTGTTATGGGAAAATACATAAAGATATTTATCCTTTGAATCTCCTAATTTCTAAACTTTATTTGAAGGATAATATTTGATAAGGGAAAAATTATTATTTTATCCCTTATTTCTCAAAAGGATCCTTTATAAGGAAAAACAGATTTTATCCCTTAAAAGAATAATCCTTTATAAGGGAAAATAGATTTTATCCCTTAAAAGGATAATCCTTAATAAGGAAAAATAGATCTTATTCTAAAATAAGAATGGAGATTTTGAAACCGAGCCCTATAAATTGGGAAGATCCCCCACATGGTGAGGTATGCAATTCCGACTATCTCAACCTTCTTCTTCTTACTCTCCATATTGCTGACTTAATCATTGGAAAGGCGATCGACACGACCAGGCCGACGCCTTTTGCGTTCACATTGCGTGAGTCGATGTCCCTGAGATCGACTCTTAACAAATTGGTAACAACAACTACTAGGGATGACAACGGGAGGGTTTGGCACAAGGTAGCCCCATCCTGACCCGGCTCGTTTATTCTTTTCAATTCGCAAACTTGTCTCATTTAAAAAATTAAACGGGGCGAGGCAGGGATGAGCAAATTCCCAAACCAGTCCCGTTTACATTTGATTTTTATTTTTTATTTTTTAGTTTTTATTTTTTTATATTTGCTTTTTTATTTTTATTATATTAAAATTAATATATTTCATAAAAAATAAAAATATTATGAATTTTTATAAATTATTTATTAAAAAACATTCTAATTATTATTATTTATATTAAAGTATAAAATAAAATAATAAAAATTATTTTTAAAATATAATTGAGGCGGTGCGGGAGTAACAATACCTGCTAAAAACCCGATTACAATTAAACTAAACTCGTCTCATTAAGAGCGAGGCGGGACGAGAACCTGAATAATCTGTCCCGTTGCTATCCTTACTCGCTACCCAATATTAAAAAATAAACAACTTAATACTTAATGCTATTAAGTACTATTCAGCATTAAGCTCAAAAAATGTTCTATTCAACATTAAGTAAAAAAAACAAACACCACCTAAGAGAGTATAGTTTTTTCTATTAATAAACACATGTTTACAAAAATGATTTGATTGTTTATTTTATTGAAGAAATATTTATATTAAAAAAAAAAAACTTCCTATTGACTTCTTTTTTAAAAAAAAAAAGAAAGAAGAAATTTTATTAAAACTTAAAAGAAAAGAAAAAAAATATTCAAAATTTTCATTTATGAAAGAGGTTCTAGATTTACTATTTGCTTTTAAGGCTAGATTTTATGTAAAATAGCTTATCCAATTTTATTTACGAAAATAATTCACCAATGTCTAATATCCCAACCATTTAATTATGTGCTCACTATTTTCATTTTATTTATTAGAAATAAAATTAAAAAAAATCCTCCACCAAAGTTGGAATCAAACCATGTTCTTTTATTTTAATAAAATAAGTCAAAATCAAAGTGTTTTTATTTTCAGCATTCGAAGATTTAAAATATATATATATATATATATATATATATATATATATATATATATATATATATATATATATATATATATATATATATATATATATATAATTATATAAATAATAAAAAATATATTTTTCTATCATTTCTTGTTTACCAAAAAGATGAAAAATAAATTATTTTTATTTATTTGAAGATAAGATTATTTGTATAAAAAAATTAGCAAAATTGTGATGTATGTTTTAGTTGTCTGATTGAGCCGATAAGGGGGTGTAATGTGAGTTGTCTCAAGGTTGGTACACTGGTTGGTCATATTCGGAAAAATCCGATTCTTGAGAGGGTTTTCTGAAGATTAGAGCCTGATATGATGTGGGATGGATAAGGCATGACAGAAGGCAATATTGGGTAGTTCAAATCTTCCATATTTGATCATATTTGATGATTTTCTATGGGAGGTAAGTATTGCTCAATGCTAAATATAGAAGGAAATCCGTTGACTTGATTGATGGGCTTTCTATGGAAGACATATATTTAGTTGGCTTGATTGAGCCATAATAGGAAACATGTAATCCATAATATCATGGTTTGATTTCCTAGGAGGATAAATAAGGGACACGTTTTGATGCAAAGTCACCACAAAAATGTAAAAGCACGTGCGTTAGCGTGGTTGTGGGGGTTACCACTGCAGGTATTACCAATTTATCTCATTGTCGGGAGGTTTTTAAACATCTTACAAGGATATTGTTCGGGCGGCGGAAGTCTAGATGATGTTTGGGGAATGAGGGGATCTCATTCTATGTTTCACTATGGGAGAATTAGGTGAAGGCGGCGTTAGAGAAAGGGGGAGCCTTGTCTCATATAAGACCAATTGTAACATAATTGATATATAGTGAAATCCTTCTCATCTGGGCTCAGCCCTGCGGACGTAGGCTAGGCCAAACCACGAAACCAATTTCTTGTGTCCCTATATATATGCTAATTTATTTTCGTGCCTTTTTATTTTTGTTAGAATTTAAATATTATTCCCACTAAATACTGTAATGGACACTTGAATACCGAATCGGACCGAAAACCGAACCGAAATTATCCCGAACTGAAAATACCGTTGACTTTTTGACTTTATCCGAACCGAACCGTACCGGAAAAATTTTTTGGTACGGTTTTGGATCTTACATGTTATCCATACCGAGAACCGTACCGAACTGTACCGAACTGAAGAACCGAAATTAGAACCGATAATTTTATATATATATATATATATATATATATATATATATATATATATATATATATATATATATATTAGTTTATAGTATTTATCTTTTTTTTAATTAATAGTTGATATTTATATTGTTATGTTTATAATTGTATTTATAATTTATAATTTATAATATTAAATAATTATTTTATAATAGTTAAAATTTTTGTAATATTTAAATTGAATTTTCAGTAATTGAATTAAAAAAATTAAAATAATATAATATACAATTAAAATAATATTTTAACTTAGTCCAAAACTACGTATTGCACTAAAACAAATGTAGCTGGATATTTAAACAAAAGCGCAAACCCTACTTTACCCACTATATCCGCTTCGCCATCATTTTCTTAACTTTTATTTAGCCAGGTCAGCTACTCTCATCAGAGCCTCTCTTGGCCATTCATTTTCTCCACTTTTCTTCTATTTTTCTTTCCCTTTACTAGCACTAACAAGATTGATTTCGGAAGAGCAAAAATCACTCCTCAAGGTTGACATTTGACTACTTTACATGCTCAATTAAGGATATTTTTTCACAAGAAGGTTACCTGATTTGCTTTGAGTCCTAAAACCCTATACACATTTGAGGTAATTTCCCTTCAATATTATTATTTATTTATTTTCGTTATGCATATGAACTAATTATTAATATTTGGTGGATTGATTATATTATGAGGTGATTTTTTTTTTTTAAAGAAAAAATTAAGGATCTTTTGAATGTTCATGAAAAATTATAAATTTGAATGACAATAGTGTTCTCCATTTGAGGATTTTTTTTTTTTTTTTTAAGAAAAAGTTAAGGATCTTTTGAATAAAAATTAAGAATTGATAAAATCGTTTCAATTTTTTTTAAAAAATTAAAAATAAAGATTTTGCTTATATTGTGAGAATGGTTGGATGGACTTGTACATGTGTGTGGATTTTTCTTCTTTTCACTTTGATTTTTGTTCTTCTTTATCATTCATCTAATTATTTTTTATTTTTTCCTTTCCGTAGAAATTGCTATAGTGTTTCATGGCCTCACCCAAACAGAATTTTCTTCTAATTTCGGTGAGTTTTTATTTTTGCATTTTTATATGAAAACATATTATATATTATATATGTTTTTAAATAAATAAATTTTACATATCTTGCATTGCTTATTTTGGCGCCTCGATGAGAATTAGTGGCACCTCAACAAAGTAAGAGAAAAGCAATTTCCAAAGGATGGAAGAGATCAAATGCCACCACCACCTTCAAGAGAAAAATTTGAATTCCAAGCGAATTTCAGCTTCGCCTAATACACAACCGGTTTAATTTTGTTTCAAATCAAGGTACTCCAAATGAAGGTACTTCACCTACTTCACTACAGGCTAGCAAAAAGCTAGGATCCGAGGTTCGGGGTACATTTTGTCAAACTAAAGGATGACCAAAAGCAATGAGACAGTGGAGGCTAAATGTGTGTATCAGAGTAAGGATTATCTCGCTAATAGCGAGCAGGGGACTCTCGTAGGTTATGGAACATTTGAGGGATACTTGCAAAAAGTTTCCAAATAAAAAAGAATGTTTTGAGGCATACAAGAGTCGAGATAAAATGCAAAAGATATTAAACTTTCAGAAAGTGAATTCGAAAAAAAGTAAATTATCTTGTCGCGCTTTGATCAACAAGCTTATGTAGATGCTTTCTTTAGCTAAAAATGATTATAAAAGATGAATTACCTTTTCTAGCTTGTTGAAGCGGGAAGGGTTTAGAATTTATGCTAGTCTTCCCATGTTTCAAATCCATCTAGGTATACTATTGCTAGAGATTGTTACTATTTGTTTGTTCAAGAAAAAGAAGAAATTGCATGCATTGCTTACGCCTCAATGTCGAGGGTTTCATCACTCACTGATACTTGGACAAGTATCCAAAATGCTTCTTATTTATGCTTGATCAAGCCATTTTATTAATTCGGGATGGAATTTGCATAAAAGAATTCTGAATTTCATGGTAGCTAAGAGTCATAGCGAATTAACATCGGGAATGCTATAGATTTTTGTATGGATGAAACGTGGGGTTTGAACAAAGTTATGTGTATCACTGCTTGATAATGCAAGTTCTAATGACACCGTCGTTTAACAATTAAAGAAAAGTCGACAAAAAAGAATGCTTTGCTTGGGGAAGCTTACATGAGGTGTTTTGCCTATATTCTCCAATTAGTAGTCAAGGATGGCCTCAGTGCCTACTACCTATTAGAGAATTAGAGATGTTGTTAAGTATGCAGGGGGAGTCCACAGAGGCTAGAAATGTTTAAAAGTGTTGTGAATCTAAGAAATATTAAGCTCAAAGATCTTTGCAACAGACCGTCCTACTAGATGGAATTCAACTTATTTGATGTTAGAATCACCGTGGTTTATCAAAAGCCTCGATAAGTTAGAAGATGTTGATAGTAAATTTTTAGGGCGAATTTAAATGATATGCCTAAGGAGGTTGATTTGACAAAAGCGAAATCTTACTAGATTTTGAAAAGGTTTTACGATGTTACTTGTAAGATTTCAAGTTCTTTGTACTCTACTTCCAAATCTGTATTTTCCCCGAAATTATGCGTGTTTTGAAAGATTTGCAAGCTTTTCAAAGTATAAATGACTCAACTTGGCCGAAATGGGTAGAATGATGAGAGAAAAATTTGACAAGTATCGGCTCCATCCAAAAGATGAATGTTATGCTTTATTGTCACAGGTTTGATCCTAGATATAAAATGGACTATTTGCAGCAAAATATAAAAGCTTTTTATTCAAAATGATGCAAATGATTTGGTGACTCCTCGAGTAACTAATTCTTCGAGCATTAATGGATGAGTACAAGGAAATGAGTGCGGGGATGGGGCGGAGCCATTAACCCTTCCAATGACGTGAGAAGATCGTTAGCAATTATGTGCTCTCGGGTCCCACTTAGTATTCTCAAATATATGAATGCTTTTTTATAATAAATTATATTTATTATATGAACGGTTATTTATAATAAATATAATTTATTATATGAATCTGCTATTTATAATAAATATAATTTATTATATGAACAAGCTATTCGATGTAATGGGTTTGCTTTTCGAGTTTTTTTATATACATTTTCGAGAATACGTAACAAGAGAAAAGAAAGAATTTTTCTATTCTTTGGTTTTTTTCTAAAGTGTTCTAAGATCTCAGCTTCACGCCTCGATCTTATCAGGCTCACACACATCCATACCAATTTCGAGGATAGATCCTGAAGATCTGGACACAGGCAGATTGGCCGATCCGTAGATCTGACAAAGGTAGATCGTTGGTTGCGTGTCAGTTGGTCAGATCCTGCCTGTAGATTGGCCGGGTTGGTGGCTGATCTAGAAGTCTAGTTGACTGATCCGCAAATCTACATAGGTAATTTTATTTAATATTGAATTTTAGATACATGTTTAATCATATTTCTGTATCCATGCTCATTGTGGTGTTTTTCCTTCACTGGTATCGAGCATGCTATGATTAGATATGTGTATCTAGGCATTCAATAATGCATGTAATTTTGATGTTGATTTAGTATATGCACTCGCAGGTTCTATTTGTTGTTGGGGATCGCATGATTAGATCTGTTAATTTTATGATTTTTGTTCATGAATGGATGTATTATTTTAATGGTTTCGCTTCTCTAGATCCACGGTAGAGATTTTGATTGTATTAATTTTTTTTGGCTTGTACAGGGAGGCCGGGCCAGCAAGATCGTGCTCGTTTTATTTATTATTTACATTTTTTTAATTAAAAATAGTTGTAATTTTAAATTTCAACCTTGTGAATCCAGACAATCTTCATTATTTGGAAAGCCTGAGAAGATCCGGACATCTATCCGTAACGTGACCACCGTGAAACGTTAGAGGAGGAGGAGAGGCGGCTTTACTGGATCTGGCGGTGTTCGAGACCCGCTACGCGCCACACGCGCCTGAGTTTCGGTCCCCACTGATAGTCTTGGCGCGCAGGGCGTATGAGTCGCTTTGCGCCATCTTCGGGCGGTCACCGTCGTGCGCCGTGGTTCTTCCCGGGCTGTTTTTGATTTGGTGGACTCAAGGACCTACTACCCTTCAAATTAGAACATGTTAGGTTTTAGGGTTTTAATTTATTTTAGTTTTCAGTCTTTATGCCTTTGTAAACTAAAATAATCAGCCCAAGAATCCAGGATATTTCTAATAGTCTAATTTTAATTCTTAGAAAACCATGGATTAGGTTATTTAATTAATGCTTTTGTGAATGGTTTAAATTATATGCTTATAACATGTTTTATGTGATAACATGCTATATAGAATAGGTGGTGCCATATAAATTTGCATCAATGATAATTACATGTGCATAATAATTATTATGATTCTATTATCTAGTTTAATAATTATTATGGAAAATTATTTTATTTTTTGAAATAATTTAGAAAATCCTTATTATTTAAAAATATTGAATGGTGAAGGTTTTACTCAATTTAATTAATTTTAAACCTAAGGGTTTCCATCAGGTCTAATAATAAATGATCATGTGATGCCCCAATCCGATAAACATGGTCGATTTTTATCGATTAGACTCAATTAAATTTCAAAATTTTAATAAGATTGATCGCCCAACGTCAGAATCTTCGACAGCATAATTTTGAAATTAAAACAATGGTTAAAAAACATTCAAACTTAATTTAATTATTACCTCCCAACGAGGCTATGATATTTTTATTATGCCCAAAGTTTTGAAAACAATTAGAGTGAAATGATTATGTATTATCTAGGAAAGTTCTGTCTAAGAAGGGATTTAAGTAGTCCGCTTGTGACTCCCCATCTTTCCTGGGAACCAACTTAGTAGGATACTAATCATTTCATGATCAAATTTAGTTTGTTATAAACATCTTGCCCAACGTAGTTAAGCTTATAATGGAAACCAATAATCATATAATAAATTAAAATAGTTTTGGGATTAACTAAATTTTAAGATTATGTTTATTGTGTAAGATATTACGTTTAATACTAGTGTGTATTTTTTTCTTAAAATGGCATCATTTAACCTTAATTTGCAAATGATTTTGATTCAAAAGCCTATGGATGGAAATAATTATAAAGGAATGGAAAAACCAACCCTCCGTATAGTTTTGCCGATTTTGAAAAACTGAAGTTTGTCCTAACCACACCAAAGCCCAATGAGCCCGCTAGAAGAAATGAAATTCACCAAGTCGAAAAGACTATGAGAACCGACAAGGCAAATATATCATCACGCTATATTCTTGCCGCAGTTGCTAGTCATTTGAAAGGACAGATATTCCCATCTCGAGCGGAGCAATGATCTCGCACTTCCGATAAGATGTTTGCACAATCAAGTTCTTTAAGGCAGTCGCAGCTAGGCTATAATGAACACTAGAATGATCGGGGAAGTGTGAGGGATCATCAGTTCTAAAATGATGTCACATCTCAACTGCCAAGTGTCGGGATGAAGATGGAGCAAAGGTCCCAAAATTGGATTTACATTTCATCCCTACCTGATCAAGCTTTCTTTACTCGCTTAAAGTTAATTATAATATGAACAAGATGGATCTAACTCCTAGCCAGAGTTGATGCATGAACTCAAAGTGCCGAAAGGGCTTTCTGGAAAGTCAGGCTGTTCATAAGGATCGAGGGTTCTACTTTCAAGCCCAAAGGAAACCCTAAGGGCGGGAAAGAATAAGAACAAGGTATGGGTCAGTACCAGCTTACCAAAACCACCGCTATGAAGAAGCCGAAAGGCAAGTGCTTCAAGTGCGATGTATGGGTCACCGGAAGCGTGCACTGCCCCGACAAGCAAAAGCAAGGTATGGGTAATTTAAATGTATGAAGCTTGTTTAGTGGAGAATTATAATGATAAATGGATCATCGACCCAGGAGCCACTAACCATGTCTCTGCTTACTCTTTGCAAAGGGTTCGTATTAAACTAGCTTTGGTTGACAGAATGTAGGTTTTTTGAGGTTCGAAATGGAGAACATGTCTCCTCGCTAGCATTAGGACAAGTAGAATTATTTTTCACAATGATAGGACTTTATGTTTAGTAGATCGTTTATATGTGTAATGGATTTTAAAAGGAATTTAATTTCGTTAGTTGTTTATTTGAACAAGGTTTAATAAAGTGGGAATTAATTTTTATTACAATAAGAACAACTTCATATTTGTAAATTTGATTTGATAGATGGTCTTTGGCTATTTAAGTCCTATGTCCTATGATGTTTTAATTACTGAAATTGTTGATAAGCATGATCACCACAAGAAAAGGAAAGTTTCAAATGAAACGTACCTTGGCATTGCGATTAGGTCATATTAACTTAATAGGATTCATGGTTTGGTAAAAAGTGGGATCTTAACTTCCCTAGACTTTGAACCTATACCAGGATGTGAATCTTGTTTGGAAGGTAAATGACCAAAAGGCCCTTTAAAGCCAAAGGATATCGCGCAACCAAAATCACGGAATTGGTGCATACTGACAGGCGCGGACCAATAAATGTCCAAGCCAGTAGGAGGGTATGAGTATTTTGTCACCTTTGCGCATGACTACTCTCAAGATATGGATATATTTACCTAATGCTACAAAAGTCCGAAACTTCACTAAATTTCGAGAGTATAAGGCTGAGGCGCAGTGCCAAATTAGGACTCCATATCAAAGAGCTTTGGCCCGACCGAGCGGTGAATACCTATCTCGAGCTTAAGTCTTACTGACTCAAGAGGATAGTTTCACAACTATCGCCATCTTGAAACACCTCTAAAGAAATGGAGCTGCGTGCAAAGAAGAAATAGAACTCTTCAGATATGGTGAGGTCAATGCTTAGTTATTCATCTCTACCTCCATATCGCTTAGGATATGCCATAGAAACCGCAATGTATCTTCTCCGAATTTAGTTCCTTCTAAAACTGCCTCCTAAGACACCTACGCACCGTGGAAAGGGCGCAAGCCTAGTTTAAGCCATATCCGAATACGGGTGCTCCTCGCACATGTCTTAAGAAAGGATCCAAATAAGTCGAATCGCGCACGTGAGGTTTGCATGTTTGTCAGCTACCCTAAAGGAAACGAGAGGTGGACTATTTTATAGTCCTTCTGATAAAAAGGTTGCCAGAGCAATTTCAACGCAACTTTTCGGGAGGAAGACTATATACAATTTCAAACCCAAGAGTAAAATACCCTCGAGGAGCTTGATCACCAAGAACAAACTGAACCACTGTTCGTTCTAATACCACCGATTCCATGCAAATGGTTCAAAGAGGGGAAAATAAAATTCGGCAAGGAACAAGCACAGGGAACCAAAGGGAACAAGATCCAATACATGTGGAACTGTAACTTAAGAGCCAAGACAAGAGGAACTAAAGACTTTACGTGTGCCTCTCGTAATAATGAACCACAAATCCAATGGAGTCATCTGTGAGTGGATAGAGGGCGCGGAAGCCCAAGGATATGTCTTCATGAAAGACTTTACTAAGTTATTAAGTATCGATACAAAGGAAGATGATCCCATCAATTACAAAGAAGCACCGAAGATGTGGATGTACAGGAGTGGCAAAGCCATGGACCGTGAAATGGAATCTATGTATTCCAATCTCGCTCCGGTCTCTAGAGGCACTCCAAAGGGGTAAAACCAATAGGGTGTAAGTGGATTTACAAGAGAAAAAAGAGGATCGTATGGGAAGTGTGGAAACCTTTCAAAGCTAGGATTGGTGGCAAAAAGGCTATACCCAAAAGTAGGGATAGATTATGAAGAAACGCCAAAGAGTCATGCTTAAATCTATCCCGATTCTTTTAGTTTAGTTTAGCTTCCTGGACACAGATTTGGCGTATGGATGTCAAACAAATTTTTGTAAATGGCAATTTAAATGAGATGATCGAGATAAAAAGAATCGTAAGGGTTCAAAGCTAAAGGCAAAGAACACATGGTATGTAAGCAAAGGTCCATTTATGGACTTAAGCAAGTATCCAGACATGGAACATCGTGTTTGATCGTGCCATTACTTTTCGTTTTGGCGAAAAGCCCGGCGAACCTTGTGTTTACAAAAGAATCCAAGCACGTAAGGTAGTTTTTCTAAATTTTACGTAGATGACATATTTGTTAATCTGGAACGACAAACAAGTGTTGTCGTGTAAAGATCGGGTTGCATAAACAATGACATATGAAGACTGAGAAGCCAACTATATTCGAATCAAACTTAGTATATTTAGACCTAAGAATAAGTTGTTGGCACTATCTCAAGCCTCTTATATTGGAGTTAAAATTGTCAGCGAATACGAAAATTCCAAAAAGGATCCTACCTTTAGACATGGAATTCATCTTTCTAAGGAGCAATCACCAAAACTCCTGTTGTAAAGAACGATGAGAGGATGACCCAGCTTCATCAGAGGTAGTCCGTATGCCATGTTGAAAATTGCCGATATCCGTTATGCAAAGGAGTCAGAAGCCCCAGATCAATCCGATCCCTACAAGAACACCGGATTGCAAGAAGCATATACTTAAGTATCTAAGGAGAACAAGAGATTATATGCTAGTATATTCCAAAGGGGAGCTTAGAAACCATCGGGTTTCACAGACTTCGACTTCCGCGGATATCGACTCAAGGAAATCTAATTTCCAAGTTACTGCGGTTTGGCACTATACGGTGGAGCCGTCATTGAGGAGCATTAAAATGCACGCGGTGTAGCGCATTCCACCACGTGTCGAACATGCTGTCAGCTCGGTGCTAAGGAAGCCGTATCGCAGTTCATTATGGATCTTCGTGTGATACCAAAGGCAGTCGTCTTATTACCCTTTTGCATCGTGATGTCATGGGGCCGTGAGTACGCTCCAAAGAACCAAGGTATCACAAGAAACAAAAACACATTGAGAGGAAGTACCACTTGATCCGGAGACATCATCGGAGCAGGAGAATACAGTGGTTACCAAATAGCCGAGAAAACCTAGCTTTAATCTTATCTCACAAGTTTCACTGCTCAAGTTTTCGAAAGACATGTGAGATTCTATGGGTGTTAGGAGATTACCGCACTTATTTTAGACTAGTGGGAGTTTTTTTTTTATTCGTAGCTTCAGAAGAAGACAAATAAAATTATTGTATTTTTTCTCGTGTTAATAAAATTTCAATGAGGTATTAATTTCACCTCAGGCACACTAGTATTTTTCAAATATTGAAGTGTCCGCATTAATTATGCAAAGATATGGTCATATGGATACGTCCATGGAAGATATGATCATAAGTTCTCATAATTAATGAATAAGATCACAGCTTATTGAATAAAGTTGGACGCTTTATTTAGACTGCACATTTTATGAAATAATCATTTCGTTATTATAAAATATCAGTGATTATGTTTCAGATTGATAGGACTAAAGAAAGATTTGATTAAAGTTAAATTTTGTGAAAGGAATTAAATCTCAAGTGATATTTGATTATTATTTTTCTCTCAATCCCAGTTTATTTTAAATAGGTAATTGAATAATTATCTACTTCTAATTGTCAATATGTGAGGCCTATTTCACTCGCCACCTAGATGATCTGGGGAACGTGATTGTTTAATTGGACAAGATTTGTGAAATAAACAAAAATGGAAATTGTATGAAATATCCTCTTGATATGTTTTCGGGTACTTGGATGTAATGAAGTCACCGGCCGCGCATTTGATCCATTGTAGAAACCAAATCAAGAGATTAAAATAATTAATTGATCACAGTAAAATCATAATCACTAATTATCGATATTTTACAACGGAGGAAATTAATATATATATCAATATTATTAATTTTGGAGTTCAACTCGGGCCTTTGAAGGAGTGGCACTGACAGATAATTGCTTTCAATTAGTATATTTCTAATTAATAATACGTTGATCCCCGTGCTAGCTCTGTGAAAGTGGCTGAGCTCACGTTAATGGAACTATAGAACACAAAAAGTCGAAGTTACATGGTTTCGGGGCTTGGCGCCAAGTTCAGACTAAGCAAGTGGGAGATTGTTAGCAATTATGTGCTCTCGGGTCCCACTTAGTATTCTCAAATATATGAACGTTTTTTATAATAAATATAATTTATTATATGAACGGTTTTATACAAATATAATTTATTATATGAACGGTTATTTGGTAATAAATATACTTATTATATGAACAGTTATCTTCTGATGTAATGGGTTTTAAGGTTTTCTCTTTGAGCTTTTTTTATATACATTTTTCGAGACATGCACAAGAGAAAAGAAAGAATTTTTCTATTCTTTGGTTTTTTTTCTCTAAGTGTTCTAAGATCTCGCATTTCTACGTCTATCTATTGTGCCCACACACATCCATACCAATTTCGAGGATAGATCTCGAAGATCTGACGGCATTGCCGATCTGTAGACGGGACAAAGGTAGACGTTGGTCATGGCCGCGCTGTGATCCGACTGCATTGTCGGGTTGGTGGTCATCTTAGAAGTCTAGTTGACGGATCTCGCAAATCTAAGCAGGTAATTTTATTTAATATTGAATTCTTAGATACGCTGCATGTTTAATCATATTGCTAGATCCATGCTTCCGCTGTGTGTTTTTCCTTCAAAGATATTTATGGAGGATGAAGCACTAGATGACTATTTTATGTAAAGGAGAAAGAGCAAAGTCCGGTTTCCAGAGGGAGTTGGATTGATATTTTGGTGAACTTCCTAAAAGTATACCCATGACTTTGATCTCTTAAATTGCGGGAAAGCTCACGTCGTTAGATACCCAATATTGTCTAAAGTCACAAGGATGTTTTGGCAATTCAATCTTCTATCGTGGCTCTGTGAGTCCGCCTTAGCACCTGGAGTAATCCTTTAGACAGACAGTAAGTTCTTGACCCTACTACAAAATGAGAGGTACTAATTTGCCTAAGATCGGGTTGAGATCAAGGCAACCTATCCAACTTGGAAGGTTCATTGAAGACTTGGAAAGTTTGAGTCGTATGATTCTTTTATAAATTTGATTGATTTTTTTCTTATGGAATATATTCGATTTTGAAATATATTTTTCTCGTAATTTTACTGTAGAAATCACCAAAGATCCGTGAATCAGAGAGAGTGTTGGTGCCAAGAACGCGTGTTGATTGTTGAACTTCCTTTAGAAATGTAAGAAAATATATATTAAGTTATTTTGGTTCTCGTTTTTATTAAGAAAAAATTAAGTTAGACTTTAAATTATTTTGTTTATTGGTTATTTGAATCCTATTTCCGCTTATAGGAACGAAGAGTCGAGAATCAAGATGTTCATATGAGACGCTAAATTTTCTTGTTGATATTTTTGAAGAATTGTTTTTTTTATATATATATTTTGTTTGTAATTTTGTATTGATGCTCATATGGGACAACTTGAAGTTTTGTATTTTGTTTGTGAATTTTAATATGAAGGACAATTTGCACTCCAACGTATAGGTTCTCAACTTACGTGAATGGAAAGAATACTCTAGCAAATGGCCACTGTAATGGAAAGAATGCGAGCAAATGGCCACGTCCCGTTTGGCATCCTCCATGGAAAAACCGTGACAGTAAGAATTTCCTACAGATAGGTTGCAAAGCATGGTGTCGTGCGCTACTAGAAAAATTAAAATTGATAAATTTTGTTACACCTTTGTTTCTCTATTTTTCTGTATGCTTGTATCTATAGTATGCTTTTTTTTCTTTCCTATTACCATATGGTATGGTGGTCTCGTGACTATCAATTGGTCACTTAGATTTTTTTATGATCATCGACTTTTAGCTTGTCTCAAATGAGAAATTTAAGTCTCTTGTGTTGGCTAATTTTCCTTGGATGCCTTTCTATTTTCTTTGGTTGGTTGATCTACTAAGTCTATCAATAGGGGATAGTGGAGGCAACCGTCCTTTTCTTAAAATTATGCCAGGTTCTCATGGCCGTAATTTCTACAAAGGCCCTTTTTCTTTTGGTATTAATTGACGCTTATCGCACAAAGGGTTATACCGATCGTAGCTAAACTTTTCATGAATAATTTTTCTTTAAAGTTTTAATATTTTTATCCAATATCCGCTCCGCTCTCATTCGATTTGAAATTTTACTAGAACTGAACCGAACCGCTTTTGTCCCGAAATATTTGGACAAACGAATCTGAGATTTTTTTGTGGATCTCGGGACCGGATCAATTTTAAAATCCCGAATATCAACTGATCCGGATATTTGCAAATCCCCGATCCAATCTCGCACCGCACACCCCTAATTCCCACAATGGTCCATAACTTGATGTACCAACTGATGCGCCAACCAGCAGAACATCCTCCATAACAAACAAAATTTTCCCTTTGAATTATTAAAACAAGTTTTCAAATTTATCGAGAATTCGAATTTTAAGAAAAATAATGATTTTGCTTTCTTTACAATTATTAAAAAGTATAGCCCATTTCCTTTACTAAATACATATTTAAAGAAAACTTAAGTAACAAAATCTGAATCTTAGATATATATATATATATATATATATATATATTTCCATTTAATTATTACCGTATTACTATAAAACAAGATTCATTCATTAATAAAAATATTAAAGAAACTAGAAAGCTAAAAAATTATGTATTATTTTATTTACTTAGTGTATTTCGCTTGGAAGATGAGTAAACAAACTAAATAAAAAATATACCGATCAGATTCTATATGTCAATCTCATCCAATCTATATGGAAAGAAACAAAAATTAAGGAAGGAGAAACATACATGTACATCAAAACAAAAAAACAAAAAAATGGAGAGTAGGGTTAATTACTTTTAAGCTTTACAACACCGATTGTTCTTCAAAGCCAATCAATATACATCCAAATGAAAGCTAAAACAAAACAAAATTCCTCTTTGGATGACCACCACCCTACCTTCTTAAAAAAACTCTCCATATATACGCGAGCAACGTCCATCATCGCTACTACCTCAACTCCGCTACCATGTAACACCCTGTGAATTTGTATAGATATAAGTTAGGAAAATAATAACAACAAATTCACATAAAAGATAGGGCTACTTAAATAATAATAATTGCGAATTAGTATACGTGATAAACAAATAAAAATAATAATGACAGGAATTTTTATAGTATAATGCTATGAAACTAATAATGATAATTCAAATTAGTAATTAATTAATTAATTTAATGAAAGAAGGGTAAAAAGGTAATTTTCCTAATAGATACCCCAAGTATAAATTGGAGTAAAAAAAGAAAATCCTTTCAATTTTTCTTTGAATTTCTCTCTGGCTGGTAGAATTCCGCAGGACGACGACTTAGGGATTCAGGTTTGAAGAACAAATTTCTCGTAGGTAAGATCTTCTTTATTTTATTTTCCTTTTCTAGATTTCTTTGATGTGCATTCTTTAATTTTCTTTCGCAGATCAAACTCGGCGTTTCGTATTTGGGACATAATTTCGCTCTTAAAAATAAAAATAAAATGAGGGATTGTGGAAAATATGCTAAATTACTTTATATGAGAATGAGTGTATATTTAAGGATAATTTTTGAAAGAAAATAATAATAAACAAATAAGATAAATTTGAAAGGTCGAATTTTGTATAAATATATGTATTTGATAAGTATTTAAATATATATATGTATTTTTGGCAAGTAAATATTTTATTACTGGGATTGAGAATTTATTTGATATGAATATGATTAGAATAATTATTTAGCAATTATAGGTGCCAAGATTCGTTATCAATACTTGTTGTCAAGTATGATAATTGTTAGGTAAAAAAGGTTAGATGAGTATTGTGTAATATAATTTTTTAAAATATTATTAATATTATTTCTTTTTATAGTAAAGATTTAGTTCCTAGACAGAAGCATAAAATAAATAAATTATTAAAATAAGATCCGAATGAATATGAGTTTTATAAAATTTGTAAAACTACCTAATTCAAATAGTTATCATTTGAATTAGCTTGTCAATATGTTCTTGAGGTGAACAAAAATCATGTTAATATGAATAAACTTTATAAATCACAAATTTTATAAAATATTTAGAAACCCATTAACTTTTATTGCTTATGGATTAAAAATTAAAAATAATATCATTGTTAAGAATATCAAATTAGGAAAGTTTTAAGAATAAATAAAGTAATGATGATAGTTTCTTCCTTTATTACCTTAGAGAAATATTCCATTGAGGTGAAATTCTTCTAATATCTCTTTAAAAGCTGGAAAATTCCTTCGAGGTAAGGGATATTAATGCGCATCTTTAAAAAAATTGTTTGTTTTTACTTCATTTGAGAATGAAAATTGTTTTAACTCACTATATATAATTCGTTTATGAAAAAGTTTTACTTTTTTATTTATTTGATTATCCATGATCTAAAGTTTTGTATGGATTGTACTTTGAGATTTGTTTTGTTTATGAAAGAAAATGCCGAAAGATAATGACGCTTTTGTAATTAACTTTTGAATGAAATATTTGACTCTAAGCATTTCTACTGGCCAACTTAAAATAATAAATGACACTATTCGCCCTCAATGAATGACATAATACCGACCACATTTTCAAAGTGGAATGTAGACTGATCTGAACCCCAGCCTCTGTGGGTTTGTTGGGAGGTTACTAGTACTAGTAGTGTTTGTCCCGTCCACCTTAGCGAACACCTGGCACAATACCACCCATTTGAAAGCGTGACGCCCTATCCCCGTGTGTCCCGCTGACAACCCGTCAACTCACGGAACTGTGGATATCTAAGCCCGACATCACACTCTCGTGTCTCTCATATATGGAGACCGACCTCATAATTTTCTTACAAACCCATTTCTTATAAAATTCACAAGTTCGACGTGACAACTCTTATACACTTTTACATGCCAAAATATATTAAAACTAGATTATTCTAATATAAGAATAGACAAAATTCGCCCCAGCCACAACCCTACTGCAGACTCACTACCGAAGGAGCGCCTCGTCTTCTCGTGCAATTCGAAAGGGGGTCCCACGACTCCGGTGAGCAAAGCCTAGTAGTGATAATCTTCTATGAGGGTTACTCTCCACCTAAGTGCACATGCAATGGTTGCACAGAAAACACACATCCAAGTAAAATGTCTACATGAATGCCGCGTATGAAATGTCATCATGCCCATATCCCGAGTCAATTAATCGACTCCTCACACCTACCTATGCCAGTGTGAACTATCATCATTTCTCCGATGACAACCAACGATTTTCTTTAATCTTTAACATTTTCTACTTACAACCATGCGCCTTGTGGGTAATGATCGTGTCACACCAACAGTTCCATAAACCTAGACACTTTTACTAGCCTTCACCACTCGGGGACTATGTCTCGACCATAATTGATGGGTTCACCCCGGGGAATTCCATCAACTTGCCGATACCCTAGACACATAATTATTCTTTACTCATTTCCTCGAACCAAAGGCGACTCATTCGACTTTGTCCCACTAACCGAGCCCACTTATCAACACCATACGCAGTGTTGATCCACAACCGTGTACCTATGACACTCCATCGAACACCTAACACAGTGTCGATCCTAACCATGCACTCACACCCATGTCATGCGATGTTTTCGTGCACGTGCAATGCAATTATGCCATTGCCTACTTATACCATGCTACATATAAAATGAGAACTATATGTGCACACATACTCATGCATATTCATACATGCATCATTTGGACATTTATATTAAAGTGCATACAATTTCCAAACCATGCTATCCAACATTCCACATATCAAGTTCAAGCATGCACATGCATATTAATGAAATTCCTCAACATACCATGGATAATTATAATTAATACATATAATTCTCCTCCATGCACAACCCATGTCAATACATCATACAACATACATTAACATGTTATATTCACACTGCATGTTATTCATACAAGCAATATCACACAACAAGGTCACAATCTTGGACCCATCCAACAGGGTACCTCACGGCCCCTTCACAATCATGAACTAGCTTGGTTCCAATCATCCATGCAACATCAAACAACCATAAAACCTAGAAACTTTCAGCTTCTAGTTCAATCTTTCCCTACATACAACAACCTACAACAGCCTACCACATGCCATGCAATGGTCATGTTAAAACCCGGCTATTCACTTTGACACAACCAAGCAACCTGCACACTCGGTGCAAAACATCAGTTACAGCAAGGTTATGATCACCCAATGCCCTCCAAATCATCTATCTGGAATCTTGACTCAATGGTCTTTCCATAGAGTCCAAGAACACCCGAATCGGAATCCGGACGAAGAAGTTATGACCTTCCGAAGTTGGAGGTCACACATGACTAAACAGCCTTACCCGGACAGCCTACCTTACCTGCCCGAACGCTCCTTTCCGGACATATCCAGCACCCACTGCCCTCTAAAGGCATCCGGCTGGAAACTTGACTCAATGGGCTTTCCATAGAGTCCAAGAACACCCGAATCGGAATCCGGACGAAAAAGTTATGACCTTCCGAAGTTGGAGGTCTCACATGAACAACCAGCCTTACCCAGCTAGCTCTACCCGACCTGTCTTGCCCGACTGCCCTTTTTCGGCTGGCTCCAGTACCCAATTCCATATACAGAAATATGGATGAAATCTTGACTCAATGGGATTTCTATAGAGTCCAAGAACACCCGAATCGGAGTTCGGACGAAGAAGTTATGACCTCCCGAAGTTGGAGGTCATGCATGACCCTAGTTGGACGGACCCAGCCGGCCCGATTGGCCTTGGCCTAGCCGGCTTGAGTGGCCTTAACCTTGCCGGCCTGATTGGCCTTGTCCAGCCAGCCCGAGTGGCCTTAACCTAGCCGGCCTGATTGGCATTAACCTAGCCGGCCCGATTGGCCTTGACCAGCCGGCCCGATTGGCCTTAACCAACCGGCACGAGTGGCCTTCCCATTTAGCCTATTTAGAGTAAACGGACCATAACTTGGGCTACCAAGGTCCGATTTGAGAAATTAAAAAGCCTAAATTCAATTTCACTGATGTGCTACAATTTATCTGAAGGAGTCACCACCCAATTCCATTTATTTCCTACCCAAAACCAGCTCTAGTCCCAAGCACTTGTATCCCACACATGGCAAATCTCCCATGGTTCAAAACACCACCAAACATTCCCCTTAGGGCAAGACAACCAACACCATTATTCATTTTATCTCTAACACATAAATGACACACAAGGACAATTACTTACTCCCACAAATCAGTCCCTGGACTATCCGAAAACAGTCCCAAAATCTCTAGCACACTGTCCCAAAGTCTTGATCTGGGCTCACACGGCCACTCACCTACCACACAACCCAAGCCATTCAATGGCCCTCTAACAAGGATTAAAACCAAGTAGGAGAAAACCCCTACTCCTCTTGAGTTTTGTCAAACTCCCAACTCCGGTCTCTATGGCCCTCAGTTGAGGATGAACTCTTCCTCTTGCTCCGACCTCAAACCGCCTGGCCCGACATCTGGGAAATTTAGGAGAGAAGGTGGAGTCTCTCTCTCTCAAACTCCCTCTCTTCTTTCCTCTTCTTCTGCTCTCACTCTTTCTCCTATCCTACGCCTGTCCAAGATGGGCCAAGAGCTTGTCCTCTCACTTGCCACATGTCCAATTTTCATTGGCTCTTAAGATTTCCCCTTATCCTCTCATTCATCTACCATGGATTTCCCTCCAATGACATGATGCCACATGTCACCTATAGCCCATACTTGAGCTCATTGTTTGACTTGCTCAGAGTTTGACATGTGCCTCAATGTGAGCCACTCAACACCTGCCACATGTCACGCGTTGCTCTCGGTGCCTCGAAGAACGTGAAATTCCGACTGTCTTGGAATTTGACGAAATTCGACGTGGTAGCTCGATTTCGTGAAACCATTCCAACGGTGAAGTCCGTTTCATCATCCGAGATCTAGAAAAATTCCAAATTTTGACTGAATTTGACCGTTCTACCCTTCCTCATTAACTGATTTTCCTGTGTCTCACGTAAAGTCCCACTTATCGGGCACCATTTGATATTTGATGACCGTGAGAAAAATATATTCAAATGTATTTGATTTTGATTGATATGAAAGTGTTTGAATCGAAATTTGATATGAAATCGTTTGGGATCACATTTGATATGAAACTGACTAAATGGATGTGGAGAATGTTTTGAAGTAAATTTTGTTAATGTTTCCAACTTTATTTTTGAATCTAAAGTTTACCAAAAACATCTCCCAGTTTTTTTATATGATTTGAAAACTTTATCCATGAAAATGTATTAGCATTTATCAGCTTTTAAGGTCACTCCCATTCGTTGACATATTGTGTACTTTTAGTTTCCGCGAGGAGTGATGGCTAGGTCGGGGGATTCGCCATCATTAGATTTGATTATAACTTTATGTTTGATCATGTCAACTAATAAGTTCATGTTTATGTCAAATGTCAATTTTGAAAGTTAATTGAGAGTCACTTTATGATAACATTTGTTTTTATATTAGTACAAAGTTGATTTGAGAGATCTCAAATATTGTTATTCTCGAATAAATATATGACATGCATAATTGAGATTTGATATTTAGAAGTAATTTTGTCTGCATGAAATTTTGAATTTGGAGAATTTATGAATTTAGTGAAGGCGATTACTTTGAACATGTGTTGGTAATTGGCCAAAAAATCCAAGCATAAAGGAAGGTTAGTAGTCGCTTTCACACTTCAAACCTTCAGCCGAAAGCTTGAGAGTGTGAATTGACAAATATGCCCCTGTGGTGGGTTTCGGCGTGACAGAGTGGTATCAGAGCTATAGGTTTATGATCTTAATGGGAACTTGTTTAAGTTTGTCTATGGGGATAGTTGAGACGTGTTAGTTGATAGTTCATATCCGTTTGTGTATTCTTAGCATTCTTACAAATGTATGTTAGATAATTGATTTCGTGACTAGTTAAAGTTCACTACACTCTTTCGCTTTGTTTTGTTTTGTTGGTTTAGTGAATATACTTTTATCAATATGAATTATGGTTTGAATTTGTCACTTTTGGGACATGTCATTATGGACAATATGGTGGCTTAGTTATGTTATGACGACAGTAAGAAGGATATTGAATTGACTTAATACCCTTAAATATTAAGGTTTTTGTTTGATTTCGAGGATGAATTAAGGAGCTTACTACCTTTATTTGTCGATTGTTTGGGAAAATATTGTCTTTCCATATTCTTAGTTATCTTGAGTTTAGTTGAAGGGAAACATGTGGATAAATTGTTACTCATAAGCTAAGCCTTGCAAGGTAGTTATTTGCTTAGAAATGTTGTTAAGTCTTTTAAGTCAATTGATGAGAGATAAAAACAATTTGAAATTTGAAAGGATCTGATATTGTTATTAAAGTTTGAAGTTTCTCGATTTATTGACACTACAAATAAATTATTAAGAGATCTCCTAGATTATCTTATATTTTCAGCCGACATAGAAAGAAGTTAAGTTTGATTGGTCTTATAACTATGATGATAGCTTCACAGAGTTGAAGAGCAAATTGGTAGCAACTCTTATTTTGATTATTTCATTGGGTTCGAAAAGATTTGTTTTGCATAATGATGTCTTTTATTAGGATTTATGTTGTGCTCTTATGCAACATGGAAAATTGATACTTATAGACATTTGAAATTTTAAGATAGAGAAAACTACCTTATTATGATTTGAAGTTAAGTGTAAAATGATTTTTGCAATTCTAAGATATGAAGACATTTTTTTATGATCTACTCATAGTTTATGAGTGTTTGAAGTCTTTGTCTTTAAAATGATTTCAAGCAAGAAATAGAATATTGATACCATTTAAGGATGATGATGACATTATTCAAGCACTAATAAAACAATGAGAATCTTCAGGATTTATGCCTTAAATAGAAAAAAATTGATTCCTTGGAAATCATTTAAGGTTGTCGCAAACGATTATTGTATGATTTGAGATGTTTACAAGTCTATTTTATACCTTTGGATTTTAGGGTTCTTATGTTGAGCATTATAGTGCAACTAAATTTGTTTGGAGAATTAAGATCTTATAAGGAATTATTTGAAACTATTTGAACTTTTGGAACAATTGATTGTGTTTAATAAGATAATAAGATCTTGAAGTTTGGGATTAGATTTAATGTCTTAAATAATGGAGACATAAAGAGACAACTTTTGAAGGAGGTTTATTACTTTAAGTTTACGATCTACCCTAAAATGATGCAAAAGTATAAATATTTAAGACATAATTTGTAAGACCTGAGAAATTTCAATTTCTGGAAAAATGGTAAAATCGTAATTTCGGTAAAAATCCAAAATTTATTCTCTAGGATCTCGATGACGAAACTGGGATTTCACCGCTTGAATCTTTCTCGCGAAATCTACAATACATCGACTCGTCAAATTCGAGACACCTAATTTGCACGCTTTTTTTGAGGCATCGAGCTCGTGCTGAAAACGACTTCATACATGTGAAAAAG
The DNA here is from genome assembly GCA_016808115.1 of Tetrastigma voinierianum. Classification (NCBI taxonomy): domain Eukaryota; kingdom Viridiplantae; phylum Streptophyta; class Magnoliopsida; order Vitales; family Vitaceae; genus Tetrastigma; species Tetrastigma voinierianum. The sequence continues at coordinate 28,959 of JAEQBH010006272.1, read as the reverse complement.
TCACATATAACATGTACTCATGTTACACAAGTTGCATGAGTAGAGAAATGATGGAAACGGACGGCCTAGATAGTGCCAAGTGTCAAAACTGGAGAAAGAAGGGACATAATGGTCATTATTTAAATTTTAAATGGCACTAAAAGACAAAATTTAAATAGTGTCGCTCCTAACGGTGAGCGAGCCAAAAACGTGAAGCAAAGAAAAGCGGGATGCAAAGTGAGGTGTGCTTTGACATTTTAGAGTGAGAAGGTGAGACTTCTCTCTAAAATACCCGCACCTGACCGTCTAATTCTTCGCATAGCATGGAAAATGCTACGCGAGGCAACGCTATAAGACCGCATTGAGTTTTGAAAAACTCCATAAGGTAGGGGATTTATCCTACTTGGGTTTTACACTTTATTTAAGCATTTTTATAATGTTTGGCTTGGATTGAGGCCTCGAACGTCAGTTGATCCATCCCGTACCTTTGGGACCGGCGTTAGAATTTTTGGGAGCCAAGCCAAGTAACTGGGCATCAGCATGATCGTTATGGTTTCATGTGTGATAATTTATTGAATAAATTATGTGTTGGTTTGTATAAGGCTGGAAATGGCCGTGAAATTCGGGTTCACAAAGTGAACCGATGATTGGTGATTTGCCGGGAACAGTAACCCGAGGGTTTCACTGTTCATAGGAATAGCGTTCACAAAATATTTTTGTGAAATAATGTGCTTCAGTCGAGTAATTCAAGTTGAATTGTTCGTGTTTGATAATTAGCCTAAGTGAGCTAATTTTTGGTGTAATGAATTGTAAAATTACATGACATGTTTGTGTGATTTAAATAATGTGAATATATGCATTATTATATATTTACATGTGTTATATAATTGTATTGGAATTGGCATCATGCATTCCATATGCACTGGGGCACCCTAGAACAATAGGAGTGAGTGCATGAGATGATTCTTGAGAGAATGGTTTCGGAGGGTTGACTAAATAATAATACCATCTGAGGGTAGTCCATATACAAAAATATCAATCGTCTGAGTCGATCCAATTCATATACATCTAAGGTAGTCCACTAAACATAACACTCCGGAGTCTACCCAATACTTATATCGAGGGTTGTCCATAAATAAAACAAACATCTTTGTTAAAAATACTGTTTCTCACGTGGCTTAGGCAAAGTGTGAGGGAGCCTGAGGACTCCTGATATGAGTTGAGCATGTAGACATTCAAGTAGGATCACGATTTACTTGAATGTTTACTTACATCGAGCATCGTATATGCACTTAGGTGGAGAATAGCCCATTAAGGGTGATTCCACTATCGAGCATTAGCTCACCTCGTCGCAGGGAATATATTTTTCTCGATAATGTGGGAGCGTACGAGGAGACGCTCGTCTCTCTAGAGGCTGGTTTAGAAGAAAGCCCATTGCGGGCTTTGGTTTTATTATGTATACATGTATTAGAATTCTAGAATTTTGATATATGTCTCAGATAAGAGGAATTATCAACTCTCGAAACTCATGAGATATGTATTTGGTTGGGATATATCGGGTCGAAAGTGATGATGCAGGGCCCAAGTGGCCAATATTTACCTCAGCCTGACCCTATGTGGTCGTTTGGACGTGTCAGGACAAAGTTATGTACTAAGGGTGAGCCCTCGCACAAAGGAGACTCCGCCCCGACTTCGGGAGAGATGTCAATAACCGACATTCACAGTGTTTACCTGCCGACGGTAGTCAACCCACCCCGGATTCGGGCGCCACAGCCTGGTATCGAGCCAGGTATACATACCTGTGGGCTCGGCGGACTCGCTGCGCCATACTGGATGCTAAGAACATCACCACTCAGTGTGGTTCGGATGTCGAGTTTAGGTATGAGATTACCTAGAAATCACGATAAAACTAGACACCAGATGCATGTGTTCGGAAAGTGCTTTGTGTGATTTGATGTATTGTTGTGTGAAAAATATGCATGACATGATGATGTGTGATCATGTATTATGTTTGGTTTGTGTGCTTAGTGGATAGCACATAGGAAAATTTTTTTCGAGTTTTACAAAGGAGTAAACTCGAAGAAGAAATAAAAGAAATAAATTTTAATAAATTTATTTTTGTTTAATGGATAATAAACTAAAATTCACAATTTAAGGTTGAACACTAGGTTTAGTGTTAGATAAAGAGGTTTTGAGGAATTTTTGGACAAATGGTCTAGAATTAAAGGAAAAAAAAATGAGAAGAGGAAATTTTTTAGGTTTTGCGCAAACCTTATAAATCATTTGGTGTTCGAAAATGAGGAAAAAATATATATATATATATATATATATAGGTACATATTTTTGGGTATTTTTCCCAAAGAGTTGGACAAAATGAAAAAAATTTTTAATTTAAATAAATCAAATAATGAGACAAAATTTGAAAAAATGAAAATTTCAAAATAAAAATTTTTGTGAAAAAAAAATGATTAACATGTGAAATGATTGTCCCAAGATGCTTGTAAATGTAGGACATAGAATATAAACCGATATTTTGTGTAAGGAATAGTGTCTCGGGTTTGTTTATGCCTTAGAGATATCATATGAAATTAACTTGCCATTTGAACTGAGATGGCTAATGAGGACGAGGACGAGGGCGCCCATACTCTGCATCGGGTCGTGCACCACTCGCATTCGATCAACAGGCCTTTGTAGAGGCTGTAGGTATTACGGTGGCATCTATAGCACAGGCTGGTATAGCAGGTAGTCAGGGAGGTCCTAGTAACCTCCAGAGGTTTAGGGTGCATCATCCTCCTATATTCACAGGGGGAAGAGATCCGAGCTATATGCACTATCTGGTTTGGGCGAGGTAGAGAAAGTGTTGGGAGGCTATGGAGGACACTCCGACGCGACTGGGGGACTGGGACTACCGTGTTCCACAGGGCGAGGCCCAAGCATGGTGGAACAAGGACCCCAGAGACTCCAGAGGCGATGACATGGGCGTAGTTTCAGAGTCGCTCATGGGTAAGTACTTTCGTGATACATCGCGAGGCATGCGAAGGCCTCGAAGTTCCTCGAGTCGGGCAAGCGGCGATGTCTATGACGGATTATGTGGCTAGGTCTCGCAGAGCACCGGGATTTGTCGATGATTACGTGGCCGCATACGGCCAAGGATTTGAGAATGAATCAAGTTGTCCATTCTGCCAGATCGTAGGACTTCGCCACAGATATGGATTCCATGGTCGGGACGTTCCCAACCATAGAGAGAGAGATGAGGATGCTCTGAGCACTCCTGGACGCGAAAGTGTTAGTAGCAAGAGGAAGGAGAGTCGCCTCTTCTAGTTCAGAAAGAGGCAAGAGAGATTCTAGTCACAAGGGTTCCAGAGCTCGCGCCATCCCGCCGTGACGATGAGAGTTTTCCTAGTCAGCCGGGCGTATGGTGTGCTACCATCACAAACGCCTGCATACGAGGAGGGATCGCCTGCAGATGCGGGATCCCAGGTTTCGTGGGACAACACAATCCCAACAAGAGTAAGACAAGAGAGGATACAAAGATATTCCTCCACACCCTAAGACAAAAAGAGAAGCCGCTCGCCTGTGGAGCTTACACTGCACCTCCCGCTTCACAGCAACTGGGGGAGAGGCCAAAAAGAGGGCGAGGCAGAGGACTCCAGGCCCACAGCAGGACATCAGGGCTCAGGGGCGGTTCACGCCGATACCAGGGCCGAGCCGGTTGGATCAGCCCGCCATAGTGGTACGCTTTTTGCTATCTCACCTATGGGCAAGAGTGCGATCGATTCCTCAAAGCCGTGATTCATTCATCACGCATCGCTTATGATAGAGTCGGGCTTAGAGGTTGAGACCTTAAGAGCCTTTAGATGTGAGTTCTCCCCTGTGGATTGGGGCGAATAGTGGATGATATGTCGGGTCACAGTCGAGATCTCGTGGACTCTACTCACAATGGACTTGAGGATCATGGACATGTCTTGAGTTCGACATGTCATCCCGGGATGGATTGGCTGACAATTATTATGGTCGTTTATCGATCAGGATCGTAGGAGGTTAACAAATATACTCAAGGCTGCACTGCGGTGGTATTTCGTGGGGACAAGCATGATATTCGGGCCTGCATAAACAGACGAGTCCGTGTGTCATGGATGGGGCTAGTGGGTCATTAGCGAGCCTTAATTCCTAGAGGACAAGGAGAAATCCAGACTTATTCTACAGTAGTGTGCGAATATGTGGATGTTTTTCCGTGACGAAGCACTGATCGCTTCCACAGAGGGTGCGAGATTTCTAAGACGAAGCTTCACTTGAACTTCACCCATCTCTATGACTCCGCGATAGGATGGCAACCCGCTGAGTTGTGTGAACTCGCAGTCCAAAGAACAGAGCCATCGGACAAGGTCTTATTAGACCGAGCACTTCACCACGGGCGCTCCTGCCTATTTGTGAAAAAGAAGCGGACAAGACCCTTCGACTATGTATTGACTATGATACTGAATGTAATATAACTTAACTCCGCACTCACTGGGCCAGGATTGATGATTTGTTTTGATCACTGAGAGGAGCGCGAGTCTACTCCAAAAATACCTTCGCATTGTGTTACCATCACCGAGGGTTGCGAGATAGAGATATCCCTAAGGCAATCGCCAGGACGCCGCGGCACTTTGAGCTTACGTTGATGCCCTTGATCGACTAACGCGCAACGACATTCACGGATCTCATGCATAGGGTATTCCAACCTTGTGTCTAGACAGCTTGTCGGTCTCGTGGATGACATTTCGATCTACTCCTACCGAGCGGCATGAGTATCACTGAGGATCGTGGTTACAATTTGCCGAGAGACCATCACCGTATAAGTTCGCAAGTGCGGTAGTTTCGCTTATCGAGGCGAGATCTCTCGGGACACGCGGGTGTTGAAGACGCGTGTCGCTGGACCCAAAGGTTGAGGCCGCGGATGAGCTCGGGAGAGGCCGGTCGCCTTCGAGATACAGTTTCGGATCACCGGGTATTACGTGAGATTCACTGGTACTTCTCCCGATCAAGTAAAGACCTATGACGAGGTCGACCAAGGAGGTCAAGTTTGACGGGATGACCGATACAGAGGCACCCAGAGTCAAGGAGGGAGACTTACTAAATTCCTATCTTGATAGTCCCTGATTGCAAGCAGGGGGTACACAGCAGGTCAGGATGCCTCGAGGCCTGACCGAGGTGCTTCATGCAACCGGAGGGTAGGTAGCCTATGGTTCCCGCTACCAAGAATCATGAGCAAATTACCCCACACACGATACGGAGTCGGGCGCCGTAGTCTTCGCCTCAAGATTTAGCGCCACTCACTCATCAATGGGCGGTAGGAGTTCGAGGTGTACTCGCACCATAAAAAGTCTGAAGTATTTTCACGCGAACGGACCTCAACATGAGGCAACGTGATGCTAATGAGTTCCTAGAGGATTACGACTTCACTTTGCATTACCATCCCGTAAGGCAAATGTGGTGGCCGATGCACCCAGCCTAAGTCACGAGGAGCTGCGATAAGATAGCTTCTCGAGAGGAAAATGCTCGAGATCAAGGATTGGGGCCAAGCATGATGCTGAGCATACTGTGGCACGTCGGGAGTTTATGGCTACACCGCTCGCTGAGCAGTGGTGATCGAAATCCCAGCGGGCAGGACGCAGAGATAGCTGGCCCATCGTGATCGGCGCGCCAGTACAGTGACGCAGGGCTAGACCGCCCACTTATGGGTAGTCTTCGCATGTAGGATGGGTAGTGGTTCCTATTCGGATCGATTTGAGAGAGGAGATTCTCGTGTGGAGTTTCACTGGTTTCGATTCGCCAGGCATCCAGTGGCACGAAGATGTACCAGATCTTCACTGTCAAGATATCGAGCGGGATGAAGAGACACGTAGGGGACTTTGTGCGACGATGTCTCACGTGTCAGCAGGTTAAGGCTGAACACCAGAAGCCAGCAGGGCTACTTCACCTTATCGAGGTGGCCGAAAGTGGGAAGTGGGAGCGATGTCACGATAGATTTTGTGACCCACTCTGCCACGACAATGCCAGAGACATGATGCAAGACGGGTGATAGTGCACGCTCAATAAGTCGGCACATTTTCTAGCCGTATGGATGACCTTCACATTAGAGATTCCGCCTATCGGAGCACCCGAGAGATGGGCCTTCTGGCCACATGGAGTACCAAAAGATCCATGTTGTCTGATAGGACCCCGAGGTTTACTACAAGCACTTTCGGAAGAGGTCAAAAAGGCCAGCGGGCACACGACCGACGATGAGTACAGCTCTTTCCACCCTCGCATGCATGGTCAATCCGAGAGAACTATACAGTGTTAGAGGACATGTCAGCGAGCATGCTGGCCCCGGATCATCAGGTGCTTAAGAAAAAGCACTTACCTTAGTGGAATTTGCCTACAACAACAGCTACTGTAGGTATACGTGATGGCACCATATAAGGCATTGTATGGAGGCCATGTGTCACCGTTATGTCGACCGAGGCAGAGAGAGTTCCATCAATGGGTCCTCGACCGATTAGAGACACTTTCAAAGAAGGTGAGCTGACACGACAACGTCTTCTCATGACTCATAAACCAGATAAGAGCTTATGTGATGTGTGACATCGAATCTCTTAGAATTCGAGGTTAGGATCACGCCTTCGGGCGTGATGCTTAAGAGGAGGGTTGTGTTTGGCAAGCGAGGCTTATCGCCGAGGTTTATCGCCTTTCGAGATACTCGAGAAGATGTAATCAGTTACAGATCGGCATAAGTATCGTTTCAAAGATGTCGTGTCCACGAGGTATTTCACGCCTCCATGCTCCTAAGTATACTCCGCATCCAAACATGGTGGATTAGTGGACATATTGAGGTCGACACCGACTCGACCTTCGGCGATGACCAAGATGCATTTTGGATAGCCGTGATCGTAGTTTTGTGACGCAAGACCGCGAGGCTATAGCGAGAGGTGCTATGGCGCACCATGGAGTGGAGGAGTCAACGTGGGAGCGAGGATACGATGCGCCACCTATCCCTTCTCGCTAGTGGACGAAGGTACGCGGGTTTATCGAATTTACATGCATGGTATAGTAATGCTGTGGCCATGCATGAGTGTTTTTATCACCTAGAATTTCCTGGACGAAATTCTTTGTGAGGGGGAGAATGTAAGACCCGGGAAATTTCAATTTCTAGAAAAAGGGTAAAATCGTAATTTCGGTAAAAATTCCGAAATTTATTCTCTAGATCTCAGATGATGAAACGAATTTCACCGTTGGAATCGTCTCGCCAAATCTAGCTAACACATCGAATTTCGTCAAATTCCGAGACAGACGGAATTTGCACGCTGGCAGATTGAAGCTCGGAGCAAAAACGACTTCGCGATGCGACAAAAGTCACATATAACTTATAATTACGCATAATGTTTCAGATGCAGTGAGAGAAACGATGGAAACAGATGGTCGAGATAAAGGCCAAGCTGGTCAAACTCGAGAAAGAACGGGACATAATGGCTCGCCATTTAAATTTTAAATGGCACTAAAAGACAAAATTTAAATAGTGTCGTCTCCTACCTATGAAAGGAGCCAAAAACGTGAAGCAAAAAGAAAAGGGGATGCAGTGAGGTGCAGTTTGACATTTTAGAGTGAGAAGGTGAGACTTCTCTCTAAAATATCGGGCAATCGGACCGTTGGAATTCTTCGGGGCAAGAAGGAAAGTTGTTCTACGAGGGCGAGGGCAACGCGTGGGCACCGGTTTCTTAGAGTTTTGACAAACTCCGTGAGGTAGGGGATTTGTCCTACTTGGGTTTTACACTTTATTTAAGTACTTTATAATGTTTCGGTTCAATTGAGGCTTTGAACGATTGTTTGATCGGTCCCAAAACTTGGGACCGAAGTGTTAGAATTTCGGGAGCCAAGCTGGGGCACCCGTATTGCTACTGACCGTTATGGTTTTCATGTGACAATTTATTGAAGCACTATAAAGTTGGCTTGTATAAGGCCGGAAATGGCCGTGAAATTCGTTCACAAAGTGAACCAATGATTGCGATTTGTCGAACGCAAACTGTGAGTGGTTTCCAACTGCTCATAGGAATAGTGTTCACAAAATATTTTTGTGAAATAATGTGTTTGGCCGAAAATCCGCTGAATTGCTCGTGTTTTGATAATTAGCCCAAGTGAGCTAATTTTTGGTGTAATGAATTGTGAAATTACATGACATGTTTATGTGATTTAAATTATGTGAATATATGCATTATTATATATTTACATGTGTTATATAATTGTATTGGAATTGGCATCATGCATTCCAGGTGCACGGGGGCACCCTAGAACAATAGGAGGAGTATGAGATGATTCTTGAGAGAATGGTTTCTGAGGGTTGACTAAATAATAATAATTATCTGAGGGTAGTCCATATAAAATATCAATCTGTTTTAGCCTACCTAATTGATATACATCGGTGGGTAGTCCACTAAACATAACATCGGAGTCGGTCCAATATTTATATTGGAGGGTTGTTCATAAATAAAAACAAACATCTTTGTTAAAATAATGTTTCTCATACGTGGCTTAGGCAAGTGTGAGGAGCCTTATAATTGAGGATATGAGTTGAGTATGCGTATTATCTGGCAGATCACGCATTACTTGAATGTTTGTTATACTGAGAATATATATGCACTTAAAGAGAGTAGCCCATTTAGGGTGATTCCCACTACATTGAGCATTAGCTCACCCTAATGAGGTCATTTTTCGGGATATTGAGCGTACGCAGGAGACGCGTCCTAGAAGCAAAGGGTTTTAAAAGAAAGCTCGTGCGGGCTTTATTTTCTTATTATGTATACATGTATTAGAATTATAGAATTTGATATATGTTTGTACAAGAGTGAATTATCAACTTTAAAACCATGAGATAAGGTATTGGTTGGGATATATGGTCGAGTGATGATGCAGGGGCCCAAGTGGCCAATATTTACCTCATTCGGGACCCTATGGTCGCTGGATGCTGGGACAGGTTATGTACTAAGGGTAGAGCTCCCCGTACAAAGGTGACTCTGCTCGATTTTTGAGAGATGCTCTGGGTCATCCGACATTCACGAGTGTTTCACGGTCGACTTCGTAGTCAACGGACTTCTCGGATTCGGGGCGCTACATAATTTTGATGGTCATATATGAAGTAAGATATTACATTATTCAGGACTTGGTTTAGTGTGTGATCGTATATGGAGGGTTGCATCAAAGACTTTAATAGTACTTTGCAAACTACTTTATATTTCTAAATCGAGCTATGAAACTATTACCGGCGGATTTGGTGGATGTGGTTACCAAGAACCTTAGTTGATGACAATGTTTTTCATTATGATGGTTTGTTTATGGATAAAGTTTTGGATAATTTCTATCGTACTAGCTTCTCGATATTAAGGAGATTTTGATAATGCAAATATTTGATTTTATGGTATGTAATAAGAATTCTTAATTTACTTTAGAATTTGACTTCATAAAAAAAAATCAAGCTGTTAATTTTGATAGGCCATACTTAGACTTAATGACTAATCGAGGAAAGTAATCGCAAGTTGAAATATTTCGAGATATATTGTTTTAGACTTGAAAAGTAATCGTAATATTCTACTCTTGTGTAAATTTTCAGAATGGTTTTAAGCTGTAATGAGATTATATCTTAAAGGTTTATGGTAGAAGTTTATGATCCCCTATGTGTTACAGATCATATTGGAGAAAAAAATAAAATAATTAACACACATGAACTTCATAATTGACTATTGAAAGGATAATCCCTGCTGAAGAGAATTTAAAAGAAAATCAAGGTACTCACAAGTGTGTTATTTTGATAATCTCAAGCAATATCTCTATTTGAATTTGGGTGATTATGTTATCTTAAAGCTTGCTTATCGAAGTTAAATTGAGATATTTGGAAGTTTGAAAATCTGTCGAGAAGGAAAACCTACCTCTACTGTGGGACTATTTGAAATATTATAGAGAGTAGGTACTCTGGCATATAAAGTAGCCTCATTTCTGCACTGCCTAAGATTCACATAATGTGTTTTATGTTTCGACTCTCGAGGTTATGTTTTCGATGCTTCTCGTTGTGGAGTTGGAGCCTATTTAGATTTTCGAGGACTCGACCGGCGAAAGGTGCCCGCTCAAATCAGGATGTGATGGATAAGGTTCTACGACATGCTGTTGTCAAGTTGGTAAAAGTCCTATGGAGCAATCATAGTATCCGAGAGGCCACTTGAGAGTTAGAAGAAGAGATGAGAGAAAAGCATCCGCAATTATTTCAAGACTCAGGTAAGTCAAGTTTAGAGGACTAAACTTTTATAAAGGAGGGGAGAAACGTGAACACCCAGAATTTGTATAGGTATAAGCAGTGAAAATAATAATAACATAAATTTGTATATGAAGGGCTATGGAAAATAATAAATTTATTGTGAATTGCATAGGTATAAATTAGGAAAATAATAAATGACATGAATTTTATAGCATACTATGAAAATAATAATGATAATTCAATTATAATTAATTAATTAATTTACTTAAATATGGGTAAAAATGTAATTTTCCTAATAGATACCCCAAGTATAAATTGGAGTAAGAAAAGAATTCTTTTCTATTCTTCTTTGAATTTCTCTCTGGCCGGTAGAATTCCAGAGGACGATCATTTCTGACTCAGTGGTTTGAAGAACAAACAGGTAAGATCTTCTTTATTTTATTTTTCTAGATTTCTTGATGATTCTTTAATTTTCTTTCGCTTAGATCAACCCCAAGAAGTCGATGATTACACTTTCAGTTTTAAAAATAAAATAAATGAGGATTGGTGGTGTCATGTTTAATTACTTTGAGTATGAGAATGAAAAAGTATTTAAGGATAATTTTAAAAGAAAATAATAATAAACAAATAGCATAAATTTGAAAAGGCCGACTTTGTATAAATATATATTTGATAAGTATTTAAATATATATATATATATATATGTATTTTGGCAAGGAAATATTTTATTAAGGATTGAGAATTTATTTGATAAGGAATATGATTAGAATAATTATTTAGCAATTATAGGAAATAATATCCTGCTTAATAATACTTGTTGTCAAGTATGATAATTATTAGGTAAAAAGGTTAGATGAGTATTGTGTAATAATATAATTTGTAAAATATTATTATATTATTTCTTTATAGTAAAAGATTTAGTTCCTGATTAAGAACATAAAATAAATAAATTATTAAAATAAGATCCGAAAGGAATATGAGTTTTATAAAATTTGTAAAACTACCTAATTCAAATAGTTATCATTTGAACAGTTGTCAATATGTTTGAGGTGAACAAAAAAATCATGTTAATAGAATAAACTTTATAAATCACAAATTTTATAAAATATTTAGAAACCCATTAACTTTTATTATGGGATTAAAAATTAAAAATAATATCATTGTTAAGAATATCAAATTAGGAAAGTTTTAAGAATAAATAAGTAATGATGATAGTTTTTCCTTATTATTTTAGGAGAAATATTCCATTGAGGTGAAATTCTTCTGGACATTCTTTAAAAGCTTTTGGAGTACTCCTTTGAGGTACCTGGATATTAATGCATCTTTTAAAAGAAAATTGTTTGTTTTTACTTCATTTGAGAATGAAAATTGTTTTAATCGAATTTATATATAATTCGTTTATGAAAAGTTTTACTTTTTTATTTATTTGATTATCCATGGATCTAAAAGTAGTTTTGTGCGATTTGTACTTTGGCATTTTGCTTGCTTACGAAAAGTTAAAATGCATGAGGATATGATGTTTTGTAATTCAACTTTGAATGAAATATTTCGACTGTTACCGCTTATCAACGGGAAGGCACAGCTGACACTATTTGGCCCTTGTCAACCCGGATATAATAGTTTACCTTTACATTTTCTGGGTAGGAATGTAATCGATTCCAACCCCACTCTGGTGGGCTCGTTAGAGGTTACTAGTACTAGTAGTGTTCGGTTCCGTCCACCTTAAAAGGAACAATTTGCGGCTAGCCACCCATTTGAAAGTCCCACATGGCTGGGCACCATTTGATATTTGATGACCAGAGAAAATATTGTAAGACCCGACAAAATTCCAATTTTCGGAAATAGGGTAAAACGGTAATTTCGGTAAAAATATGGAATTTTTCTAGATCTCTGATGACAAAACGGACTTCACCGTTGGAATCGTCTCGCGAAATCTAGCTACCACGTCGACCATCAATTCCAAGATGTTTAATTTGTGATCGCCGAGGCACCGAGCATCGGTGCCGTAAAGACATGCGACGCGGAAATAATTCCATTACACGCACTCGCGACACATGTTACAAAGCATCAGAGAGAGCATTTAAACTGGATTGGCCTAAATTACGCTGGCGTCAAATAAGGACAAAAGGACAAGACGGGAATTTTACAAATGTTAATCGAATAGACAAAAGTTAAATAGTGTCATCTTCTCCACTTTTTGAGACACACACGGGCTGGAGATGCAGTAGATTCATTTTTAGAGAGAGAAGGAGCACCTTCTCTAGATTCTCGCCGATCGACTGGCCGGCTTCGACGAGCAAGAAGTAAAGCTGCTCTACGTGGCAGCGGCTACGCGACACTCCCGATTCGCGGAGTTCCTAATAACCCAAGAGGTGTGGATCTTTTCCTACTTCATATTCTTCTACAAGAGCCGGTAAATGGTTAGGAATGTTTTGAGGCTTGTTTTAGCCAGAATTTGGCCTCAAAAGTTTTGAACCGAGCGGAGAAAATTCCTATTTGCGGCCGTGAACAATGCCACTGAGGGTCTGCTCATTCAATAGTAACGTGAATATTTTCGTGTGAATTTTATGGGGTCGAAAGATTCAAATGAATTGCTTGTGTTTGTTAATTAGCCCAAGGGAGCTAATTTTGCAATTGATTGAGAATTTACATAACATGCTTTGGCGTGATTTTAATTATGTTAATATATATGCATGTGAATATATTAGCATGAATGCGCTGAATTGGCATCATGCATTCCATATGCACCGGGCAGCCTAGAATATTAGCGAGAGTGCATGACATGAAATCGAAAGAAAAACGAACACGGGTTGCAAACGGAATTTAATGGATGATTTTCTCGAAGAATTGTGTTTGAGATGGCCCAACAATTACACGTCTGGAGGAGCCCATGAATCATGGGAAGGTTCTCCAACACATTCGCCTCAGAGGGTAGTCCAATACTTTTACCGAAATTCGCAGTGTGTTTCTATGAACAACAGTTTGCCTTTGAAAACTATGATTTTACTCGCATTCCTAGCCAGGCATATGTGAGGGAGTTTCTGAGGACTGAAATTATGGGTCAGTCATGTAGACATTCGAGTAGGTTCATGAAATCGCTTGAATGTGATTGTTTGCCATGCATGTGCACTTAGGCGTGAGTAACCTACGTAGGAAATTATCACTACTGGGCTTTGCCTACCTGTCGAGGGATCATTATTTCGTGCAATAAGGAGGTGCACGAGGAAGTGTTCGCTAGAGGCTGCATTTTAAAAGAAATCTAGATTGTGGCTTTGGGCATTGATTTTGTATAACATGTATTAAAATTGTAAACTTTTGATATATGTTTGGTAAGAGTGATTTATTAACTCTTGAAACTATTGTATATAATTGGGATATATTTTGTGAGTCTTGATACAAATTCAAGTGGCCAAGCATTTACTCGCATGTGGACCGGTGAGGTCATCAGGATTGCTCGACAGGTTCTATATCTGCAGAGCCCCCCATACAAAGGAGGCTCGCCTGACAGGAGTGATGCCTAAGTTACCCGACATTCAATGAAAAGATTCCGCTGCCGACGGTTATCAACTGACACCTTGCCAAGGCCACAAATATATTTGAAATGTATTTGATTTTGGATCGGATATGAAAGTGTTTAAATCAAAATTTGATATGAAATTGTTTGGATCACATTTGATATGAAACTGATTTGAAATGGATGTGAGAATGTTTTAAAGTAAATTTTGTTAATGTTCCAACTTATTTTTGAATCTAAAGTTTGATGAAAAACATCTCCTATTTGTTATATGATTGAAAACTTTTTGATCCATGAAAATGTATTAGTATTTTTATTGAGCTTTAAGCTCACTCCCATTTGTTGACATATTTTCAGGTACTTTTAGTTTCCGCGAGGAGTGATGACTAGGTTGGGGATTCGACATCATTAGGATATGATTAGAACTTTATGTTAGATCATGTTGAACTAATAAGTTCATGTTTATGTGAAATGTCGGGTTTTGAAATTTAATTGAGAAAGTCACTTGGATGATAACATTCATTTTTATATTAAGACAAAGCCGACTGGTAGATCTCAAATATCATATATTCGAACAAGCTTTTATATGACATGCGTAATCGAGGATTTGATATTTAGAAGTAATTTTTGTCAAGATGAAATTTTGAATTTGGAGAATTTATGAATTTAGAAAGTTGTGCATTTACTTTGAACATGTGTTGGTAATTGGACAAAAATCTGAAGCATAAGTAGTTAGTGTCACACTTCAAACTCAGTCAAGGCTCGAGGGTGTGAATTGGACAAATATGCTCCTAAGGTGGGTTTCGATATGACATACCATCATCGCCCCATGCCTGCTGGTACCGCCTCCAATCGTTTCCATCTTGACTTTCAAAGCTCCCATTCAGCCCATGCCTTGTTGTTACCAGCTCCAACTTCTCCCATCTTGACTTTCAAGCTCCCATTGAGAGTCATCCACCCATGTAAAACAAAACCCCAATAGGAAGGGTGAGAGAGCAAAATAGAAAACCGAAATAAACTAAAAAAAACGTAATAGATTTAAATCACAACCTATACAAACCGTACAATCTAGCCTGAAATTGATTTATATTAATGATCCAAATCAACTTAACACAAAGCCCAATCTCCTAACAATAGCCTATTCTACTTGAGCAAATGACAACCCAAATGAACAAAAGGGTACCCAAAACACAAATTGCAACCCACAAAGAGAAATCTGATACCGAAAACAAACAGAAATATCTCACCTTGAAAACCCTAGGATTGAAAATGTTGGGATAAATAGGTGCGAATGTAGAAAACAGCACTTATTCATCAATTACTTCTTTAATTAACTCCTACTTTCCTCCTCTAATATGCGTGGAAGAAAGGAACCAAATTATTTAGGGTTTATTCTAGGTTCCTTAGTTTGAATCTTTTCGAGAAGTGGTTAATGAACACCCTTGAGATAGTTTTCTTCTGAATACAAACCATATCCTTTGTAGTCTCTAATTTTTTCAAAATTGTTTTTTCCCTTCTTCTATTTAGATCATTGTTTGGAAGTACCAATTATTTTTATCTCCTAATTAGGTCCAAATTCTTATCTTGATTGAAAGCCCATTGATTTTCTCTAATTTCAACACTTGATTTAGCTGGGATAAATTAGCATTCCTTTTTTTGGAGATAAAACATTATAAGGATCTATCATTAATAAACCTTGAACCAAACCAATTTCCTTTTGAATTTGATTTATATTATCTTCTAAGTTTTCAACTTCATGTTTATTCCAATCTTTAATTAGTTGTCTAAACGTTTGTTTTTTTCTTACTAGCCCTATGGCATTAGTGTTGGATTTTTACTATACAAGCAAAGCTCCAAATTGCTTAAAACACTAAACGGTTCACACATGGACTCGGGGCCCCATGCGTGGAGGCCCAAATGACTATTAAGTATTATAGGGCTTGTACTCTATAAATAGAGAAGGATAACACAACCCTAGATCATAATCTGAATTAGTTTTAGAGAATAGCTAGAGAAAAATAAATCATTTCTTAGTGATTCAAGCGCCCACACACTACTCCATCACCTCAAGGATAGTTTGGAAGATCTGCGGTTCTTGTGTGCATACTTTTATGCAAATCCACAAGGTACGATCTGACTAGTTATATTAGTTTAGTAATTAAATTGAATATTCTAAATCACATGATGATTCTTGCTTCCGCTGATTTTTCCTACAATTGGTATCAGAGCCTTTGTGTGATTAAATTTTCAATTTGATTTAAACAATTTCATGTATTTTGGTGTTTGATTAGCAATATGGCACCTAGGTTTTCTATATTTGTTGATTCGCATGTATGCATGTTTAATATGATTTTTTGTTTATGGATGGTTATTGAATAATTGTGGTTTGCCCTTCAATCCATGGTAGAGTTTTCTGTATATTTCATCGGTTTGTAAATAAGGCTAATCATAAGATTAGGTTTCCTTCTTGATTTATTTTCTATCATTCAGAATTCTTTGTAATTCCCATTTTATTAGGGTATAGGATTATTTTTGTAAATTTCACTACTAATGAAGAAATGTGGCTGGAAGAAGAAGAACTCAAGGAGAACACGTACACGCTAGATTGTCATACTGGCTTCGTGGAGGCTATAGACATCCAAATGACAAACAGCCACTAGGGTTAGAAGCGCAAGGAAGAGACGACGCTGCCGGAAAAATTTCAGGCTGAACCACTGCCGGACGCGCCCCCACGCGCCCTATAAGCGGCTGCGTGTGGGCTTCACGCGCCTCCACTCAAGCTGCACTGCGGAGTGCCGAGAGGGTTTCGCCTCCAGGATTTTGCGCATTTCCTCCTCCGCACGCCGCGCTCTATAGTGGCTCTATTCGGGTGGCAACACACGAATGATGGCTTTACTGCTAGGGTTTCATGTTGTGTGTTTATTTGGTTTTAACTCAAATCTCTTCAATTTTGGGCCTCCAAGCCCAGGTAAATTGAACCCAAATGGAAGGGTCGGATCAAAGTTAGACTGATTAATAACAAGGCTCAAGTGTTATTCATTGTGTTTTTTTTTTTCTTAGGAAAACCATGGATTCTGGGCTTTATATTTATTCATATATTATTTTTTTTATTCATGGATGGATAAAATTATATTTGGTAACATAAGTTTAGTTGTGATAACATGACATATAATTAGGTGGTGTCATATTATCTTGCATCAATGATATATACATGTGCATAATTAAATTTTGATTTTAAAAACCCAGATAAATATAATTATGAAAAATCCTTTAATTTTGTGGTTCCAAATAATAAATGGTCATGTGAAGCCCCATCGGAAAATCATGATCGGGTTTTATTGATTGACCTAAATAATTTTAAAATATTAATTAGATTGACGTCCACCACCTAACTCTTAGAGATTAAGAGAATTTTAAAATTAAACAAGGATTCAAAAACCACGATAATTTTATTAACCTCCCAACGAGGCTCTAATAATATTATTACGGGCCATATGAACAACGATTGAAATGAAAGTGTATTATCTAGGAAGGTTCTATCTAAGAAGATCGGGATGAAAGTAGTCCGTAAGTGACTCTAATTTTTGAGGACCCGACTTAGAACGATAATCATCTTTATCGTTTTTGCTTCGTTATAAATCACCCTACTCACCGCGAATATTATGTGAAACTAAAACAAATAGTTTTACGGTCGTAATCAAAACGTCATACTTTGTTTCGGGATCACAACAGAGCTATCGTATAATATATGGAAGCCGTGCACACATTATGCACACCAAAGTGCTCTTTCTAAGTCGGCATCTTTCAACCATCAAGCTATAATTTCAATAAAAACCATTGGATGGAAATAACATCAAGATTGGAAAACAAACTTATGCTAATTTTTGGATTATGAGAAAATCAAGTTTGTCCTCGATACCCGTTAGCTATCCTAAGTCGGTAAGCAATGATATAACAAAACGTAACATGCGACTGGGAGAATGCAAATACTTCACTTTGGTGTTATATTCTGCCGTTGTCAGGGGTCATTCGAGGCGAAGAAATAACACCTCTCGACAATGGAGAAATGCTCCGCACTCTCGAAGGGATGTTTGCTGCGCATCGCTTTTGAGAGACAAGATGCTATCATCGATTTGATTAACACACGATGACTGTGGGTGTGCGCGTGAAGGATCATCAAGCCAAAATGATTTCACATATCAATGAGCTGGAAGTGATGGGGGCAAACTTCAAAAGGAGATGAAGATAGATCTCTATCTTACGACACCGCTAAACATTTCAATCAGCCTAAAGTCAATTACAATATACATAAGATGAATCTGACTCCAGTTCAATTGATGCATGAGCTTGAGAGTGCTGAACAGTCTCTCAAAGAGCCAGGCAATATCAATTTTACGGAGGGTTCTGTTAAACCTAAAGGGAAACCTAAGGGTGGAAACAAGAACAAGAAAAAGAAGGCGTGGATACCGCTTACCAAATCGATGCAATGAAGAAGCCAAAGGCAAGTGCTTTCCAAGTGATGCAAAGAACACCGAAATGCACTGCCCAAAGGCCACCAAAATCCAAGTACGGGTGATTTACTTGTTGTCGAGGCTTGTTTAGCGGAGAATTTCAATGATAAACTGATCATTGATTCAGAGCCACTAATTATGTTTGTTACTTTGTAAAGGGTTCAAACATAAAGACTTAGCTGAAGAAGGACAAAGATACTTGAAACTCGGGAACTGGGAGCTAATCTCTCAGAAGGCCATAGGATCCGCTTGTTTTATTTTTTGAGAATAATAGGACTTTATGTTTAGAAGATTGTTTATTTGTTCTGGATTTCAAGAGGAATTTGGTTTATGTCGCTTGTTTAGTTCAACACTATTGACAAGACATTTTTAATTCCCGCTCAATAAGAAGCAATCTTTTTTTATTTGTTCCTAAGTGATCTTATGAATAATCTTTTATTTTTTAAGTCCTCGTCTCATGATATAAATGCCATTGAAATTGTTGAAATGAACAACACCTTGCCAAGAAAAGAAAGTATCAAATGAAACTTACTTGGCATTTGCGATTAGGTCATATTAACTTAATAGGATACATGGTTTGGTGAAAAGTGGGATTTTAAATTTCTAGCATTTGAACCTATACCACGTGTGAATCCTCGCTTGGAAGGTAAAATGACCAAGAGGCCCTTCAAGGCCAAAGGATATCGCAACCAAACCGCTTAGAATCGTGCATACCGATGTATGCGACCACGCGTGTTCAAGCCGTAGGTGGGCAGGAGTATTTTGTCACTTTTAGCATGACTACTAAGATAAGGTTTTGTTTACTTAATGCGCCAAAAGTCTGAAACTTTTGATAAATTTCGAGAATATAAGGCCGAGGTAGAAAAGCAATTAGGTGTACGTGTCCATATCAAACAACTTCGATCTGACCGAGGCGGTGAATACCTATTTGGAGAGTTTAAGTTTTACTTAACTCAAGAGGGGATAGTTTCACAACCGTCGCCCCCTCGGCACACCTCAAGAAATGGAGTTGCGTAAAGGAGAAATAGAGAACTCCGATCTCCTGCATACGGTGAGATTGATGTTTAGTTATTCATCTCACCTATATCACTGGATATGCCTAGAGGATCGCTACATACTTATTGAACTCGATTCCTTCTCTAAGCTCCGCTTTCTAAGACACCCACCGAATTGTGGAACTGCGCAAGCCTAGTTTAAACCATATTCGTAGATCCGGGGTGCTTCCACGCATGTCTTCGAGAAAGGAACTACATAAGTTTGAATCAGAATAAGCATGTTTGTTTATTGGATACCCTAAAGGAACGAGAGGTGGATCTTTTATAGTTCCTAAAGAAGAAAGTTATAGCACTAATGCAAAATTCTTCGAGGAAGACTATGTAAACAATTTCCAAGCCCAAGAGTAAGGTAATCTTAAGGAGTCGACTCATCTCAAGAATCGCCTAAACCACTTGAATTGACCTACAGCGCTTGTTTCCAAAGTACGTTCAACAGGGAAAATGAAAATATACTGCTTCAACAAGCAATGAGTGGAACCAATAAGAGAACAACGTAGATATACAAGTGGAACCTAACAACGAAAATCAAATTCAAAATGATAAAGAGGATCTTCCTGTAGAACCACAACAACCAGTGGAGCTTTGTCGTAGTGGGAGAACGACACGCAAGCCATCGAGATATCTCTTGTTGGGCGAATCGTACCAAGCTATAACCATTGATAGCGAAGAGGATCCCGTAAATTACAAAGAAGCACTGGAGGATGTTGATGCACAGGAGTGGCTCAAAGCCATGGACCGTGAGATGGAGTCTATGTATTCTAATAACTCGTACCGTCTTCAGAGGCACCCAAAGGGGTAAAACCTATAGGGTGTAAGTGGATCTACAAGAGAAAAAGACGACCAGATGGGAAGGTAGAAACCTTCAAAGCTAGATTGGTGGCAAAAGGTTATACCCAAAAAGAGGGGATAGATTATGAAGAAACCTTTTCGCCAGTAGCCATGCTTAAATCCACTATTCTTTAGCTAGAAGCACAAGTCTAGATTATGAGATTCGGGCAGACATGTCAAAACAACATTTTTAAATGGCGCTTAGAAGAGGACATCTACATGCAAGAACTTAAGGGTTCATAGCTAGAGGGCAAGAACACATGGCATGTAAGTTGCAAAGGTCCATTTACGGATTCAAAGCAAGCAATCCGTAACATGGAACATTAGGTTTGATCAAGCCAACTCATACGATTTGAGAAAGTCCTGATGAACCTTGTGTTTACAAAAGGATCCAAGGTACAAAAGTAGTTTTCCTAGTCCTTTACATAGATGACATTTTACTAATCGGAAACGACATAGAGGTGTTATCAAGTGTAAAAGGATGGTTGCAAAAGCAATTTGATATGAAAGATTTCGGGAGAAGCCAATTGTATTCTTGAATCAAACTTCTACGAGACCGAAAGAATAAGGTGTTGGCATTATCTCAAGCTTTATATATAGATAAAATTCTAGCTAGGTTCAACATGGAAAATTCCAAGAAGGGAACTTTACCCTTCAGGCATGGAGTTCATCTTTCTAAGGAGCAATCACCAAAAACTCTTGAGCAGAAAGAACGTATGAGTAGGATACATTTGGCTTCGGCAGTTGGTAGTCTCATGTATGCCATGCTTATGTGTACCTGGCTGTGATATTCGCTACGCAGCTGGGAATAGTTAGTTCCAGACAATCCAATCCAGGAGAAGAACATCGATTGCAAAGAAGCATATTCTCAAATATCTAAGGAGAAGAGATTATATGCTAGTATATTCTAGTGGAGTTTGAACCGGGTTATACGTACTCATATTTCCAAGGGGATATTGATTCAAGAAAATCCACTCTTTATTATGTGTTTACACTAAAATGGTGGAGCCATTTATTGGAGGAGTGTCAAACAAACTCGTTGTCGACCACACAAACAGGTCAGTATGTACGCTTCCGAAGCAAAATGTTGTTAGCAAGATGGTCAAGAAGTTCCTTTTGGATCTTCGTTATACCGAAAGTGACGACCATTACCCTTTATTGTGACAATAGTGGGGGCTAGCACAGCCCAAGGAACCGAGGTATCACAAAAACGTAAAACACATAGAGAGAAAGTATCATTTGATCTACTCAGATCATCGAGAGGAGATACAAAGGGTTACTAAAGACGAGGAAAATTTAGCAAACCCATTTACAAAGACACTACCTCGCTCGAAGCCGGTGAAACATGTAGATTTCATATGGGTGTTAAGAGTCTACTAAAATTTGTTTTAAGGCAAGTGGGAGTTTATTTGTGTTTTTTAGAACAAGATAGATGTGTTATTATATTTTCTGAGTTTAATTTTAATACAATATGAGGTATTCTTCATATTATTGTGAACACTGATATTTTGCGTATAAGGTCCGGATGAATTGTAAAGTATATGATCATATGAATACGTTCATAGAAGACATGATCATAGCCCTCATAATTAATGAATAAGATCACAACCATTAAACAAAGTCAGCGCTTTATTTAGACTCCGCATTATTTTATGAAATAATATGTCTTAATTATTATTAAATATTGGTGCAAATTATGCTTGTATCATAGGATCAAAGTGAGATTTATTTAAAGTTAAATTTCTCGTAAAAGGAAATAAATCTCTGCCAATATTTCGTTATTATTCTTCTCTCAACTCAGTTTATTATAGATAGGTATTTAAATGCATTATTGTTCTTCGAGTTGTCAATACGAGGTCTATTTGAATGACCAATATCTTGATGATTTGAGAGCAAAATTATTTAATTGTCGGTATTTATGAAATAAACAATATGGAATTTGTATGAAATATCCTCTAATATATTTCAAGATTGGATGTTATGAAGTCAATGCCAGGATTTTATCCTTTGTGAGAAACTCGATAATCAAGAGAATAAATAATTGATTAATTGATATAAAATCTTATCAATTACTTATTGATATTTACAGCGAGAAAATAATATTAATATTTAATATTATTAATCTCTAATTCAATTTCGGGCTTTTAGTGGAATAGCACTGATTAGATAATTGCTTGGCAATTATGTGAGGAGACTTGACACTGATAACTGATCCCCAAACTAGCTCAGATAAAATGGTGGAACATGATATCACAAGCATAAGAAAGAACCCGGACTTGTTTTTATAGCAAGTGGGAAATTGTTGGATTTTTTCTATACAAGCAAGTCCAAGTTGTTTAAAACACTAGATGGGTTCACACATGGACTTGGGCCCTAAGGTGTGGAGGCCTAAATGGCTATTAAGTATTCTAGGGCTTGTTCTCTATAAATAGAGAAGAATAATACAACCCTAGATCATAATCTGAATTAGTTTTAGAGAATAGCCAGAGAAAAAGAAATCCTTAGCGATCCAAGCAATCCACACGCCGCTCTATCACCCTCGATGATAGCCTGAAGATCTACGCTCTCTCAGGTGCATACTTTACGCAACCACAAGGCACGATCCGACCGGGTTATATTAGTTTAGTAATTAAATTGAATATTCTAAATCACATGATGATTGACACACCCCCACCCCCTACTAGCGGCGGGTAAAATGATCACCCACGTAAATCCCCGTACCAAGTACTCTAACTAATTAGAAATTTCGTGAAGCTGCCGTGTCGTCATTTAAACTCCTATAAAATTTTTTCTTTTTCCAACTTATGATTTGTAAAATCTCGGCAGCATATCGGCTGCATAAATGACATATTCCAAATCCTGTATACACAATTTACATTTTTCCAAAATATGGCAACCAGCAATATCCTTTCAAAAGAGCCTCAGGCTCACATTTCCACAAAATACACTATGTACATACATATGTTCCATTATACAAATTCAAAGTATTTCCTTACATAATATTATTAATAACAACACCAAGTACAAATGTCGAGAATCTTAACTGGGCTCCAGCGTCCGAGTGCCCTGTACCGAAAATAGTTTTAAAACACTAAAATAATGAGATAAACGAGCTCAGTAAGTGTATGCTTTATAAAATGTTTTGCTTTTTCTGAAAAATATCTCAAACCGTAAAATCCTCTTTTACAAGATATTTTCCAAAAGCCTTGCTTGCTTACTTTGCTTTGCTTTGCTTTAAAAGTTTCTAAAACTTTTCTTCTCAAATCTCATTAAAAGTTTATAAAACTTTTCTCAAATCTCTTGCTTTAAAAGTTTCTAAAACTTTTATAAACACGGGAGCCTGGGCTCAAACGCATGCTTTAAAATAAAATGGGAGCCTGGGCTCAACCGTTTGCTTTAAAATCACCACGGGAGTCTGGGCTCAACCGCTGCTTGAAATAAAACCTGAGCCTCGGGCTCAACCGCTTACTTAAAACAAACACTGAGCTCGGGCTCAACCGTGCACCGCAGTTGATTTTTTCAAACCCGTATAAACATGCTTATAAATCATCAACCACCGGGAGGCCTTTTCCCGCTTGCCGCACTTGCGCGAACACTGAGCTGGCATCGATCGTACGGTGGTCACCGGGTTCGCTGTTTAGGTGAAAGGGCCCGGCACACTTCACTTCACCTTTCCTAAGAATATGGTGAATCGACCGGTCTCCATCACCATAATTCTGCTAACGCTAACCCCATATACTCCGCACGCGCTACTCGCCTCCTTTAAATGCCATGATGCATGACCTAAGTTTGCCGACCAGGCAATTCTAAAATACATGTATGATATCCCAACAATTAATCTGCACGCACGAAATACCTCTCGACCTGCAGATGCTTGCTTAGAACTAGGATTTTAGTTAGCCTGTTCAAAATATTCTTTTTGGCTGCTTGCTTTCTGTTTGCTTCATAAATATGGCTCATAATTCAAACCATTCGCTTACTATTATTAGCTTGAAACATGGTTTAATAATTCAAAACCATTGTTTACTTTAAATATGGTTTGATAATTCAAAACCATTTGCTTACTTGCTTGCTTGCTTGAAACAT
Source organism: Tetrastigma voinierianum (assembly GCA_016808115.1). NCBI lineage: Eukaryota > Viridiplantae > Streptophyta > Magnoliopsida > Vitales > Vitaceae > Tetrastigma > Tetrastigma voinierianum. The sequence goes on along the minus strand of JAEQBH010006272.1, from coordinate 4,722 downwards.
GGTTTAATAATTCAAAACCATTGTTTACTTTAAATATGGTTTGATAATTCAAAACCATTTGCTTGCTTGCTAAACTCATTGCTTGCCTTTCAAATATGGTTTACCATCAAAACCATTAAATACTGCTTGTAAAACAAATTTTTATTATAATAATACACTAGTATTTGAAAAATAGGTTTAGAACACTCACTTTTTTGCTTACTAAACTTGAGCACGACTCCACAACTTTCCCGCCTTTGCTTTTAGCCTACACACTCAAACGAATACGGCGAACACATTAATCGCCTACGTAATCACATAACTTAACGTACTTCATAGACTTTGAGTCACTAACATTTTTTGCTTCACCAAGGCGGCGAGGTACGCTACGTTTTTCATCGAGTTCCAATCTTATTTGAACCTCTCTTAATCATCTAGTAAGGTCCCTACTTCATCTGGGTATGAAACTCTAGGCTTAAAGGTGCAAAACTACAAAACTCGGGCATTTTGGACATCACAGACGCAGACTACTATGTTCGTAAATGGAGCCGATTTAGTCTCATGGCGGTACTCAAGATACAAATTTCAGATTCGGCATTCCACCGATTGGTTATTGCGGTACCGTACCGCCATGGTACCGTACCACTTCAGGAATTTGCCTAGAATTGCTTCTTTTTCCCTCTTTTGGTACCATTTCTCTTCATACAACTTCTATATTCCATAACACCTCAAGGATCAACATGGAATTCATCCAAAACCACTCCATAACACTTGTATTGGTGGTTTGGAACCTCATACCACAAAACCCTAGGTGAAAATCTTATGAATTTAACCAAAGGTCCACCAATTCTATATAAAACCATATAATTATGATGATTCCATGTTTATTTTACACCAACTAGGGTTTTTCCCCCATAACCTTAACAAATCTAGGGTTTGGGTGATCTCTTCCACAAAACCCTAGAAAAGAAAGAACTAATCTCCAAACCAAAACCTTAGGAATCCAAAATACCCATGATTTCAAGATGAAAACATACCTTGGTTTGGTCTTCTCCCACTTCTTCCTCTTCTTCCTCTTCTTCCTCTTCTTCCTCTTCTTTTCTCCCTTCTTCTCCTCTCCTACGGGTTGCCCTAGCCAAATAAGAACCAAATGTGATATTTTGTTTGTCTTCCCATTTTTATATTCAAATCTTTTCCTTTAATTGCATACTAGATCTCGATCTTTAATATTTGAAATCAACTTGTATTATTTATACTTTGGCATACTATCTACTTTGATTATGCCCTTAATGTCCCATTTGATCCAATTTAAGTTTTACCCTTATTCTAGTACAAAAATTCCAGGTTCATAATTTATCATTTCACAACTTCATCTCCAAAAATACTATAATGTGACACTTGGTGCTCAGACACGCCCTACGCTCATGTAATCAGATACTCTCTCTGACGGGCGTTACAATGATTCTTGCTTCCGCTATTTTTCCTACAATTAGTGCCTAAACTCAACAACATCATCGAGACCTTTTCGAGAGTGTAAGCCTAACCTATAAGCAAAATTAGGTTGGTCAGATGGAAAGTCGTGGTGTGTTCTATCATAATTCGAATTCTCGATTAATATCAGTGAAGAGTCGATCATTAGCAAAGGTTTGACTTCTAACTGCAACAAAAAGCCACTGATAGATGTTGTGCCTCAAGATGGTGGATTGTGGTGTTCTACATCGCTTAGAAACAGAAAGACGAAAGCCTATATATGAAGGATTTAAACTCAACATTGTCAAGACCTTTTCTTAAGGGTGAAGCCCAACCTCAAAGCTATCCAGCTTTTTAAATAGCATAGATTGAACAAAGAAGCAAAATCGGCCTATTGGTGAAAAGTCATATGTGCACTAGTGCATCTCTGAACCCTATAATATCCGATGAAGAGTTGTGTCTCTCCTATTATCACGTGGAACCTTTTTTTAGTGATAAATTCATTTTCAATGTATAAAATTTACCTTAGGATGCAAGGTTTATAATTGGGGAGAATTGAGGGGTGATTCTTGTTAGAGAAATGAAAGCAAAAGAACTATGCACAATAAATTTGAAGGGTGTGGTACTTCTAAAGCTGTGCACGAGACATGTCCATGGTGTCGTGAGTCTATTCTCCTTATTCATTTTCTTACCATCCACTTCATAAGTACCTCCATTTTTATTAATAGTGGTTCTAATTATGTTTTAAAATCGATTGAATAAGTCATTGATCTGTACGATTGTCAATCTGAGACTCATCTCGATGACCCGCCTATTCCGTAAAACCCTAAAAATTAGAAATTTTCAAAATGGCGTAATGATAATAATAATAAATTGTCATAATGGTTCAGTAAGTCTAGAAAATTTTCTAGATCTAGATGACGAAATAGACTGCGGCCGCTAATCTGCCTCGAAACTCCAGTGACTCGTAACAATTTCACGAATTCGAGACAATCGGAATTTTACGATTTTCAAGTGATAAGTCACAGTGATTCTGTGTGGACTAGATTTTTGCTACAAAATCTCGAAAGTCGGGAAATGGCTTGAGCTAAGTTCATTTAAACTAAATTGAACTGAAAATAAATAAATTTTTTTGGGGCAGAAACGGAACCGAATGCAATATGGACATTGTGCCATGTATAAAAAAAAACCAAAAAAGCTAAGTCAAAAGAGGAGGAGGAGGAGACGGGAGGCAGTGTGCATGAATTAGAGAGAGAAATGAGAGAAACTCCTCATTCTCTATGATCTATCACTGAGATCGGGTATTTGAATCCATCGAGCCAATATTTAAAGTTCATTTACTCGACGAGGGCTACATGTGGGTACCGACAACACACAATTTCGTTAAAGATTTCGTGTTTAGAAAAGAAAAGTTAGAAAGAGAAACTCGACTTCTAAGATCTACGTGAGTCTGGGGTGGTTGTCTCAAGACGCTGGGACTTAAATTGAAGTACTCGAGGGCTACACATGGATACCGAAACTCCGAGTTTCGCCAAGGTTTCTGCCAGAGTCTCGTGGAGTCGAAGATCTGCTTCGCAAAGTGTCCGCTGACTTTGGCCATTGCTCACGCTCAAGAGTGTAGGAACCTTCCTATTCAGGCTTATTTTCCATCTAGGAGTCATTTTGGTCTTGGTTGTTTTGTGGACCCGTTTTGATGGCGTTAGAGAACCAAAAAAACGCATTTTTCTAGGTTACTGTTCATACGAGGCCTCCAGCTTTGGACGGTCATAACTTTCTTGTCCGAACTCCGATTCGTGTGTTCTTAGAATTTACGGAAATCCCTTTGAGTCTATAATCTGGCCATATGCCTGTGAATGGCATTTGGTGTCCACGCATGTGGTCTAATACATTGAAATTGGTGCATGTTGGTTGGTGATTATATGCATGTTGATATAATTATCCATGAGGCTTGGGGAAATGCATGAGTTTGTGTATGATTGAGGCCATTGAATGGCTTGTTGTAGGCTACTTATGGACTCGATATGTCACAATTAGACCTAGAGGTTAAAGTATGTCGTTACTCGAGTGGTAATGACTTATGATGTCAATGTATGCGTGTATTGATATGCTGGCATGAATCGTGTGAATTAATTGGAATTTATGTATTCATTGATATAACTTTCCAATCGATGCATGGGTTGAAATGCATGAGTAGGCATACATATAAGACTCATATATATGTAGCATGGTGATAGGCAATGGAATATTGCATTGCATTTATGCTAAGTACATCACATGAAATGGGTGTGTGAGTGCATGGGAAAATTAGCATTAGTTCGTGTCGAGTGTTGGTTTTGGTCTAGGGACAAAGTCCTAAAAGGTCGCATGAATAATCGAGGTTGCTTAACATGGCTTTTGAACAAAGCGGTTTTATCGGAGTATGTCCAATAAATTATATTGGAGGGTTGTCCACCAAATTTTATCTATATCCATAAATTATATCCGAGGGTCAGTTCTCCCAAATTTTATCGGAGTATGACCAATAAATTATATCGAGGGTTGTCCACCAAATTTTATCGGAGTATGTCCAATAAATTATATCGAGGGTTGTCCAATAAATTTTGTTATCGGAGATTGTTCAATGAGTTTTCAAAAACAAAAATCTTTTGTTTTAAAAAACAAGCCATACATGGCATTTCATGTCAGAGAAGTCAATGAGGACTTGGTACATGGATCACGAGGAGGAGCATCTCATTCATGTCATGTAGATTCCATTCTAGATTGACATAATCGTGATTGGAATGTGCTTATGGCATGACTCATTGCATGTGCACTTAGGTGGGGAGTGTTCTCAGGATTTCACTCTAATGGGCATTGCCTACCCAAATGTGGACCCCCTTCGTGCACAGGGATGCGTATGGAGATGGCGCTACTGTGAGACCTGATAATGAGAAGAAGCCGAATTGTGGCTTTGATTCATATTTTGTAAAACATGTATTAGAATTCTTAATTTTGATATATGTTTTGTATAAGAGTCGTGTAAATTTAAACTCTTATGGACTATGGTCCTATAGTCATGTGCTTATATGTTTGAGTATGGATAAATGAGCCTTATGTGGCCACTTTTACTCGTATGTGGATCCGGTGTGGTCGTTGTATAATATTGGGACAGGTTGCCATGTAATTGCACAGCTTGTATTTTGGGTAGAGTTCCCCATACAAAGGAGACTCTGCCCGATTTTCGTTAAATCTTGGGTCCCGGGAAAAGGGGACTCAAAGGTGTGGTGCCGAGTT